>CM061750.1:428357329-428878064 GCA_030979885.1 Lolium multiflorum
ATTATCCTCCAGCTAAAATTATATCTTTGAGAAGTAGCATAATGAATTTTAAGCAATTAGATCCTTATTGAACATGTTGCTCAAGCATGGGGAGAGAATGAAAACTTTGGTAAAGAATTACCCAACCCATGGAATGACTACTTGGATGATCATCCAAACCTTCTATGCAGGACTAAATTTTTCTTCGCGGAATTTATTGGATTCAGCTGCTGGAAGTACCTTTATGTCCATCACATTGGGGGCGGCTACAAAACTTCTTGATGATATGATGATAAATTACTATGAATGGCACACGGAAAGAGCTCCACAAGGTAAGAAGGTAAATTCTGTTGAAGAAACCTCCCCCTTGAGTGATAAGATTGATGTGATTATGTCTATGCTTGTGAATGGTAGATCTAATGTTGATCCAAATAATGTTCCTTTAGCTTCATTGGTTGCTCAAGAAGAAAATGTTGATGTGAATTTCATTAAAATAATAATTTCAACAACAATGCTTATAGGAACAACTCTGGTAATAACTATAGGCCATATCCTTCTGCTAATGGTAATGGTTATGGTAATTCTTATAGAATTCTTACAACAATAATAGGAGTGTACCCCCTGGTCTTGAAGCCATGTTTAAAGAATTTATTAGTACACAAACTGCTTTTAACAAATCTGTTGAGGAAAAGCTTGATAAAATTGATATTATTGCTTCTAGAGTTGATAGACTTGCCTGTGATGTTAATTTTTTAAAATTGAAAGTTATGCCTACTAATGATATTGATAATAAGATTACTACTACAGCAAATGCCATTCAAGTTAGAATTAATGAGAATATAAGATTAATGACTGAATTGCGTGCTAGGTGGGATAGAAGAAAATGAAAAACTAGCTAAAGAGAATAATGTAGCTAAAGTTTGGACTATTACCACCACTAGTAATGCTAATTCTTCACATGTTGCTGCACCTCCTACTATCAATGGTAAAATAATTGGTGTTGGCAATGTTTCTACTCCTAGTGCAAAGCGAACAAAACCGCCTGAAATTGCTAAAACTGCTGAAGCTGCTTGTGATAAAACTGCTGAAATTTTCCAAAATATTGGTGACTGATCCCATTGCTGTAGCTCATAATGATTTAGATTTTGATAATTGCCACATCTCAGAAGTTATAAAGTTCTTACAAAAACTTGCTAAAAGTCCTAATGCTAGTGCTATAAATTTAGCCTTTACAAAACATACAAATGCTCTCATAAAAGCTAGAGAAGAGAAACTAAAACTTGAAACTTCTATTCCTAGAAAGTTAGAAGATGGTTGGAGCCCATCATTAAAATGAAATTCAATGACTTTGAATGTAATGCTTTATGTGATCTTGGTGCAAGTACTTTCTGTTATGCCTAAAAGGATTTATGATATGTGACTTGCCACCATTGAAGAATTGTTATTTGGATGTTAATCTTGCGATAATGTTAAAAAGAAACCTTTGGGAGGATTGATAATGTCGCATTACGGTTAACAATAACCTTGTCCCAGATTGATTTTGTTGTTTTGGATACCAATACAATGCATCTTGTCCTATTGTGTTAGGAAGACCTTTTCTTCGAACCGTTGGTCGGTGCTGTTATTGATATGAGGAAGGTAATAATCAAATATCAATTTCCTCTCAAAGAAAGGTATGGAACACTTCCCTAGAAAGAGAATGAAGTTGCCTTTTGATTCTACTAGTAAGGTGCACGTGCCACGCACGTGTTATAATCAACAACAATTTTTTATTTCAAATCATATTTCTTTTTAGCTACCGAGCCACTTTAAATGTGCCTAATGCCTTACCGTGTGAGAAGCACATTTGACATGAGATCCACACATATCTTCACATAAAATTTGTTACCATATAATATTATCCAATGATGATTACAATGTTTTGATGATAGTGATAGAAAATTTAATATTATCCAATAAAAACAATACTACTTTTTATACTTTCTCTGTTTTAAATTAATTGACCCAAATTTGTTAATTTGGAATATGAAATTTTTATTTAAAAGGGAGGGAGTTATATTGTAGCTGTAAACAAATCTCAGTTAGCGTTAATAAAACACAAAGGTGACTTGTATGGATAAACTCAGCACTGCCCACACTGCCCACGCACACACACCCGGTTCACTCCCCTTTCTTTCTCACTCCTCCATCCCTCCCATCGGCCCGCCGCCCACTCACTTGCTTCACCGCCGCCCCGTCGAGTCCTGCTCCCCTATCCCCTGTATCGCCTCCTTTCCCTGCCGCCCGGTCGGGTCCTGCTCCCTTATCCCATGTATCGCTGCCCGGTCCCACCCCTTGTCGATTCCGGTATCCAGAGAGCCGGAGGAGCCGCTCGAGCTCGGCATGGGGCGACCCAGTGCAAGGCTCGATGGAGGCGGAGGCAGAGGCGTGGGCCATGTCTCAAGCGGAACTGTGTCCACGTCCAACTCGTATTGGAGGGTTCCATAGCACCGGCCTCATCCCGCGCCGGCAAGTCGATGAGCAAGGACCGAGTAGGCATCCGGGACTGCCTCCTAATTCCGGCCGTCCCAACGCGCCGGCACCTCCCTGGACCGCTTCGAGCTCGACAACGACGACGAGGAGGGGGGGGGGGGGACATTGGTGCTGCCGCCCTGGCCCTCCTCGACCTTGATACCTACGGCGGAGGGATTGTGGTGCTGCCGCCAGAGGGTTCTTAACTAACAACCAGGCTCATCTTTATTATGTTGTGCAAAAAATGCGCCATGCTTAACTACCAAGCTATGCCATTCAAAAAGATAGTTAAGTTACAAATATTCGGTGAGACGCGGACAAACTTTTGAGCATTGTATGAAATTTATTAACGACCTGAAATGCCCAATTTTTCTTGTGAAATTGTTGGATTCAGCAGAACCAACAACAAATTATTCCATACACTATCAAGAAATGTAATGTTACATGTCACGCAGGACAGACGTACTTATAGGATAGTAACAACAGTACTCTGAAAGTCACTTATAGTTTTGCATCTCCATCAATAAAAACATGCATATAAAAGAGCAGCAAACACGTCATTAGAGCCAAGCCTCAGGCAGTGTGGAAGCAGCAGGCCTGCACCAGATCTGAATCTGTTGCAGCCTAAAATTTGTCATACCTACATTCTACAAATAAAATCATGAAAGCTGCAAGCAGAATCTCATAAAAAGCTACAAATAAAATATTGCTTAAAGTATACAATTTCTTAATTGTCAATCAGTAAATAAGTTGCATAAAAGTAACAACTTTTTATAAAAGAAAATCAGAGAGGTATTTACCTTCTCATCTATTATTATATGACACTAATAATGCAAAATGCAGGTTTAATTCCCTTCCTCGAAAAAGGCTGCCTTAACATAGAAAAAATATAAGAAATAAGATGCACCTACATTATGAACCTTTATCGGCACCAAGTCTGAAATCTGCTATATTTACCAATCATGAGCTATGGAACGTACATTGGTTTGGCACAATTTAATACTGCCAACGATTCTGATAAATTTATGTTCCTCATTCTAAATCAAACTGTATTTCTAGTTTGAACCTTTAGAGGAGGATGATTTGCATAAATAATATTCTCAGTCTGATGCCAAATGAACATGAAGAGTTATACAATAATATTGCTGGAACAAGCATTATGAAGATGAAAGGAAGATGACACCTCACCTCTGTGGTTGTGGGCTAAATGGATGCACTGGCCACATGAAATTCATTCTACACTGCGGGCATGTGCAAACATATAAATATATAATAGCCATGAACACAGGAAGTTCCTGACATTTGCAGTACAAATGCAGATCATTCCTTTTACTTTTTTTGATGATAGTAAAGATGCCTGACACTCCTCTTATGTACTTATATATTTAATATAGCAATAAAGACACATATAGTAATTTTAAGAAGTTTCTTCTTTTATCAAAAGGAGCAAAATCCTATAATCCAAGTAATGCAAAGAAGCTCATGAAATACTTATTTGGTTGTCAGACATCAGAACCAATGGTTCTATATCACTGCCAAGCCCTAATATTACTATATTAGTTTACTACTATTTGTCAGATTTAAGCAGGATATTATGAGGTTACCCCGTGCAGCTCAGGTTTGCTTATAGCTTAATTATTTTTTTCCCCCAGTGATTAATAATAACCTCATAAGTAGCAAAATACCCCATGCAGCTCAGGTTTCCTTATAGCTTAATTATTTTGTAGCTGCACCCAATTCTTAAGTAAAAAAACTGCAACTACAAAATAGAAAATTGAATGTGCATAAGGCTTTTAGCAGTCAGCATAGATGCACTAACACAAACTTTATCAGCAAACTACGGTTTAGAACTGCATTTCTTTCGAAAGTTATATATCTGGACATAGCAAAGTGTGGTTGGAAAAAATACCTCGTTTGGTATGTAAGAATTATCTTGTCGCCGTACAATCACAGTGTCATTCCACCAACATGTATCTCTTTGGTCAGAAACTCTTCTGTTCACAAGAGCACAATAATTATTAACTCACACTGCAAATTTACAAAAAATAACTGGATCGCTGGAGTATAATGAGCTTTGAATGGGACGGCCTCAAAATATTTCATGTGATTAGCATCCTCGCAGTTCCCATAATCATACAGAACATATGGAGGATAAAGGACTGCCCCAGTTGCAGAAACTGCCTGTAGTTCCTCATCTTGTGAGGACCTTGTTGTTGCCGCTGAGGCTCTTGGGCCTCTTCGGTACTGACGTGACACTCCCTTCCTACATGTCACGTCGCCACTGACCAAAAACGTAAGCACCAATCATTCTGATTTTGTTTTGAAATGCCAATGCACTTGAAAGAAGAGGAAAATTCCAGAAAAACGAAATTCAAGCCAGAAGCTAATTAGGTATGAATTTCATGCTAGGCAGTACGTAGTAGGTACTAATCTGACACAATTTGCTACTGGTTTAACCAATTTATGAAGTAGTGCTTTAGACAGTTGATGATATAATCAGTTATATTATGTACATCGAAAATGCTTGGCGAATAATTCTGCAGACAAACATATGATGCATCACTAACTGAACCACAAATCTGAACAGGAGACCTACAAAATACTTCAACTATCTAGGCCTGCCATGAGCCTGTTGGGGCTTCTCGTGCGGTCGTGCCAGCCCTATCTGCCGCCATTGGAACAACCGCATGTAGGCCAAGTAGCGTTGTGTGACAACACAGAGCCAATGCGGAGCCAATGTGGGGGCCACAGGGCTCAAGCTATCACCGTGGATATCGATGATACCGGTTGTTTTTGTGTTTGAGAGGAAAGTGATAGGTGTGATGTGTGAACAGATGGAGCCATGGAAGACCCAGCGTACATCCTTGGCAGTGTCTCCGCGGATCAGCAACAGAGATAATTGCCTTGAGGGACTGCAAAGACTAAGCTCTAAAACAAAACGGAAAGTACATAGCATCTTGTTGACAGCACTTTCTAAGAGATAGATCGACATATCGGAAATGTCACACGAACACTAACGGCTACAAATCAGAGGCAATCACATCTTTCAAGATGATACCTCATTGGATCATTTACTACAGATGTTAACTCTCAAGAGACGCTTACAAAGTAAGGTTCAAACCAAAATTTCCTTGCAATTATCTGACGAAAGCCAAATTCCCCTGCAATGATGCATTGTTCAAGTAAGGCGCAGAACATGAATAAAGTACAGGGAAGCTGTGGAGTACCGTGCGGGTGTCGTCGGCGTCCCGGGGTTCAGGGCGGCCTCGCTTCCCGGCGTGGAGGACGGCCTGGCTTCCTCGACGCTTCCCCGTAGTGGAGGGAGCCCTTGAGTCCCCGGCGCTACCCCGGCGTGCAGGTCTCCCAGGAGTTGAGGGCGGCCTCGATTCCCCGGCGCCTCCCAGGAGTTGCGGAAGCGGCCCTCCTGTGCAAGAGGAAGTTCTCGGAGTGAGGGAGTTGGCGGTGGGAGGGAGCGTGGAAGGGATGCCGCGGTAGGGCGGCGACGGCGTGAGGAGTGCGGCAACGATGGGATGTTTGGTGTGTTCGTGGTGAACGGTTTGTTCCTGAACAATGGGTTAGTGGGTTAGGGAGAAGAGAACTGGAGTAAATTTGCGTGGTGGTGTTGTCTGCTCCGTCAAATTTGTATCGTTGGATGGATGATCTATGGCTGAGATCGTTTGGATCACCACCCTCTCTCTCTTTTTATATTAGTGGAGATTATTAGAACAAGTTATGATGTTGATGCTTCTACTCTCGATGTTACTTGATTTGCACTTTGTGCGCCTAGCTGAAAGGCGTTAAAGAAAAGCGCTTATGGGAGACAACCCATGTTTTTACTACAGTACTTTGTTTTATATTTGAGTCTTGGGATTGTTTACTACTGTAGCAACATCTCTCCTTATCATGTTTTTGCGCCAAGTAAAGTTTCTATGTCAAAGTTGATGTTATATTTGGGATCGCTGCGCAAAACAGCATTGCTGTCTGTCACGAATCTGGGCACAGTTATCTGTAGAAAGTCGAAAAAATCTGCCAATTTACGAGCGTTATCCTCAGAGATATGTAGCAACTTTCATTAGTTTTGAGTTTCCTGATTTGAGCAACGGAAGTACCACTTTAAATTGCGTCTTTACGGACTGTTACATTTTGACAGATTCTGCCTTTTATTTCGCATTGCCTCTTTTGCTATGTTGGATTCATTTCTTTGATCCATTAATGTCCAGTAGCTTTATGCAATGTCCAGAAGTGAAAAGAATGTTTATGTCACCTCTGAATGTGTGAATTATTAATTGTGCACTAACCCTCTAATGAGTTTGCTTGAAGTTTGGTGTGAAGGAAGTTTTCAAGGGTCAAGAGAGGAGAATGATATGCTGATCAAGAGGAGTGAAAGCTCCTAAGCTTGGGGATGCCCCGTGGTTCATCCCTGCATATTTTAAGAAGACTCAGCGTCTAGCTTGGGGATGCCCAAGGCATCCCCTTCTTCATCAACAACATCATCGGGTTCCTCCCTCTAGGGAAACTATATTTTTATTCGATCATCTTGTGTTCTTTACTTGGAGCGTCGGTTTGTTTTGTTTTGTTTGAATAAAATGGATCCTAGCATTCACTTTGTGGGAGAGAAACACGCTCCGCTGTTGCATATGGACAAATATGTCCTTAGGCTTTACTCATAATGTTCATGGCTAAGTTTCTTCTTCGTTAAATTGTTATATGGTTGGAATTGAAAAATGCTACATGTAGTAATTCTAAAATGTATTGGATAATGTGATACTTGGCAATTGTTGTGCTCATGTTTAACCTCTTGCATGTACTTTTTACCCATTAATGAAGAAATACATAGAGCTTGCTAAAATTTTGATTTGCATATTTGGTCTCTCTAAGGTCTAGATATTAGTATTGAGTTTTGAACAACAAGGAAGACGGTGTAGAGTCTTATAACGTTTACAATATGTCTTTTATGTGAGTTTTGCTGCAGTTGTTCCTTGAGTTGCTTCAAATAACCTTGCTAGCCTAAACCTTGTATCGGAAGGGAATACTTCTCATGCATCCAAAATCCTTGAGCCAACTACTATATGCCATTTGTGTCCACCATACCTACCTACTACATGGTATTTCTCCAGCCATTCCAAAGTAAATTGCTTGAGTGCTACCTTTAAAATTCCATCATTCACCTTTGCAATATATAGCTCATGGGACAAGATAGCCTTAAAAACTATCGTAGTATTGAATATGTACTTATGCACTTTATCTTTTATTAAGTTGCTTGTTGTGCGATAACCATGCTTCTGGGGACGTACTCTTTATTGAATATCATGTGAGTTGCTATGCATGTCCGTCTTGTCGGAAGGATCTATCATTTTAGTGGTTGGAGCATGCAAAATTGTTAGAGAAGAACATTGGGCCGCTAACTAAAGCCATGAATCATGGTTGAAGTTTCGGTTTTGGACATATATCCTCAATCTCATATGAGAATAATAATCATTGCTACATGCTTATGCATTAAGAGGAGTCCATTATCTGTTGTCCATGTTGTCCCGGTATGGATGTCTAAGTTGAGAATAATCAAGAGCGAGAAATCCAAAATGCGAGCATTCTCCTTAGACCTTTGTACAGGCGGCATGGAGGTACCTTTGTCACTTGGTTGAAACATGGCATGCAAAGATCCGGTAGTCCAAGCTAAGTAGGACGAAGTGCGGACACTATTAGTATACTATGCATGAGGCTTGCAACTTGTAAGATATAATTTACATAACTCATATGCTTTATTACTACCGTTGACAAAATTGTTTCATGTTTTCAAAATAAAAGCTCTAGCACAAATACAGCAATCGATGCTTTCCTCTTTGAAGGACCTTTCTTTTGCTTTTATTGTTGAGTCAGTTTACCTATCTCCTTCCTTAAGAAGCAAACACTTGTGTGAAGTTTGCATTGATTCCTACATACTTGCATATTGCACTTGTTATATTACTCTATGTTGACAATATCCATGAGATATACATGTTTAAAGTTGAAAGAAAGCAACCGTTGAAACTTAATCTTCCTTTGTGTTGCTTCAACACCTTTACTTTGATTTATTGCTTTATGAGTTAACTCTTATGCAAGACTTATTGATCCTTGTCTTGAAGTACTATTCATGAAAAGTCTTTGTCATATGATTCACTTGTTTACTCATGTCATTACCTTTGTTTTGATCACTGCATTCATTACATATGTTTACAAATAGTATGATCAAGATTATGATGGCATGTCACTTCAGAAATTATCTTTGTTATCGTTTTACATGCTCGGGACGAGCAGAACTAAGCTTGGGGATGCTGATACGTCTCCAACGTATCGATAATTTCTTATGTTTCATGCCACTTTATTGATGATACCTACATGTTTTATGCACATTATATGTCATATTTATGCATTTCTGGAACTAACCTATTAACAAGATGCCGAAGAACCAGTTGTTTGTTTTCTGCTGTTTTGGTTTCAGAAATCTTAAACAAGAAATATTCTCGAAATTGGACGAAATCTTCGCCCGGGGTCCTATTTTTGCACGGGCTTCGAGAAGACCGAAGAGGGAAGGAGGTGGGGCCCACGAGCCTTGAGCACCATAGAGGCGGCGGGTCTGGCAGCGCCGACCTAGGGTGTGGGGCCCTCGTGTCCCTGCATTGCCCTTCCGCCTACTTAAAGCCTCCCTCGCGACCCTGTACCCAGAGCCACGATACGGAAAACCTTCCCGGAGACGCCGCCGCCGCAACCGTCCCATCTCGGAGGATTCAGGAGATCGCCTCCGACTTTCCCCGCCCGGAGGGTTCATCTCCCGGAGGATGCATCGCCATGATCGCCTGGGAGTGATCGGTGAGTAGTTCACCCCTGGACTATGGGTCCATAGCATTAACCTAGATGGTCGTCTTCTCCTTGTTGTCTTCATTGTTGGATCTTGTGGGCTGCCCTAACATGATCAAGATCATCTATGCTGCAATACTATATGTTGTGTTTGTCGGGATCAGGTGGATAGAGAATACTATGTTATGGTGATTATCAATCTATTGTTTATGTGTTGTTTATGATCTTTTGCCTCTCTAGTTATTAGTAGAAGCCGAGTTGATACTTGTAACTCCAAGAGGAGTATTTATGCTCGATAGTGGGTTCATGCCTTCATTGACACATGGGACAGTGTAGTGACAGGAAGTTCTAAGGTTGTGATGTCTGTTGCCACTAGGGGTAAAACATTGATTCTATGTCTAAGGATGTAGTTGTCGATTGCATTACAGCACCATACTTAATGCAATTGTATGTTGCTTTGCAACTTAATACTGGAAGGGGTGCGGATGCTAACACGAAGGTGGACTTTTTAACATAGATGCAGTTGGATGGCAGTCTATGTGTACTTTGTAGTAATGCCCAATTAAATCTCACTATATTTATCATATCTATTATTATATCCAATTGTTGTCACCCTTCTCTATTTTCAATTGTGACCCGTAATTTGTTCATAACATGCTTTTATCTTATGGGAGAGACACCTCTAGTGGACCTGTGGACCTCGGTCCTATTCTTTATAACATAAATCTGCAATTGTGTTTATTGTTTTCTTTGCAAACATCTTCCACTCGATATGTTTAAATCCTTTGTTACAACAAGCCGATGAGATTGACAACCTCACTGTTTCGTTGAGGCAAAGTACTTCCAATTTTGTTATGCGAGATTCACCGTTGGCGTAGGAATCCCTGTTGTTGTAACCGCATCTGTTCTCTCCATCAACCTTCCGCATTCTTCTTGGCTCCTCTTTGGTTCGATTAAACCTTGGTTTCTTTATGAGGGAAAACTTGCTACGTCGCATCATACCTTCCTCTTGGGGTTCCCAGCAGACGTGCGGGATACACGCCATCACCGCCTAGACCTAGCAACCTCAAAAGCGGAGTGCGACAAAGCCGCTATCTTGGCCACGCCCTCAGCAGAAACACAAGAGCCGATCGCCCCTTCATCAGCCGCTCCTATGGTTTTAGGAAAGGTATACTTCCTTCCCTCGGCTCTTCTTCGCTTCGCTGCATAATGACGTTGTTCTGTTATTCGTGGGGCACATGACCTCTCAAGCCTGCGACGTTCGACCCTGAGTTCATCGAACCATCTGCTAAAGCAAGCGAAGAGTCAGGACCCAGCGCCACCCATGGTCAACTCCAACAGCTCAAGGCCTTGCTCTCCTCCTCAATCGAAACATTGGTTGAAGATACCGAGGGAATAAAGAGCATTCTTGAAGACCTCCAGCCTCATCTCCCGGTGACATTGCAGGTGAAGCTCTGGCCCGTGGTGACTTTGTCTGCTTATAGGTCAAGGGTGACCTTGGCTCGTCAGAGAATCGGCTTGCGCCACGCTCAGCTTCCATTGAAAGCCGATATTGCAGACAAGTGTCAGCGGCTAAATGAGAAAAAGGCAGCTTTGGACGCAAAAACTGACACGTCTATCAGTACCGCTGAACGGAGATCTTGCGAAAGGAGTTGGAGGACCTTGAAGAGAGGGTGCGGGTAACCAAACAGCTCATCCAGAAAAGGAGGCTCTCATTGCCCGCTCCCGAGAGGAAGCAGAAGGCCTCAAGCTGAAGACCGACTTGGCCGAAATCCGCGCCTTGAACAAGCAGCTGGTGACAGGCCAGGAGAAGATGACGAGGCTGAGATCGCCGAGGTAGATCATGTTCGTGCCTCGCACTCCGTGCCCATGACATTCCTTTAGTGAAACTCCTCCTTCTGCATGGTATTGCTCCAAGGCATGTACTTGTTATAATAGCTTGTACCTCTTAGTCGATGGTTGTATCGCCTTTTTATTCTTAAGTCGATGTCAGAATCATTGTACTTAAAATTTTTCAATTTTTTTACTGGCCAGATCGATTTCATGAATCGGCCCTGCCTACAGGTACATGCTCCCGTGGCCTCATACCTTCTACGTATGCTTATGCCCCCTGGCCGAATCTTTCAAGTAATTGAAGATATCGGCTTTCCCGCCATCTATAGGCCCCGTAAACACACCATGCTAACTAGCACAGAGGCTAACACATGTGGTGAGGATAATTTTAGCCGATTGCTAGAATCGGCCTCCTTTTTCATTGCAACGTTCAATGCGGGTTTACAACTTTTTGGTTCTCTACTATGGCTACGTGACAAGCTTGAGGTAAGACCTTTGCTTTTTATTTTTTGGGGCCGATCGCTGGGATTGGCCTTGTCACGCACGTCCATAGACTTGGATCTTGCTACTCGCCAGTGGATAAGACTAGCCTCACCCCGTTTTTTGAAGCCTCGATGCGCTCACAGCCGTCCAGATTAATTCCAGAGAGCGGCTCTTGGTCGTTTGCATCCCAAATGTTCATGGCAGCTAGCGAGATCTCGATCGAATCATCTGCATGAACAACTTCCACTACAAGAAAAGTTCTGATAGACAACGTCCCAAAATCGTCAACTAAGGGCATTTTTCGTCGCCTATGGGCCTAACCGCGATATGGGTTACGTTGTCGGCTGCGTCGAGCAAGTCCAGACCGATTTTTTGGTCGTCGCGCTTGGGCGCCCTTCCGCCACGAAAATCGGACCGTTGCGGAAGTGTTTTCGGGAGCCCGACTGCTGCGTCATGCAAACTGACACGTGGCAGACGCCGTTAGCTGGCAGTTAACCGGGTGAAACCCCGTGGTAGATGGTAGGCCCACACGAGGCCTGCCACGTCTTAAGCGGGCCGGGCCAGATGACATAGTTTGACCGGTCAACTATATAGCTGGGCTGGTCCATTAGTTACGTGGGCCGGGCCTAACCTCTAAGGTTGACTGGTCAAAACCTAAATGGGCCGGCCCATTTAACATGTGGGGGTCCACCTTACAGCAGCTGGGCCGGCCCAAGAAGCAAGTGGGCCGGGCCAAAAACACAGGTGGGTCCCACTTTCTGTTAAAAGGCGGCCCATTTAGTGTGTGGGGTCCGCCGTATAGCAAGTGGGCCGGCCCAACAAGCTAGTGGGCCGGGCCAAACACAGTGGGTCCTTCCGGTTAAAGGGTCGGCCCATTTAGTTTGTGGGGTCCACCATATAGCAAGTGGGCCCCAACAAAATAGTGGGCCGGGCCAAAAACACAGGTGGGCCCACTTTCCTGTTAAAGGGCCGGCCCATTTAGTCTGTGGGGCCCACCATATAGCAAGTGGTGGCCCACCAAGATAGTGGGCCGGGCCAAAAACACAGGTGGGTCCCACATTTTAATGGGCCGGCCCATTTGGTATGTGGGGTCCACCATATAGAAATGGGCCGGCCCAACAAGATAGTGGGCCGGGCCAAAAACACAGGTGGGTCCCACCTTCCTATTAAAGGGCCGGCCCATTTGGTGTGTGGGGTCCACCATATAGAAAGTGGGCCGGCCAACAAGATAGTGGGCCGGGCCAAAAACACAGGTGGGTCCACCTTCCTATTAAAGGGCGGCCCATTTACCATGTGGGACCACCATAGAGCAAGTGGGTGTTATCACGAGTTTGAGGCGGAGTCAGAGGTGGGCGCGATCAGGATGGACTTGAAGATATATACATGAAGAAATACGTGAATCGGCCTTTTATACCAAGTTGGGCTAAACGCCCGTGTATCTGTAACATATTAGATCGCATCTTAGTTTAGAAGTTAGAATCTATCTCGTGCACGGTTTAGTGCACGCCCACATTAGAAAGTCCCCTGGACTATAAATATGTACCTAGGGTTTATGGAATAAACAACAACCAACGTTCAACACAAACCAATCTCGGCGCATCGCCAACTCCTTCGTCTCGAGGGTTCCTCCGGTAAGCACCATGCTGCCTAGATCGCATCTCGCGATCTAGGCAGCACGAGCCTGCCTAGTTGTTCATGCGTTGCTCGTACTGAAGCCTTTTTGATGGCGAGCAACGTAGTTATCATAGATGTGTTAGGGTTAGCATTGTTCTTAGCATCATATGCTGTCGTAGTGCAACCCTTGCGCATCTAGCCGTCCCTGTACCTCATCATGGGTGCAGGGGCGGCACCCCGCTTGATCGTTATTTAGTAGATCTGATCCGTTACGATTGCTCCTTGATTCATCAAGGATTAGTTTAATATCTGCAATAGTTAGGCCTTACAAAGGGTTGGAGGATCCAGCGGCATGTAGGGTGTAGTTTGCTGCCCCTAGACGTTCCGAGGGTCAACCTAGTGTTGGTTTTTAGGCCTTGTCTAGGGCTGGCTTACGATCACCGTGCGTGAGCGCGAGGCCCAATCGTGAGTAGGATGATCCGATTATGCGGTGAAAACCCCAGATCGTCGTGGATCTCATATGCTTTATCTTGATCAAGCAGGACCACCATATATTCGGCCACCTTGGACGAATCATGGGTGGATCGGCTCCATGAGCCGATAAACTGAGAGCCGATCGAGGCTCGTATTTAATGTATACGTGTGGCAGGAGACTAAGCGAGGCATCATCCACACCTTCGACCGGTATAGGTCAGGTGGCACGCCTTACAATTTGCAGGCGCGCGACCGGGGAGGCTGCGGGCCGTCGCTCGAGGGGCTGGGGCCAGCCGCAGCCCTAGTTGTTCCCGGCTCTACGGTGTTGACCAGTCACTGCCCGCCGGTGGGTTTCTGACGTCAACACATTCTGGCACGCCCGGTGGGACATCTTCAACGACAACCACCTCGCCATCTACATCAGAGATGGCGGAAGAAACTCCGGTCACTTACGAGGAGCTCTCTGGCGAGCTCAAGAAGAAGTATGACGAGGTCAAAGCCTTCCTCGAAGCCGACCTCATCGGCTCTTTCCACAGGACCCGTTCCCATGGCATCAGATGGAAGGGGTTCTCACCTGAAGGCGCGCTTGATGGAGTGGACCTGTCCACCCCGTCAGAGGAACGCACCAGGTCGCTGCGTCAGGAGATAAACTTCATGGTGGCTCATTCGCTGCACCGCCATTCTGAGAGCCTGGTGAATACGTTGGAGCGCGTCGCGCTGCGCGTGATCCAGGAGATCATGAGCCATCAGTACTCTCCGTCAGGACCAGCTCTAGGGACTCACCAAGGAGAAGCCACTCCAGTCCCGTCCACCGCTGCCGTTCGCGTTGGCAGCGCCCGAAGCGCCGAACGCATCGGCCTACGTCGTCTACAAGATTGGTGGTGACCCCAGTGACTACCAATTCCTACATGACGCGCCCAAGGAGATCCCGCACGGATACGCATGCGCATACGTGCCCGAGGCAGACACGGGCACCATCGAACCAGGTTGTTACGGCGGGGACTTCGGGGCAACAGGAGAGGCGTCGGAGCGGACCACGAGAAGCAAACGTGGCTAGCTAAATACGCCACCCCGACAAAACTCCGAGCCCAGCTCCTGCAGTTGGCTCAGACCCAGAGAAACAAGCATGGCTGGTTAAGTCCGCCACTCCGACGAATCTTCGGGTTCGGCACTGCGACCATCACCGCGGATCAGATTTGTACGATCCTGAAAGATCATTCGGCATGATGCCGAAAAGAACGATCGGCTATACCAAGCCGTACCCCAACGAGTACGAATTGATCCCGCTACCACCCAAATATCGGCTCCCGGACTTCACAAAGTTCAGCGGATCAGATGGTTCCAGCTCCATCGAGCATGTGAGCCGATATTTGGCGGCGGGCATGATCTCAGCGTCAGACGAGCTGCGCGTGAGGTACTTCTCACAGTCCCTCACGGGATCGGCTTTCGGTTGGTACACGTCGCTGCCACCGAACTCAGTCCAGACTTGGAAGCAGCTGGAAGAACGGTTCCATGAGCAATATCACTCAGAGGCTTCCGAGGCTGGCATTGCCGATCTTGCACAAGTACGACAGAGCGCGAAGCGGTGTCAGAATACATCCAGCGCTTCAGGACCGTTACCGATGCTATTCGGTTCACGTAAGCGAAAAAGAAGCAGTCGAGTTGGCGGTGGTGGGTCTATCATCATCGATCAAGGACGTGGCCTCCCAAGCGGACTACCCGTCACTAGCGCACATGGTACAGAAGCTGTCAGCGTATGAACAGCGTCACCCAGATGTCTATCAGGACAAGTTCAAGCGTGTGGTTACCATGGTTGACGCAGGCGAAGATGAAGTCGCTACGGGAGAACAAGAGGTCGCAGTAGCTGAGTGGACTCGAGCTGCAGGCCCGGTAACCTGCAAATGGGTGAAGCCACCAGGACCTCCAAGAGGATTCGACTTCGACGTGACGAAAACCGAGCAGATTTTTGATCTCTTACTCGCGGAGAAGCATATAAAGATTCCCGAAGGCCACAAAGTTCCCACGGTGCAAGAGCTGAACGGAAAGCCATACGGCAAGTGGCATAACACGTTCACCCACACCACCAACGACTGCAGGGTGTGGCGTCAGCAGATCCAGATGGCAATAGAAAATGGGCGACTAATTTTTAACCAGTATGCCATGAAGGTCGACACACACCCCTTCCCCGCCGTCAACATGGTGGAGTTCGCCCACCTCGGAGGGTGCCAGCCTGATTTCTCAGCCAACATCAGCATGGTAGAGCTTGGACACCGCTCCGAGAAGGACGGGGATGAGGACAGCTGCTCTCAGGCAAGGACACTAGAGGGGGCCGCTCCATGCGATCGGCTCCGTCAAGATGGCAAGCGCTACGTCACAGAGGGGGAAGTTAAGAACATAAGATATCAACGACCCCTCTCTGATCACCTCCTCAATAAGTACGTGAGTCGGTATGATCAACGCCGGCGACACGGCGACGATGATGAAAGAGGCCGTCTGGCCAGAAACGACAGAAGACATCGTCGGCATAATCACGATGAGGAGCGGCAGGAGCGCCACGCCAGGGAGCAGACGATACGGACAGGCATTGGGATTGCCCCTTCTTCAGACACTGCTGGGATTCAGGAATGAGCCGATTACCAACAATCGGCAACGCAGTGCAGAAGAAAAGGGGCAGCCAACGTGTCGTGTTCGAGCGCCTAGGGCTCTCCACCACAAAACAGACGAGCTGGATCCTCGGTCGGAAGATCTCGAGGATTCGGAAGACGAGGGGAAGGCAGAAGATAGGTACCACCGCCAAGGTGGTGCCCTGATGGTCTCAGCCATTCACAAAAACGCGGTTCAGCGATTGCGCGGTCTGGAGGAGGCCGAAAGGTTATACTTGCATACACGAGGAAGGCACGACCTGATTTGGCTGCGAAAGTCCAGGGACCCTGGATGAAGAGGGATGCCGCAAAGAAAAGGTGGCGCCCCAAGCAAAGGAAAGCCGATGATGAAACATCGGCTGGCTATAGTGCTCGTTCGTCGGCGAAGTGTAGAGCTCCACGATTACACGATGCACCTGAGGTGGACGACGGCAAGCGCACCAACGTGATAAGGTCAGAGATTGGGCTGGTTTTGTCTACCGGCCTGGGCGAGTAGCAAGACTACGTCAATAAGCAACGTGGCGAGGCTGATTCCTTGCGATCCGAAATTGATGAAGGGACATTACAAAACCTTCACCGAGCAAGCAACATGGAGGCCGATTCCAACAATCGGCCAAAATTATCCTCACCATCTATTCTGCGGGATCAACGTTTGACCCAGAGGGACTTCTGACGATGGAAGTACCATCAATTCTCTTGACAGATGGAAACAGAGGACCTAGGTGGATAATACTGAGTATGGGGGCCGATACACAAATCGAGCCTAAGAATTTTTAAACATTTTTACAGCCGATGCAAGGGCATCGACTTTAGGATTGAGAAGCAGCAATGCGCGTGTCGACGAGGAATCAGAGGATCAATGAAGCACGAAGGGGGATTTTAATGGAAGAACTCCTCAATGGAGTAATTTAAGGGCTCGGATCCTCTCTTCAAGAGCAGGACATGGACGTGCGGATCAGGTCAAGGATGGATCGCATTAGATCCGCCAAAGGAAAGGAGCCGATCTGACCAGCAGAGCGCTAGGAGCGGACTGAAGAAGAAGCTCGGGGGGCAGCCCGCCTTGAAGGCTCTCTGCAAGCCGATTTATGTACAAATCGGCTGGCTCTGCGTGATCAAGCCCGGGCTATTTCAGCTAAGTCACGCGTCCTCGTTTCTGTTTTTGCCTTGGCCAAGACTCGGGGGGCAGCAGGCCTGGTGGATGTTCTGTTTTGCTCTGTTTAAAGAGCCAATTGGGGTACCATCGGCTGATCCTTCATTGCAACCTTCTTCACAAATGATGAGTATTGGAGAGGATTATTGGGTTTGGTTGGAAAAGTTCAAAGGTTTTCCTGAAGATCCTGCATTTTCTTTAGAAAATCATCAGTTGAAGAAGGGAAGGGCGAATTTTAGAGGACCGATGCGGTGCTATCGGCTCGTTACGCAAAGGGGACGAACCGGCAAGGCCAGTAGAAGAGGGAATCGGCTCAATTAAATTCAGAAGGAATCGGCAAAATCAGAATTGGGGAAAAGTTCTCCATTGATTCGATAAGATTTCTTACATAAAGAGCTAATTGCTCTCAAAAGGGAAGTGCCAGGGGATCCATTGCCCCATCTACTGCTACTGGCCCTATTCTAGAGGTCCTATCTATGGGCCATCACTGCCCTCGTCGTCGCCATCGTCGTCACTATCGGCGCTGCTTCCGACGGGCTCGTCGTCGCTCCAATGGCCGCCGACGGGCCCTCGTCGTCTTCATCTTCTTCGTCGTCGTCCGTCCCTGTCGTGTCGAAGTCGCTAAGGTTGCCCGGCCAAGGGCAGAACCGCTGGCCGGCGGCTCGTCGGAGGAGCTCTCGTCGTCGTCCTCTTCCTCCTCTTCCGCTTCCCCTTCCTCCCCGGAAGAGGTGAAGTCACAGGAGAAGCTGTCGTCGTCACTCTCCTCCTCCGTTTCCCCAACGGCGAGGAAGCGGAGGTCGCTCTCCCCGTCGGTCAAGGATTTGTCATCCTCGGACCGGAGGGGTCATGGTCCTCTTTGTCCCACTTTGTTGGGGCAAGGATATCGTACGCCGCCTGCGTGCCCCACGAGGCGTCGACTCTCGGATGGGAGAGGACACATAGGAAAGACCCGATGAGGAGGAAGAAGAGGAGGACGAAGGCATGGTGGCAGAGGGGGGTTTTTTGAAGGCTAGTGCGAAGGGGATGAGGAAGAAGACTGTTTGCTGCGGTTAAATAAAAGGGAGCATAGTAAAAATTCAATGCCACAAAACAGTTTCCGAGGGTATGGTGCCAGAACTATCGAATCATGCAGAGGAGTTGGGAAGGCAAGGTGTCATGATGACGGATGCTACAACAGTCTGCTCTGCCACGACGACGAGAGAAGAGCATAATGATTTTGGAAATGTCATTTCCAAAACCAGGGGGCATGTGTTATCACCGAGGATTTGACCAGGTCAGAGGTGGGCCGCGATCCAGATGGACTTGAAGATATACATGGAAGAAATACGTGAATCGGCCTTTTATACCAAGTTGGGCTAAACTGCCCGTGTATCTGTAACATATTAGATCGCATCTTAGTTTAGAAGTTAGAATCTATCTCGTGCACGGTTTGTGCACGCCCACATTAGAAAGTCCCTGGACTATAAATATGTACCTAGGGTTTATGGAATAAACAACAACCAACGTTCAACACAAACCAATCTCGGCGCATCGCCAACTCCTTCGTCTCGAGGGTTCCTCCGGTAAGCACCATGTTGCCTAGATCGCATCTCGCGATCTAGGCAGCACGAGCCTGCCTAGTTGTTCATGCGTTGCTTGTACTGAAGCCTTTTTGATGGCGAGCAACGTAGTTATCATAGATGTGTTAGGGTTAGCATTGTTCTTAGCATCATATGCTTGCGTAGTGCAACCCTTGCGCATCTAGCCGTCCTTTACCTCATCATGGGGCGGGGCGGCACCCCGCTTGATCGTTATTTAGTAGATCTGATCCGTTACGATTGCTCCTTGATTCATCAAGGATTAGTTTAATATCTCTGCAATAGTTAGGCCTTACAAAGGGTTGGAGGATCCAGCGGCATGTAGGGTGTAGTTTGCTGCCCCTAGACAGGACGTTCCGAGGATCAACCTAGTGTTGGTTTTTAGGCCTTGTCTAGGGCTGGCTTACGATCACCGTGCGTGAGCGCGAGGCCCAATCGTGAGTAGGATGATCCGATTATGCGGTGAAAACCCCAGATCGTCGTGGATCTCATATGCTTTATCTTGATCAAGCAGGACCACCATATATTCGGCCACCTTGGACGAATCATGGGTGGATCGGCTCCATGAGCCGATTCACAGGACAACCTGAGAGCCGATCGAGGCTCGTATTTAACGTGTACGTGTGTGCCCTGCAGAAAACTAAGCGAGGCATCATCCACACCTTCCTGACCAGGTATAGGTCAGGTGGCACGCCCTTGCAATTTGCATCGGCGCGCGACCAGGAGGCTTTGCGGGCCGTCGCTCTGGGGGCCAGGGCCAGCCGCAGCCCTTGTTCCCGGCTCTACGGTGTTGACCGATCCTGCCCGCCGGTGGGTTTACGACCCAAGGTGGGCCGGCCCAATAAGCATGTGGAGCCCATTATCGTGTAACCGGGCCGGCCTACTAAAGAAGTGGGCCGGCCCAAAATGAAAGTGGGTCCCACACTACTGTAAGTGGGCCGGCCCAATCTGTTGTAGGCCCTACTTGTTTGACTAGTCAACTTGCATTAAATTTCATGAGCCTAAAATCTGATTTCAATGATACACACAAGTACATACACAAATAAAACAAATAGGAAAATTACAAGGCAATTAATGTGCCCAAATAAAAAAATTACATAGAATCATTGAGGACTTCTATTAGCATCATCAATAACACGTTGACATTTGGCAATCGCCTTGATTGAATCTTGTGTACTCTTTGTCAACATATCAACTACAGATCTTAAAGCAGCAATACCATGTCTTTTATAAAGTACAGCCTTGAGATATTTACTGTCCGATGAAAGAAATGGTCTAGGTTGACGGCTATGAGAAGATGCATCAGAAGAAAGATCAGAACTTTTTGTGGGCCTCACTGGTAATGAAGATTGCTTCATCACAACTGCATTCTGATAATAATGCAAAAAGAGTTAAACGATGAACTATGCAAACATTTATTATGCAATGTAGATATAAGATAATAACAAGTTGCATAAATAAGACATGTATGGAACTTGTACTAAGCACAAACTTACATCATAATGTTGCACAGGTCGCTACAGATCCTTTTTTGGCGACTATCTTCTAATGATGACTGCTTCATTAAAACTGCATTCTGGTAACATTGTAAACATAGTTACAACAATTAACTATTCAAACATGTATTACGCAATGTAGAGATCAGATAACAGCATGTAGCAGAAATAAGCACAAGATAAGATAAGATGCATGTACTAAGCACATACTGGCTCACTGCAGGTCCTTCTCTTTGCGTGCACTAGTCGTGGTCAACATGCCTATCATTTTAGGTTCAGCCATCAAGTGAAATGCTAATCCTCCTGCTCCATTGTCCTTAATCTGTGTTTAGATATCACATTTAAGACCAAGTCAGCTGGTTTCAAATAACAAAAAACTTGAGCTGCCAAATGAATAAGCCAATATTTACCAGATATCAGATTAAAACCAACTAGATGTTGCTTTGCATGAGATACGAATTTCAGACATTCAGATTTAGAGTAGGGTAATGCCAAGGTTTTACACATAAAGTAAACTGGCATTAAGAATGACCAAATGTCAGTTCAAATCACCCTCGAAGTTTCTCCAAGACAAGCATATCAAATAGGCAGAAACATAGTAAAGCATGAATGGCATTGCTATGGCAGGGTTCCAAGTGTTAATCTCTTGCATAAGGAACAATGCATATAGGTTATAGATAATAACGGAAGTAAACTGCCAAAATTACCAACCACGAACTCAGATTCCAACCTTACCTAGCGTCCCCGCTGTTAATGTTGGATGTTCTAATAAGTGGTTCGCATGATCAATCCCTAGGAAAAATAACATTGACAAGTCAGTCTACGATAATACAAAGACCAGACATGCACGCAGCAATAACTATATAAGCTAAAGACGAGGTATAAGAGCAAGCAGATTGAAATGCACATAGCATGATTATAAAAGCAGTGTGAGAATAGCAGACACGAGAAAACAGCTAGCGGTGAGCTAATGACGTGGTATAAGAACAAGCAGATTGGAAATGCCCATAGCACGACTATAAAAGCAGTGCGACAATAGCATGCAGTACAAAAACAGTTGGCAACAAATGAATGGGTACAAGGCTATAAATATGTGGATGCACACAGGTGTCAGTAGAATGAACAGGGATGGTAGCGACCGGATAATGCTTTTGTACTGTACAATATTTAAACAAACTTCATGCGAAGCAACACATCAAGAAAGTTAACGGCATATGAGATCTGCAAATAACTACACAAAACATGGCTAAAGAAACACCGCGATCTAACGGGCCAGCGTACTAACCAAGCTGCGGCGGGGTGGACGGGGGCGGCAACTTGCATTCCAGCGGCGGCGAACGCGGGAGACGATGAATCGACCCTGTTTCAGTAGAAGCGGGCGTTAGTGAAGCAGATCTGGTTGGCTGGCAAGGTATTCGGTGAAGTTGATACAGCCGTTGCGGCGAGGTAGTCGGTGGCGAGGTCGGCGGTGAAGCAGATCCGTCGGTGGCGAGGTCGGCGGTGAAGCAGATCCGTCGGTGACGGGGGCGGCGGGGGAGCGGATCAGGTGGGTGGACAGCCAACACGATCAAGGCTACGCTGTGGAGGAGTATGCCGGCGGCGAAGCAGATCTAGTACTGTAGAGAGTCAGAGCTTTGGCGTGTGAGAGTATTTTTGAGCTAATGGGGCGAATGGTTGGTGGGTGGGTGTGGGCCTGTGGGGAGGGTTCGGGATCTAGGCAAGATATTTCATTGTTACCGAATGAGCCCTCCATGGTCGGTGGGTTGTAGCTTCCGGACCAGGGTTAAAAGGGTAAAACTGGTCACGGGATTTTCAAATGGATGCGGCGGGATGATTTGGCGCGTGGCCGAAATTTTCAGTTTCAAGCTACGAGTAGAACGACAAAAATAATGTTCTTCCCAGGGAGCTCTCATTTCTTCCTCTTCTCTTTCTCTCTCGAGTCTCTCCCCCCGCTCCTCTCCCCCTTCTCTCCGGCGGCCTCGCCGGCCGGAGACGAGGCCGACTTCTCTCTGTATATTGTACACCCTCCGAACTAAATTAATTGATTCAACTTTCCTTAGACGTGTATGTATCTAGAGTAAAAACATGTGTGGATACATCCATATTTAGATAAGCAAAGTTGAGTCAGCTAATTTGGATCCGAGGGAGTTAGTGTTGTTGTAAGCTTAGATCCAGTGTTTCCCATGAGCAGAATGGCGCAATGGAGTCGGGGATCTCGTCATCGGCTTCAGATCTGGCCTATGGTGAATCTGGCGGATCTTGCCGGCCAAACCCCGATCTGGTGCCATCAATGTGATGGCGCTAACGGTGAGGCTTGCTTTGGTCAGTGCTTCAGATCTGGCTAATGGGAAGTCAAGCTGCTAAAGTTCACAAGCTCGGGGCATACGACGGCGTCATCCGTCTTGCCCGTGCACATCTTGGACTTTCAGCGGCCCTTCTCAGAGCCAATATGCCGTTGCTTGAGGCCCTTCTTCTCCTTCGTCTGGCGACTACCGGCGACACCGTCCCAAGTGGTGCGTCCCCGGCGACGGAGTTGCTGGAAAGGATGCGGAGCAGAGATCCGATGTGCGGTCGAGAAGGACTCGATTGATTTTCTTCTATATGTTTTGGGGTCCTTTTTGTAAAGTTGCAGGTTCTATTAGTTATTGTCTAGTACTTTTGGTCCTCTATGTAATTTTTTGGACTAGTTTCCATTGGCACTGATAAACTTGAATTTTGACAAGTTCACGGGAAAAAATTCCTTTGCACATATGGCCTATCATGTATAAACATTCTTGAGATTTAAACTATATGTAATGTGCCATGCATTAACCCTAAACCATATATATGTAACTAACCCTAGCTGATCAAACCCTACTTAATTAAAACAAATAACCCTAAACTATACGCATGCACTTTATGCGCAAAGGCGCGGGTGCCTCTAATAATGTGTGTACTCGATCGATGATCCCTAAACCTTATACAACCAAAGCCTAATCCCTAATCCCTAAACCCTAAACACCCTAAACACTAAACCCTAGACCCTAAACCCTAACCCTAACCCTAAACCCTAATTAAACCCTATATATAGGCCAACGACACTTAATTGTGCATCAAGCAGGCCAGGGGTGCCTCGCGGTCCTCTAATTAAATTAAATGTGCCATGCATTAACCCTAAACCATATATATGTAACTAACCATAGCTAATCAACCCTACTTAATGAAAACACATAACCCTAAACTATACTAGCTATAACCCGATCTAATAAAAACATGCTCTATATATAGCAGCTAGCTAGCAAACCGTAGATTAACACCAATTAATATATACATGGCCTATATCGATCATGTTGTATAACATATCCCTGAGATTCATTAATTAATTATATAATTATCATGATAAATTAATTAACTTTAATTTTGACAAGTTCTCTCGAATGAAAACACATTTGATTAAGTTGCCTCATAATATATATATAATTAGTGTGCATGCATGGCCTACCATGCATTCGTGCATATATTTTAATGTATATTTGAACATATTCTTGGGATTTCAATCTCTCTCTCGATCATCTATATATCGTTGGTGGCCAAAAAACACACATATATATATATGCATGCAATTTATGCGTAAAGGCGCGGGTGCCTCTAATAATGTGTGTGCGCACTCGATCGATGATCCCTAAACCTTAAACAACCCTAAAACCTTAAATCCCTAATCCCTAAACCCTAAACACCCTAAACACTAAACCCTAAACCCTAGACCCTAAACGCCCTAACCCTAACCCTAACCCTAACCCTAAACCTAACCCTAATCCTAAACCCCAATTAAACCCTATGTATAGGCCAACGACACTTAATTGTGCATCGATCGAGCGGGTCATGGGTGCCTCGCGATCCTCTAATAAAATTAAATGTGCCATGCATTAACCCTAAACCATATATATGTAACTAACCCTAGCTAATCAACCATACTTAATTAAAACACATAACCCTAAACTATACTAGCTAGCTATAACCCGATCTAATAAAAACATGCTCTATATATAGCAGCTAGCTAGCAAACCGTAGATTAACACCAATTAAAATATACATGGCCTATATCGATCATGTTGTATAACATATCCCTGAGATTCATTAATTAATTATATAATTATCGTGATAAATTAATTAACTTGAACTTTGACAAGTTCTCTCGAATGAAAACACATTTGATTAAGTTGCCTCATAATATATATATAATTAGTGTGCATGCATGGCCTACAATGCATTCGTGCATATATTTTAATGTATATTTGAACATATTCTTGGGGATTTCAATCTCTCTCTCTCTCTCGATCATCTATATATCGTTGGTGGCCCAAAAAACACACATATATATGCATGCAATTTATGCGTAAAGGCGCGGGTGCCTCTAATAATGTGTGTGCGCACTCGATCGATGATCCCTAAACCTTAAACAACCCTAAAACCTTAAATCCCTAATCCCTAAACCCTAAACACCCTAAACACTAAACCCTAAACCCTAGACCCTAAATGTACCCTAACCCTAACCCTAACCCTAACCCTAAACCCTAGCTAATCCTAAACCCCAATTAAACCCTATGTATAGGCCAACGACACTTAATTGTGCATCGATCGAGCGGGTCATGGGTGCCTCGTGATCCTCTAATAAAATTAAATGTGCCATGCATTAACCCTAAACCATATATATGTAACTAACCCTAGCTAATCAACCCTACTTAATTAAAACACATAATCCTAAACTATACTAGCTAGCTATAACCCGATCTAATAAAAACATGCTCTATATATAGCAGCTAGCTAGCAAACCGTAGATTAACACCAATTAAAATATACATGGCCTATATCGATCATGTTGTATAACATATCCCTGAGATTCATTAATTAATTATATAATTATCGTGATAAATTAATTAACTTGAACTTTGACAAGTTCTCTCGAATGAAAACACATTTGATTAAGTTGCCTCATAATATATATATAATTAGTGTGCATGCATGGCCTACAATGCATTCGTGCATATAATTTAATGTATATTTGAACATATTCTTAGGGATTTCAATCTCTCTCTCTCTCTCGATCATCTATATATCGTTGGTGGCCCAAAAAACACACATATATGCATGCAATTTATGCGTAAAGGCGCGGGTGCCTCTAATAATGTGTGTGCGCACTCGATCGATGATCCCTAAACCTTAAACAACCCTAAAACCTTAAATCCCTAATCCCTAAACCCTAAACACCCTAAACACTAAACCCTAAACCCTAGACCCTAAACGTACCCTAACCCTAACCCTAACCCTAACCCTAACCCTAAACCCTAGCTAATCCTAAACCCCAATTAAACCCTATGTATAGGCCAACGACACTTAATTGTGCATCGATCGAGCGGGTCATGGGTGCCTCGTGATCCTCTAATAAAATTAAATGTTCCATGCATTAACCCTAAACCATATATATGTAACTAACCCTAGCTAATCAACCCTACTTAATTAAAACACATAACCCTAAACTATACTAGCTAGCTATAACCCGATCTAATAAAAACATGCTCTATATATAGCAGCTAGCTAGCAAACCGTAGATTAACACCAATTATAATATACATGGCCTATATCGATCATGTTGTATAACATATCCCTGAGATTCATTAATTAATTATATAATTATCGTGATAAATTAATTAACTTGACTTTGACAAGTTCTCTCGAATGAAAACACATTTGATTAAGTTGCTTCATAATATATATATAATTAGTGTGCATGCATGGCCTACCATGCTTGCATTCGTGCATATATTTTAATGTATATTTGAACATATTCTTGGGGATTTCAATCTCTCTCTCTCTCGATCATCTATATATCGTTGGTGGCCCAAAAAACACACATATATACGCATGCACTTGATGCGTAAAGGCGCGGGTGCCTCTAATAATGTGTGTGCGCACTCGATCGATGATCCCTAAACCTTAAACAACCCTAAAACCCCTAAATCCCTAATCCCTAAACCCTAAACACCCTAAACACTAAACCCTAAACCCTAAACCCTAACCCTAACCCTCTACCCTAGCTAACCCTAAACCCTAATTAAACCCTATGTATAGGCCAACGTCACTTAATTGTGCATCGAGCAGCCCAGGGGTGCCTCGCGGTCCTCTAATTAAATTAATTGTGCCATGCATTAACCCTAAACCATATATATGTAACTAACCCTAGCTAATTAACCCTACTTAATTAAAACACATAACCCTAAACTATACTAGATATAACCCGATCTAATAAAAACATGCTCTATATATAGCAGCTAGCTAGCAAACCGTAGATTAACACCAATTAAAATATACATGGCCTATATATATCGATCATGTTGTATAACATATCCCTCAGATTCATTAATTAATTATATAATTATCGTGATAAATTAATTAACTTGAATTTTGACAAGTTCTCTCGAATGAAAACACATTTGATTAAGTTGCCTCATAATATATATATAATTAATTAGTGTACATGCATGGCCTACCATGCATTCGTGCATATATTTTAATGTATATTTGAACATATTCTTAGGGATTTCAATCTCTCTCTCGATCATCAATATATCGTTGGTGGCCAAAAAACACACACATATATATATACGCATGCAATTTATGCGTAAAGGCGCGAGGTGCCTCTAATAATGTGTGTGCGCACTCGATCGATGATCCCTAAACCTTAAACAACCCTAAAACCTTAAATCCCTAATCCCTAATCCCTAAACCCTAAACACCCTAAACACTAAACCCTAAACCCTAGACCCTAACCCTAACCCTAACCCTAACCCTAAACCCTAGCTAACCCTAAACCCTAATTAAACCCTATGTATAGGCCAACGACACTTAATTGTGTGCATCGAGCAGGCCAGGGGTGCCTCGCGGTCCTCTAATTAAATTAAATGTGACATGCATTAACCCTAAACCATATATATGTAACTAACCCTAGCTAATCAACCCTACTTAATTAAAACACATAACCCTAAACTATACTAGATATAACCCGATCTAATAAAAGCATGCTCTATATATATAACAGCTAGCTAGCAAACCGTAGATTAACACCAATTAAAATATACATGGCCTATTATATCGATCATGTTGTATAACATATCCCTCAGATTCATTAATTAATTATATAATTATCTTGATAAATTAATTAACTTTAATTTTGACAAGTTCTCTCGAATGAAAACACATTTGATTAAGTTGCCTCATAATATATATATAATTTTAGTGTGCATGCATGGCCTACCATGCATTCGTGCATATATTTTAATGTATATTTGAACATATTCTTGGGGATTTCAATCTCTCTCTCTCTCTCGCGATCATCTATATATAACGTTGGTGGCAAAAAACACACACATATATATACGCATGCAATTTATGCGTAAAGGCGCGGGTGCCTCTAATAATGTGTGTGCGCACTCGATCGATGATCCCTAAACCTTAAACGTACAACCCTAAAACCCTAAATTAATTATCGATCTCCCTGTGATTCATTAATTAATTATATATATAATTATCGATGATAAATTAATTAACTTGAATTTTGACAAGTTCTCTCGTATGAAAACACATTTGATCAAGTTGCCTAGCTCATAATATATATATAATTAGTGTGCATGCATGGCCTACCATGCATTCGTGCATATATTTTAATGTATATTTGAACATATTCTTGGGGATTTCAATCTCTCTCTCTCTCTCGATCATCTATATATCGTTGGTGGCCCAAAAAACACACATATATACGCATGCACTTTATGCGTAAAGGCGCGGGTGCCTCTAATAATGTGTGTGCGCACTCGATCGATGATCCCTAAACCTTAAACAACCCTAAAACCCCTAAATCCCTAATCCCTAAACCCTAAACACCCTAAACACTAAACCCTAAACCCTAAACCCTAACCCTAACCCTCTACCCTAGCTAACCCTAAACCCTAATTAAACCCTATGTATAGGCCAACGTCACTTAATTGTGCATCGAGCAGCCCAGGGGTGCCTCGCGGTCCTCTAATTAAATTAATTGTGCCATGCATTAACCCTAAACCATATATATGTAACTAACCCTAGCTAATTAACCCTACTTAATTAAAACACATAACCCTAAACTATACTAGATATAACCCGATCTAATAAAAACATGCTCTATATATAGCAGCTAGCTAGCAAACCGTAGATTAACACCAATTAAAATATACATGGCCAATGCATTCGTGCATATATTTTAATGTATATTTGAACATATTCTTGGGGATTTCAATCTCTCTCTCTCTCTCTCGATCATCTATATATCGTTGGTGGCCCAAAAAACACACATATATATGCATGCAATTTATGCGTAAAGGCGCGAGTGCCTCTAATAATGTGTGTGCGCACTCGATCGATGATCCCTAAACCTTAAACAACCCTAAAACCTTAAATCCCTAATCCCTAAACCCTAAACACCCTAAACACTAAACCTAAACCCTAGACCCTAAACGTACCCTAACCCTAACCCCTAACCCTAACCCTAACCCTAAACCCTAGCTAATCCTAAACCCCAATTAAACCCTATGTATAGGCCAACGACACTTAATTGTGCATCGATCGAGCGGGTCATGGGTGCCTCGTGATCCTCTAATAAAATTAAATGTGCCATGCATTAACCCTAAACCATATATATGTAACTAACCCTAGCTAATCAACCCTACTTAATTAAAACACATAACCCTAAACTATACTAGCTAGCTATAACCCGATCTAATAAAAACATGCTCTATATATAGCAGCTAGCTAGCAAACCGTAGATTAACACCAATTAAAATATACATGGCCTATATCGATCATGTTGTATAACATATCCCTGAGATTCATTAATTAATTATATAATTATCGTGATAAATTAATTAACTTGAACTTTGACAAGTTCTCTCGAATGAAAACACATTTGATTAAGTTGCCTCATAATATATATATAATTAGTGTGCATGCATGGCCTACAATGCATTCGTGCATATATTTTAATGTATATTTGAACATATTCTTGGGGATTTCAATCTCTCTCTCTCTCTCGATCATCTATATATCGTTGGTGGCCCAAAAAACACACATATATATGCATGCAATTTATGCGTAAAGGCGCGGGTGCCTCTAATAATGTGTGTGCGCACTCGATCGATGATCCCTAAACCTTAAACAACCCTAAAACCTTAAATCCCTAATCCCTAAACCCTAAACACCCTAAACACTAAACCCTAAACCCTAGACCCTAAACGTACCCTAACCCTAACCCTAACCCTAACCCTAACCCTAAACCCTAGCTAATCCTAAACCCCAATTAAACCCTATGTATAGGCCAACGACACTTAATTGTGCATCGATCGAGCGGGTCATGGGTGCCTCGTGATCCTCTAATAAAATTAAATGTGCCATGCATTAACCCTAAACCATATATATGTAACTAACCCTAGCTAATCAACCCTACTTAATTAAAACACATAACCCTAAACTATACTAGCTAGCTATAACCCGATCTAATAAAAACATGCTCTATATATAGCAGCTAGCTAGCAAACCGTAGATTAACACCAATTAAAATATACATGGCCTATATCGATCATGTTGTATAACATATCCCTGAGATTCATTAATTAATTATATAATTATCGTGATAAATTAATTAACTTGAACTTTGACAAGTTCTCTCGAATGAAAACACATTTGATTAAGTTGCCTCATAATATATATATATAATTAGTGTGCATGCATGGCCTACAATGCATTCGTGCATATATTTTAATGTATATTTGAACATATTCTTGGGGATTTCAATCTCTCTCTCTCTCTCGATCATCTATATATCGTTGGTGGCCCAAAAAACACACATATATATGCATGCAATTTATGCGTAAAGGCGCGGGTGCCTCTAATAATGTGTGTGCGCACTCGATCGATGATCCCTAAACCTTAAACAACCCTAAAACCTTAAATCCCTAATCCCTAAACCCTAAACACCCTAAACACTAAACCCTAAACCCTAGACCCTAAACGTACCTACCCCTAACCCTAACCCTAACCCTAAACCCTAGCTAATCCTAAACCCCAATTAAACCCTATGTATAGGCCAACGACACTTAATTGTGCATCGATCGAGCGGGTCATGGGTGCCTCGTGATCCTCTAATAAAATTAAATGTGCCATGCATTAACCCTAAACCATATATATGTAACTAACCCTAGCTAATCAACCCTACTTAATTAAAACACATAACCCTAAACTATACTAGCTAGCTATAACCCGATCTAATAAAAACATGCTCTATATATAGCAGCTAGCTAGCAAACCGTAGATTAACACCAATTAAAATATACATGGCCTATATCGATCATGTTGTATAACATATCCCTGAGATTCATTAATTAATTATATAATTATCGTGATAAATTAATTAACTTGAACTTTGACAAGTTCTCTCGAATGAAAACACATTTGATTAAGTTGCTTCATAATATATATATAATTAGTGTGCATGCATGGCCTACAATGCATTCGTGCATATATTTTAATGTATATTTGAACATATTCTTGGGGATTTCAATCTCTCTCTCTCTCGATCATCTATATATCGTTGGTGGCCCAAAAAACACACATATATACGCATGCACTTGATGCGTAAAGGCGCGGGTGCCTCTAATAATGTGTGTGCGCACTCGATCGATGATCCCTAAACCTTAAACAACCCTAAAACCCCTAAATCCCTAATCCCTAAACCCTAAACACCCTAAACACTAAACCCTAAACCCTAAACCCTAACCCTAACCCTCTACCCTAGCTAACCCTAAACCCTAATTAAACCCTATGTATAGGCCAACGTCACTTAATTGTGCATCGAGCAGCCCAGGGGTGCCTCGCGGTCCTCTAATTAAATTAATTGTGCCATGCATTAACCCTAAACCATATATATGTAACTAACCCTAGCTAATTAACCCTACTTAATTAAAACACATAACCCTAAACTATACTAGATATAACCCGATCTAATAAAAACATGCTCTATATATAGCAGCTAGCTAGCAAACCGTAGATTAACACCAATTAAAATATACATGGCCTATATATATCGATCATGTTGTATAACATATCCCTCAGATTCATTAATTAATTATATAATTATCGTGATAAATTAATTAACTTGAATTTTGACAAGTTCTCTCGAATGAAAACACATTTGATTAAGTTGCCTCATAATATATATATAATTAATTAGTGTACATGCATGGCCTACCATGCATTCGTGCATATATTTTAATGTATATTTGAACATATTCTTAGGGATTTCAATCTCTCTCTCGATCATCAATATATCGTTGGTGGCCAAAAAACACACATATATATATATACGCATGCAATTTATGCGTAAAGGCGCGGGTGCCTCTAATAATGTGTGTGCGCACTCGATCGATGATCCCTAAACCTTAAACAACCCCTAAAACCTTAAATCCCTAATCCCTAATCCCTAAACCCTAAACACCCTAAACACTAAACCCTAGACCCTAGACCCTAACCCTAACCCTAACCCTAACCCTAAACCCTAGCTAACCCTAAACCCTAATTAAACCCTATGTATAGGCCAACGACACTTAATTGTGTGCATCGAGCAGGCCAGGGGTGCCTCGCGGTCCTCTAATTAAATTAAATGTGACATGCATTAACCCTAAACCATATATATGTAACTAACCCTAGCTAATCAACCCTACTTAATTAAAACACATAACCCTAAACTATACTAGATATAACCCGATCTAATAAAAGCATGCTCTATATATATAACAGCTAGCTAGCAAACCGTAGATTAACACCAATTAAAATATACATGGCCTATTATATCGATCATGTTGTATAACATATCCCTCAGATTCATTAATTAATTATATAATTATCTTGATAAATTAATTAACTTTAATTTTGACAAGTTCTCTCGAATGAAAACACATTTGATTAAGTTGCCTCATAATATATATATAATTTTAGTGTGCATGCATGGCCTACCATGCATTCGTGCATATATTTTGATATATATATATTTGAACATGCATATTCTTGGGATTTCAATCTCTCTCTCTCGATCATCTATATATCGTTGTTGGTGGCAAAAAAATACACATATATATACGCATGCACTTTATGCGCAAAGGCGCGGGGTGCCTCTAATAATGTGTGTGCGCACTCGATCGATGATCCCTAAACCTTAAACAACCCTAAAACCCTAATCCCTAATCCCCTAAACCCTAAACACCCTAAACACACTAAACCCTAGACCCTAAACACCCTAAACACTAAACCCTAAACCCTAGACCCTAAACACCGTAAACATTAAACCCTAAACCCTAAACACCCTAAACACTAATTAAACCCTAAACCCTAGACCCTAAACACTAAACCCTAAACCCTAGACCCTAAACACCGTAAACACTAAACCCTAAACCCTAAACACCCTAAACACTAATTAAACCCTAAACCATAGACCCTAAACACTAGACCCTAAACCCTAGACCCTAAACACCCTAAACACTAAACCCTAGACCCTCTAAACACCGTAAACACTAAACCCTAAACCCTAGACCCTAGCTAAACACCCAAAACACTAAACCCTAAACCCAGCTAGCTAACCCTAAACCCTAATTAAACCCTATATATATAGGCCAACGACACTTAATTGTGCATCAAGCAGGCCAGGGGTGCCTCGCGGTCCTCTAGTTAAATTAAATGTGCCATGCATTAACCCTAAACCATATATATATAACTAACCCCTAGCTAATCAAACCCTAGTTAATTAAAACACATAACCCTAAACTATACTAGCTATAACCCGATCTAATAAAAACATGCTCTATATATAGCATGCAGCTAGCTAGCAAATTAAACGGTAGATTAAAACCAATTAATATATACATGGCCTATATCGATCATATGTTGTATAACATCTCCCTGAGATTCATTAATTAATTATATAATTATCGATGATAAATTAATTAACTTGAATTTTGACAAGTTCTCTCGAATGAAAACACATTTGATTAAGTTTCCTCATAATATATATATAATTAGTGTGCATGCATGGCCTACCATGCATGCATTCGTGCATATATTTTAATATATATTTGAACATATTCTTGGGGGATTTCAATCTCTCTCTCTCGATCATCTATATGTCGTTGGTGGCCAAAAAACACACACATATACGCATGCACTTTATGCGCAAAGGCGCGTGTGCCTCTAATAATGTGTGTGTGCGCACTCGATCGATGATCCCTAAACCTTAAACCCTAAATAAACCCTAATCCCTAATCCCTAAACCCTAAACACCATAAACATTAAACCCTAAACCCTAGACCCTAAACCCTAACCTCCTAACCCTAAACCCTAAACCCTAATTAAACCCTATATATAGGCCAATGACACTTAATTGTGCATCAAGCAGGCCAGGGGTGCCTCGCGGTCCTCTAATTAAATTAAATGTGCCATGCATATATATGTGTTTAATTTGGGGATTTCAATCGCTCTCTCGTATGTAGCTCTCTCTACCTCTCTCTCTTTCTCTCTCTCTCTCTCTCTCTCTCTCTCTCTCTCTCTCTCTCTCTCTCTCTCTCGTTGGTGGCCAACAACACACATGCACTTTGTGCGCAAAGGCATGCGCCTCTAATAATGTGTGCGCAGTCGATCGATCTAGTTTTGATTAATCATAGCACACAAATAAAGAAGTTGTATTTGAATCCACACAACCTAATCTAAAACACATAACCCCTAACATGGCCTAATTAATTAACCCTTCTCGATCTCTACCTAATTAGTGGAAATTGCACAAAATCAAAAGGGGTCCCTCACTAATTATGCATATCTGCTAGATTGTGATAAACTTTTGCCACATATATATTTGGTGGATGGGTGCATCTTGGCATGTAAACAATTAGTGTTTGCAAATGGCGTTGTCAAAATTTATGTACAAATGATTTCTTTCCATCCAAAGTGCATAAAATGGGAGTTTTAATGAAGAAAGTACAAATAAAACAGCTCAACATGCTTCCACACCCCGATTTTCACACGAAGTAGAGCATATTTAAAGGATAATTCCAGAGTTTTACTATTTTTCAAGCAACTTTGCTAATTTTCCCCCACTCACATGACTTTATGTCGATTTAACGAAAATATGGCGAATTTAAACTACATGGGCGGGATAGTTTGAATTGTGCGCGCGGCAAAGGGAACCGCCTATTCCTCAACCTTGTGCACGGCAAATTACACACGCAACTCCATTAAACGCCACCTACCGACCTTAATTATCACCCCGGCGGCCCGGCCGCATGACCCCCCACCCACCCGTACACAACTTATCCCCGTCCGTGCGAAGAGCTTCCCCTCCCCGTCCCGTCCGTGCGAAGAAGAAGCTTCCCCTCCCCGTCGTTCTTCTCGAGACGCACCGGCGGTCAAGTTGATCCACGGTAGGGCTGCTATCTCTAGCTCAATCATGTATCGGGCAAGACAGCCTAACGATTTATATTTTCTTGATGCTGCTAAAAAAATTCGTCAGTATGCTCGAACTAATTGGCACTTTATAGTTTTCCGCTCGATTTGTCATCGATCAATTTGTTCATTTGCGTGGGCATATAGAGTCAGTTCTGCACTCGATCCGTTAATTTGCTGAAATGCCATGGCAGAGTTTTGTACACGATCTGTTTGCTAAAATGTCGATGGGCATTTTTTGTTTTGTACTCGACATGATTGCTGAAATGCATAATCATGTAGTATAGTTTTGTACTCGATGGATATACATTTCCTACTTCGCCTTAAATTAATCACCAACCACTGTATCTCATAATTAAACAGATGGACAGAACTTGGATACTGCATGGACACTTATGTTCCCCTTCATATATAAATGGTGTTCAACCCTTTATGGGGTTTATTAGAGCTCATGATGGTCACAACCTGGACGTGTATTGCCCGCGCTGCACATGTATGAATGGTGAGAAGAGGCCTCACCCTGTAGTGGCAGATCATTTACACATTTTTGGGATGGACCGCACATATGTTAGGCGGGTTTAGCATGGTGAACCATATAATGATCCTTTAGCAGGAGAAGCAGATCTTGCTCACACTGTATGTGTGCTGGCATATGTAGTTAATTATTTATATTGATGCTGCCGCTGTTTCAATCAATAGTTTGCATTGCTGTGCAAGGTTCTGTACTCAAATTTAACTTGTTGCAGATGGATGGACGGGAAGGAGAGAAAAAGCGCTTGCTTCAGGAAACGGGTTTCAGCTCTGGGACATGTGCTGTGCCAGATGAGAAGGTAAATATGTAAAACGGCATTTGTTCAGGTTGCATCCCTTAGATGTTTGTCTAATCGGTTGATGTACTAATTGCAGAAGCATAGAGTTAAAGAGGTCTCTCAGTTTGATGGGAGATTTGAAGATGAATCTCAGTTTGATGCACCTGTGGATGGTACTGATGACGAGCCTTTCATAGACGAAGGTCCTGCACCTGAGATTATCCAGTCTACAGAAGGAGGCCGTGGACCGAGTACACAGCTTTGCGTTGAAGTGGATGCACGCCCGGAGATCATCACGGGCGTCCGGGTAGTCTCAAGACCACCCAGCCCTGATGCACCTGTGGATGGTACTGATGACGAGCCTCTCATAGACGAAGGTCCTGCACCTGAGATTATCCAGCCTACAGAAGGAGGCCGTGGACCGAGTACACAGCTTTGCGTTGAAGAGGATGCACACCCGGAGATCATCAGGGGCGTCCCGGTAGTCTCAGGACCACCCAGCCCTGATGCAAAATGTTGAGCTACTTTATGATTCGTACTCTTATGTTCTGGTGCTGTAGTATGTTATGATTTGTACGCCTTTGGCGCTAGATTAAGCATTCAGTGGATGATCGCGTTGCAAAATTCGACACCCACACAATCAGTTCATCGTATGAGTAGTAGCACAATTACTTCTACAGCGATTCCTGCCAGCGCATTAGTTGGTAGCATGAAACACTTTCAGGTACTCCCCTCTGATTCATATTAATTGACTCGAGATACAGCACGCCGGTGAGCTTGCACGGTTGCCATGAGCACTTTCCGGCGGAACTTCCTCTTCAGCGCCCTCAAGCCGCTGCTGCGAGACAGCACGCAGTGCCTTGAGGTGGACGGAATTCTGGATCTCAGGGCGGGTGGTCCGCATCGTCCGGGAACGATCTCCAGCGGGTTAACGAGGACATGCATGGCGGCCAGGGGATTTGTTTTTTTTTTTTTTTTGGTTTGAGCTTGGGATTTGGGGTTTTTTCGGATAGGGGAGGAGGAACCGAGGAAGAGGAAGGAACAGCCGCGTGCTTGGCGCGTGGCGGTGTGCTTGAATTTCGAATTTTTGTGAAATGTTTCATTTCCCCGCTACAATTCGGGGGTTTCTTGACGCGCCAATGCGTCCCGCCGGGCAGCTTCAAGTAAATTTGGGGTGCCACACTATGGGCCCTAGTTTCAGTGAGACATGTAATGACTAGTCACATCAGTAAGTTCACTGTGTAATAAAATATGTTACCCCTCCCCTTTATGTAGCACCCCTTCTCTCCCGATCGAGTGCCGATTGCCGACGGATGCAAGCCGCTAGCTCGATCCCCTCCTTTCGCCTCCACCGTCCAGGCATCCAGCTTGGAGGGGCAAGCTGCATCTAGCCCAAGCGGATTAGGTAGGACTAGTAATGTTCTCTCCTTTCTCGAGATCGGTTCTTTTTTCCTCTCCTCGATATCTTGCGCATCTCTTTCCTATTCTGGGCGAAGGGGTGTCTTTCTGGTCACCCTCGAGCTGGGAGTGATTGATGGGGGTGGGGGCGGGGGCTACCTTTGCTTGGATTGGGGTGTTCTTCCTTTATTTGTCGACATTTGCAACCTTTGTAGTTTCTGCTGATCCTCACTGTATCTTTTGTCAGCTTGTACAGGAAAGGTAAGACCTCGGCGGTGGGGGCAATGGAGCGTAAGGCCACCACGCATGTGGGCAGTTGGCTGAGCCTGAGCTGCGTCCCCAGCCCCGCGAAGCAGGTACTCCGTTTGCTTATCCACTCTTTACCTTTTAAGTGTCTCTCTGGTCTCTGCATCCTCAATCTGTTCCTGTTCTGGAATATGCTTAAAGTAGCACATGTCTTCAGCTGTTTGTGCGTAAAGCCTCTGTGACACCATGCTCTATATTCTCTGTATCAGGTTGGTACCTCCAGGTTCCGTGCTGAGGCTATGGGGAACGAGAATAGCGCCCCACCTGCTGCAGGAGCATGGCCCGATCTGCAGCACAAGAAGCGAAATGCCACTGCCGAGCTGGGCAGGGACCGCCCAGGGGTAATTTTTTTAACCAACTTACCATGATGTAGTCTGAATCTGATACTCCCTCAGATCCAAATTAATTGACTCAACTATCTGTAGATACGGATGTATCTAGATGTGTTTTAGCTCTAGATACTACTGCCTCCATCCCAAAGCTTTGGGCTTATATTATTTTTAGAAAGTCAAACTATACCATGTTTGACTAAGCTTTTACCAAAAATCAGTAACATGCAAAATACAAAATTAATATCATTAAATAGATAATAAAATATATTTTCCTACGGTATCTACACAGTATTATATTTGTTGATAGAATGTTCTAAAATTTTGGTCAAACTTTGCTTGTTTTGATTTCTCAAAAATAAATAAGGCTTAAGCTTTTGGATGGTGGTAGTACATTCATATCTAGACAAAGCTGAGTTAACTAGTTTTTTTGTCTGTCCATAGCTAGTGTTCACGCTGCAAAAGGCTAAGAGCATCCACTATATGCATCAGTCTATCTCATACAGTAATTCAATATCACTGCTGAGGTCTGCCTTTTGTTTTGCTATTCATATGCAGACTGAAACTTTAGGGCCTTTACTCAAAAGGAAGATCAAAACTGCGGCTGATCAGGCTGCCAGTATGTTGATGCCGCCCCCATCTTCTAAATGCCTCTACAAGCACAAGGCCACGCACCAGCTGGGTGGTGATCTTTTAATGAATATGGTATATTTTCTTAATCCACAAAACATGCCTTGATTTTTCTCTGTTTATTGTCGGTTTTTTCTATGCTTGCCAAAAGTTTACAACAACAACAACAACAACCAAGCCTTTCAGTCCCAAACAAGTTGGGGTAGGCTAGAGTTGAAACCCATAAGATCTCGAAGCCAAAAGTTTAGAAACACCAAATTCGTTTGCTTACAATCATCATACAGTAATGTTCATCTACTCCAGTTCCCCTAACCCAACATAAAATGATGTTAATTTCGATTTTTAGATTAAAAGAGCACCATTAGGCGCTGTTAATTACGACTTTGAGATTAAAATGTCATTTGCAATTGTTAATTACAATTTTGAGACAATTGGTTAGTTTAACCTCGATCTCTTCTGCTCTCCATTTTTCCCAACCGAACAAAAATGTAACCATTCCATTCCTCTGAAATGGAACCATTCCATTCCATTCCACGCTGTTTCAGAACCGAACACACCCTTGCATTGTTGTGAACTGTTGTCCATACACGGCCATACCCTTCCACTTACATCTAGCACTATATGCATCAGTCTGTCTCAGAGTCATTCAATATCACTGCTGAGATCTGTTCCCATTCTTATGCAGGCTGAAACTGCTGCGCCTTTACTCAAGTGGATGCAAAATGAGGCTAATGAGGCTGCTGTGAGGACGATGGTGCCGGCACCATCTTCCGAAAACCTCTACAAGCACGAGGCCATGGGCCAGCTGGGTGGTGACCTTTTAATGAATCTGGTATATTTTCTTAATCCACATACATGATTTCATTATTATCTGTTTAATTACTGTTGGCTTTGTCTAATGCTTACCAAAAGTTCAGAAACACTGCGTTTGCTTACAATCATCATACACTAATTTTTCACTTTTCAGTCTGTCTCATCCAGTATATAAACTGTTGATTTCCATTGGCTTCTTTTGTAATCATTTGCATTGTTGTCAACTGTTCTCTATGCACAACCCTATTCTTCCACTTACACCCCGCACTATTTGCATCAGTCTATCTCATAGATTTATTAAATATCAATGATGAGTTCTGTTGCTATTCATATGCAGGATGAAACTTCTGTTCCTCTACTCAAATGGATAAAAAATGATCCTGATGAGGCTGCTGTGAAGACGATGGTGCTGCCACCATCTTCTGAAAACCTCCTCAAGCACAAGGCCACGGGCCAGCTGGGTGGTACCCTTTTCAGTAAGCAGGTATATTTTCTTAATCCTCATACATGATTTGATTTTTGTCTGTTTATTGCCGGCTTTGTCTAATGCTTACCAATAGTTCAGAAACACACACACCTATTCTTCCACTTACATCCAGCACTATATGCATCAGTGTCTCATAGATTCATTTTATATATCACTGCTGATGTCTGTTGCTCTTCAATTTTTATATGCAGACTGAAACTGCTAAGCCTTCATTGGTCAAAAGGATTGCAACTGCTGCTGATGAGGCATCTGCAGAGGCTGCCACCAAGTTACTGTCAGCCCCACCTTCTGGATGCTTATATAAGCTCAAGTCCAAGGATCAGCCGGGCCGTAACCATCCAAGGGTTCGGGTATATTTTCTTAAGCCACATATACATGCCATGATTTATGTCTGATATTATCACTGGCTCTGTCTAATGCTTTTTGGAATTCGGAAACACCAAATTAGCATGCTTATATTCATCATACACTAATTTTTCACTGTTCAGTTTGTAACATAGTGTTATGCACTTGCTTGTCAACATTTGCATTGCTCTGAACTATGCACTTTACACAACCTAATTCTTCCACTTACGTTCAGCGCTACGCACCAGTAGTACCTCCCATGTTTCCTTCACCATCCCGATGCCGAGCTTGCGGGAATATGGCGGGCCCATGTACATACCCCGCATATAACACCTCCTATGGCTCTATCTACCTTTCTAGTAGCTCCTTCACAGAGTTACAGGTATGTATTCTCAGTGGTTTAGCATGAATTGGCATATAGTAAAGTCTTGTTTTTAGTCTTCCTGCTTCTTACATTTGTATCAATTTTCACATGCAGACTGTACCTTGTGAACTTCGTCCAATGATTAACCAGATGTGTCCGCATGAAGGATCTTTCACTATGCATGGCAATGGCAAATTGATGAACACCTACACGGTCTATGAGGTGTATGTCTACAAGACGCAGGCCATCACATATTTGTATGGACATGATTGGAGAAAGTTTGCTTTTGACTACGGTCTGAAGAAGGGCGACGAGCTGAGGATCAGAAACTCAAACGGGCAGATATACGTAACTGCTTACAGAGTTGGAGACACTTCCAAATATATAATATGTAACTTTTTTCTACTCATATCTTTTGATAACTGCATTCTGAGCAGTTGTTCTAAACCATTCCCTCTGTTCTAGCTTGCTGGGTTTAACATGATCAAAGCTGCAGATCCCCTGATGGAACAGGAGCGGATGTCACAAAGGGCAACCACACCAGCACCGGCACCGGCTTCCCACTCTCCTGCATCAGCACCGGTTCCTGTACCAGCTCCGTTTACTGCATCTACCCAGCAGTCCCCTACATCAGCATTGGTTCCTGTAGAGGCCCCATATACTACACATGCCCAGCAGGCTCCTGCATCAGCACTGGTTCCTCTAGCTGCACCGTTTACTGCACCTGCCCAACAGTCTCCTGCATCAGCACCGGTTCCTCTAGAGGCACCGTTTACTGCACCTGCCCAGCAGTCTCCTGCATCAGCACCAGCTCGTGTACCAGCCCAGGCTCATGCACCTGCCCCAGCCAGATCACCGAGGTCTCAGCTCATTGCTGTGGCCACCCGTGTGGTGACCAGGACGCATCTGAAGGCTATGTTCGTGAGTATATGACAGCATAACTGCTCTTATCTTGATGTCTTCTCTGCTCAAAGTCTCACATGGTTCAGTGCATTGGTGCCATTGACTAATTTTTGGTGGTATCTCTTGCTTTGAATCAGAAATTGCCTAAAAGTATCTCCAAGGATCTCAATGCTGGCCGAAGGGGCAAGATATCCCTCGTCATGGAGAGTGAAGGTCTCACCGTGGAGGGACGGTACTCTGTCAGTCCCACAGATGGCCGCTTGGCTGTTACTTCCAGGTGGAAAAAGTTCATTGACGGTGCCAAACTTCGCATTGGATCAAAGTTGAAGGTCAAGATCTTTCGATGCCGCTGTGACATGCTGGTCATAAAGTTCGCGGTTGTCTAGTTCTGTTGTCCCATGAGCCCTTAGCAAATGCATTTGTAGTTATACTTATATAAGGTTATCTTATCTGAACTGCTAATTAATTGTATGGGTGGTAAAACTCTGGCAAGCTTTTGCTCTTAGCAAGTATGTATGTATGATCAGCTATTATGATAACTAATGTTTGTGTTCATCTTAATTTGCATTTCCCTTTTAGAAAAAAACTTAATTTCTATTTTGGCTGACCTGTTAGAGAACTATCAGATTGAACCCACAACATGATTCATATAGATTCATTACACCGAGCCACATGTCTTGACCTTGCGATACACTACTTCCATTAATTAGTGCAAGAAGGCTTACCTGAGCTGCCTGAACCATGGCAGATTCGAATCCACCTTATCTATCTAGAAATACAACCTTTGCAGAAAGAGGATTTGCAGTATGGGGAGGCTGACATTGGGGACCCATGAGCCAGCAGCGTCGTCAACGTTTTAAAGGTGGCAGGAGATCGAAAGAAAAAATAAGCCAAAAATCAGTTGGTAAACAAATTCAAGAAAAGAAACATTTACCTTTCTGAGAGGATGACATGCGGGACCCATGAGGCAGCAGCATCCTCAACTATTTCAAGGCGGCAGGGGATCAAAATAAAAAAGGAAATAGCCAGAAATTAATTAGGGTCAAAAATAAATCCATCAAAGGAAACTTTTATTGTTCATAGAGGATGACATGTGGGACCGACTTGCCAGCTGCGTCGTCATCGTTTCAAAGGGGGCAGGGGATCAAAAGAAAAAGACAAATAGCCAGAAATTAGGGGAAAAAAATAAATCCAACAAAGAAAACTTTTATTGTTCATAGAGGATGACATGCGGGACCCATGAGCCAGCAGCTTCCTCAACGTTTCAAAGTCGGCATGAGATTGAAAGAAAAAGTCAAGTGACATAATATCAGGAGCCAAAAATAATCCAAGAAAAGAAACTTTATTGTACATAGAGGATGACATGCGGGTCCCATTTTGTAGCAGCGGTCTCAACGCTTCCAAGGCGGCACAGGACCGAAAGAAAAATGAAGTAGCCAGAAATCAGGGTGAAAAAAATCCAAGAAAAGAAAGATTTCAATTGGGCTGTATCTGGACATCTGGGCCTTCGAACTATCCTGCTGGGCCTTTTGACTCGTACAATTTCAGCCCACTCCAAAACAGGAAAGGTCGGATTTTTCTCAAAAAAAAAACAGGAAAGTCCTATGCTTCGCAAAAACAAAAAACAAGGAGATTCAACATATAAGTTTGTTTATGTAGATATAAAGATTTAATTTATCCGTTTGCAATAGCTCAGAGCGAAATACAACGTTTATTGTCTGCAAAATAAAATATCACATGTTTCTTGTACGGGGAGGCTGACATCGGGGACCCATGAGCCAGCAGCGGAGTCAACGTTTCAAAGGCGGCAGGGGATCGAAAATAAAAAAAGCCAAAAATCAGTTGGTAAAAAAATACAAGAAAAGAAAACATTTATCGTTCTGAGAGGATGACATGCGGGACCCATGAGGCAGCAGCATCCTCAACGTTTCAAAGTCGGCATGAGATCGAAAGAAAAAGGCAAGTGACATAATATCAGGAGCCAAAAATAATCCAAGAAAAGAAACTTTATTGTACATAGAGGATGACATGCGGGTCCCATTTTGTAGCAGCGGTCTCAACGTTTCCAAGGCGGCACAGGACCAAAAGAAAAATGAGGCAGCAGCATTCTCAACAATTCCAAGGCGGCAGGGGATCAAAAGAAAAATAAAGGAAATAGCCAGAAATTAATTAGGGGTCAAAAATAAATCCACCAAAGGAAACTTTTATTGTTCATAGAGGATGACATGTGGGACCGACCTGCCAACAGCGTCCTCATCGTTTCAACGGGGGCAGGGGATCAAAAGAAAAAGGCAAATAGCCAGAAATTAGGGGTAAAAAATAACTCCAAGAAAGGAAACTTTTATTGTTCGTAGAGGATGACATGCGGGACCCATGAGCCAGCAGCTTACTCAACGTTTCAAAGGCGGCATGAGATCGAAAGAAAAAGGCAAGTGACCAAATATCAGGAGCCAAAAATAATCCAAGATTTATTGTACATAGAGGATGACATGTGGGTCCCATTTTGCAGCAGCGGTCTCAATGTTTGTAATGCGGCTTGAGATCAAAAGAAAAAGAAAGTAGCTAGTAATTAGGGGGTGAAAAAAATCCAAGAAAAGAAAGTTGATGGACATAGAGGATGACATGCGGGTCCCTTGAACCAACAGCTTACTCAACGTTTCAAAGGGGGCAGGGGATCAAAAGAAAAAGGCAAGCCAAAAATCAGAGGGTGAAAAAAAACCAACAAAGGAAACTTTTATAGCACACAGAGGATGACATGCGGGTCCCATGAGCCAGCAGGTACCTCAACGTTTCAAACGTGGCATGAGATCGAAAGAAAAAGGCAAGTGACCAAATATGAGGTGCCAAAAAAACTCCAAGAAAAGAAAGTTGATTGCTCATAGAGGATGACATGCGGGTCCCATTTAGCTGCAGCGGTCTCACCGTTTGAGAGGCGGCAGGGGATCGAAAGAAAAAGTCAAGTGACCAAATATGAGGTGCCAAAAATAATCGAAAAAATGAAAGTTTTATAGTACATAGAGGATGACATGCGGGTCCCATTTAGCAGCAGCGGTATCACTGTTTGAGAGGCAGCAGGGGATCGAAAGAAAAAGTCAAGTTACCAAATATGAGGTGCCAAAAAAATCCAAGAAAAGAAAGTTTTATAGTACATAGTGGATGACATGCGGGTCCCATTTAGCAGCAGCGGTATCACTGTTTGAGAGGCAGCAGGGGATCGAAAGAAAAAGTCAAGTGACCAAATATGAGGTGCCAAAAAAATCCAAGAAAAGAAAGTTTTATAGTACATAGAGGATGACATGCGGGTCCCATTTAGCAGCAGCGGTATCACGTTTGAGAGGCAGCAGGGGATCGAAAGAAATAGTCAAGTGACCAAATATGAGGTGCCAAAAAAATCCAAGAAAAGAAAGTTTTATAGTACATAGAGGATGACATGCGGGTCCCATTTAGCAGCAGCGGTATCACCGTTTGAGAGGCGGGGGATCGAAAGAAAAAGGTAAGTGACCAAATATGAGGTGCCAAAAATAATTCAAGAAAAGAAAGTTTTATAGTACATAGAGGATGACATGCGGGTCCCAGTTAGCAGCAGCGGTATCACCGTTTGAGAGGCGGCAGGGGATCGAAAGAAAAAGGCAAGTAACCAAATTTGAGGTGCCAAAAAAAACTCCAAGAAAAGAAAGTTGATTGCACATAGAGGATGACATGCGGGTCCCATTTAGCAGCAGCGGTCTCAACGTTTCCAAGGCGGCAAGGGATCAAAAGAAAAAGGAAGTAGCCAGAAATCAGGGGGTAAAAAAATCCAAGAATAGAAAGAATTTTGGTTCATAGAGGATGACATGCGGGACCCATGATCCTGCATCGTAAACGGCTCGATCGGAGAACGTTGAACGAGATGGCGCGATCTAGAAAAAAACAATGCCAGAGAGGCTGCCATCTGGGCCCTACATCCCTCGGCGGTGCGGATTTGCGTTGACTCGGCCGGCGAACCCGAGATTTCGAGATGCACCACGTCCCGGGCCACCATACGCGACGTTTTGGCCGCTTTCGTCGGGCTAGGTGGCCTCAAAAACGAGAAAAAAAAGTTTTGACATGAACCACGGAGGGACCAAAAATCGTCGGCCATGGTACACCAGCAACCACGGCGCGACTTCAACTTCGTCGGCCATGGCAACTTTTCTTGTAGTGTTCATCTCCATCCCATTGTATGATGCACTGATGCATTGTGGATGGAATGCAACAATTAGCGTGGATCCAATCTCTCCCTAGCAGGACAGCATAAGTGCTTTTGCTGCCAACGATGAAGAACGACGTAGGGATAGTCTTTCGGCCTACGGTTAGATCTACGTTCAGAACACCCTTTGCTTCTGACGCTTGGCCGTTGAAATCACTTAATGTGATGTTGGTCTTGATCAGATCTTCGTTGGAACGTCCCAAACGTCGTAGCATAGAGTACGGCATTATATTGACTGCCGCTCCTGTATCAACCAACATCTTGCTGATAGGCTGCCCATTGATGTAACCTTTCAGGTATAGGGCTTTCAAATGCCTGGAGTTCTATCTCGCGGCTTCTCAAATATGACTGGCCGTGGACCGCAGTCAAACTGTGCTGATGGCGTGTAACTCACACGTTCGTTGGGAACCCCAAGAGGAAGGTATGATGCGCACAGCGACAAGTTTTCCCTCGAAAGAAACCAAGGTTTATCGAACCAGGAGGAGCCAAGAAGCACGTTGAAGGTTGATGGCGGCGAAATGTAATGCGGCGCAACACCAGGGATTCCGGCGCCAACGTGGAACCTGCACAACACAACCAAAGTACTTTGCCCCAACGAAACAGTGAGGTTGTCAATCTCACCGGCTTGCTGTAACAAAGGATTAACCGTATTGTGTGGAAGATGATTGTTTGCGAAGAAAACAGTAAAACAAGTATTGCAGTAGATTGTATGCGATGTAAAGAATAGGACCGGGGTCCACAGTTCACTAGAGGTGTCTCTCCCATAAGATAAAAGCATGTTGGGTGAACAAATTACAGTCGGGCAATTGACAAATAGAAAAGGGCATAACAATGCATATACATGATGTGATAAATATAGTGAGATTTAATTGGGCATTACGACAAAGTACATAGACCGCCATCCAGCATGCATCTATGCCTAAAAAGTCAACCTTCAGGTTATCATCCGAACCCCTTCCAGTATTAAGTTGCAAGCAACAGACAATTGCATTAAGTATGGTGCGTAATGTAATCAACAACTACATCCTTAGACATAGCATCAATGTTTTATCCCTAGTGGCAACAGCACATCCACAACCTTAGAACTTTCTGTCACTGTCCCAGATTTAATGGAGGCATGAACCCACTATCGAGCATAAATACTCCCTCTTGGAGTTAAGAGCAAAAACTTGGCCAGAGCCTCTACTAATAACGGAGAGCATGCAAGATCATAAACAACACATAGGTAATAGATTGATAATCACCATAACATAGTATTCTCTATCCATCGGATCCCGACAAACACAACATATAGTATTACAGATAGATGATCTTGATCATGTTAGGCAGCTCACAAGATCCAACAATGAAACACATGAGGAGAAGACGACCATCTAGCTACTGCTATGGACCCATAGTCCATGGGTGAACTACTCACTCATCACTCCGGAGGCGATCATGGCGATGAAGAGTCCTCCGGGAGATGATTCCCCTCTCCGGCAGGGTGCCGGAGGCGATCTCCTGAATCCCCCGAGATGGGATTCGCGGCGGCGTCTCTGGAAGGTTTTCCGTATCGTGGCTCTCGGTACAGAGGGTTTCGCGACGAAGACTTTAAGTAGGCGGAAGGGCAACGCGGGGGGCCACACGAGGGCCCCACACACCAGGGCCGCGCGGCCAAGGCCAGGCCGCGCCGCCCTAGTGTGGCGGCGCCTCGTGGCCCCACTTCCTTTCCCCTTCGGTCTTCTGGAAGCTTCGTGCAAAAATAGGACCCTGGCGTTGATTTCGTCCAATTCCGAGAATATTTCCTTACTAGGATTTCTGAAACCAAAAACAGCAAAAAACAACTGGCTCTTCGGCATCTTGTTAATAGGTTAGTGCCGGAAAATGCGTAAATACGACATATAATGTGTATAAAACATGTAGATATCATCAATAATGTAGCATGGAACATAAGAAATTATCGATACGTCGGAGACGTATCAGCATCCCCAAGCTTAGTTCTGCTCGTCCCGAGCAGGTAAACGATAACAAGGATAATTTCTGGAGTGACATGCCATCATAACCTTGATCATACTATTGTAAACATATGTAATGAATGCAGCGATCAAAACAATGGTAATGACATGAGTAAACAAATGAATCATAAAGCAAAGACTTTTCATGAATAGTACTTCAAGACAAGCATCAATAAGTCTTGCATAAGAGTTAACTCATAAAGCAATAAATCAAAGTAAAGGTATTGAAGCAACACAAAGGAAGATTAAGTTTCAGCGGTTGCTTTCAACTTATAACATGTATATCTCATGGATAGTGTCAATGTAAAGTAATATAACAAGTGCAATATGCAAGTATGTAGGAATCAATGCACAGTTCACACAAGTGTTTGCTTCTTGAGGTGGAGAGAGATAGGTAAACTGACTCAACAATAAAAGTAAAAGAAAGGTCCTTCAAAGAGGAAAGCATCGATTGCTATATTTGTGCTAGAGCTTTTATTTTGAAAACATGAAACAATTTTGTCAACGGTAGTAATAAAGCATATGAGTTATGTAAATTATATCTTACAAGTTGCAAGCCTCATGCATAGTATACTAATAGTGCCCGCACCTTGTCCTAATCAGCTTGGACTACCGGATCATCGCAATACACATGTTTCAACCAAGTGTCACAAAGGGGTACCTCCATGCCGCCTGTACAAAGGTCTAAGGAGAAAGCTCGCATTTTGGATTTCTCGCTTTTGATTATTCTCAACTTAGACATCCATACCGGGACAACATGGACAACAGATAATGGACTCCTCTTTAATGCATAAGCATGTGGCAACAATTATTATTCTCATATGAGATTGAGGATATATGTCCAAAACTGAAACTTCCACCATGATTCATGGCTTTAGTTAGCGGCCCAATGTTCTTCTCTAACAATATGCATGCTCCAACCATTAAGGTGGTAGATCTCTCTTACTTCAGACAAGACGAACATGCATAGCAACTCACATGATATTCAACAAAGAATAGTTGATGGCGTCCCCAGAAGCATGGTTATCGCACAACAAGCAACTTAATAAGAGATAAAGTGCATAAGTACATATTCAATACCACAATAGTTTTTAAGGCTATTTTGTCCCATGAGCTATATATTGCAAAGGCGAATGATGGAATTTTAAAGGTAGCACTCAAGCAATTTACTTTGGAATGGCGGAGAAATACCATGTAGTAGGTAGGTATGGTGGACACAAATGGCATAGTGGTTGGCTCAAGGATTTTGGATGCATGAGAAGTATTCCCTCTCGATACAAGGTTTAGGCTAGCAAGGTTATTGGAAGCAAACTCAAGGATGAACCGGTGCAGCAAAACTCACATAAAAGACATATTGTAAACATTATAAGACTCTACACCGTCTTCCTTGTTGTTCAAAACTCAATACTAGAAATTATCTAGACCTTAGAGAGACCAAATATGCAAACCAAATTTTAGCAAGCTCTATGTATTTCTTCATTAATGGGTGCAAAGTATATGATGCAGGAGCTTAAACATGAGAACAACAATTGCCAAGTATCACATTATCCAAAACATTTTAGAATTACTACATGTAGCGTTTCCCGATTCCAACCATATAACAATTTAACGAAGAAATTTCAACCTTCGCCTTGAACATTATGAGTAAAGCCTATGGACATATTTGTCCATATGCAACAGCGGAGCGTGTCTCTCTCCCACACAGTGAATGCTAGGATCCATTTTATTCAAACAAAAACAAAAACAAAACAAACCGACGCTCCAAGTAAAGAACATAAGATGTGACTGAATAAAAATATAGTTTCAGGGGAGGAACCTGATGATGTTGTCGATGAAGAAGGGGATGCCTTGGGCATCCCCAAGCTTAGACGCTTGAGTCTTATTAAAATATGCAGGGATGAACCACGGGGCATCCCCAAGCTTAGAGCTTTCACTCCTCTTGATCATAGTATATCATACTCCTCTCTTGACCCTTGAAAACTTCCTTCACACAAACTTCAAGCAAACTCATTAGAGGGTTAGTGCACAATTAAAAATTCACATATTCAGAGGTGACACAATCATTCTTAACACTTCTGAACATTGCACAAAGCTACTGGACATTAATGGATCAAACGAATTCATCCAACATAGCAAATACGGCAATGCGAAATAAAAGGCAGAATCTGTCAAAAACAGAACAGTCCGTAAAGACGAACCTGAAAGGGGCACTAGACTTGCTCAAATGGAAAAACTCAAAACTAATGAAAGTTGCGTACATATCTGTGGATCACGCTCGTAATTTTGCAGATTTTTTCGAATTTTCTACAGAGACTTATGCCAGAATTCGTGATAGACAGCAATGCTGTTTCTGCGCAGCGATCCCAAATATAACATCAACTTTAGCATAGAAACTTTACTTGGCACAAAAACATGATAAGGAGAGGTTGCTACAGTAGTAAACAACTTCCAAGACTCAAATATAAAACAAAGTACTGTAGTAAAAACATGGGTTGTCTCCCATAAGCGCTTTTCTTTAACGCCTTTCAGAAAGTGCAAATCAAGTATTATCAAGAGATGAAGCATCAACATCATTACCAGGGGTGTTAGGAGTTTTCTCAACAATGCATGTTATCTCGTTTATGTAAGTTTCAGAGGCTCCTTTTTCATTATTCTTAGGCTTTCTATTCTCATCAAACAAATTTTCAGGAACAAGCCAACCATAGTTATTTTCTAGAGCTTCATGCATTCCTAGAAGCTTACAAGGTATTGTTGTCTTAACCTCCCCACCATCATTAATATCATTAGTGTACTTTACTCTCTCCATGTCCATCTTTTCAAGGAGACTAACAAAATTGGTGTAAGAACCAAGCATTTTATATTTAGCAAAGACTTTTCTAGCCTCTCTTGCTACACCACCAAATTCTTTAAGAAGGGTTTCTAAAACAAAGTCTTTCTTCTCTCCTTCCTCCATATCACCAAGTGTGAGAAACATGTGTTGGATTATAGGATTGAGATTAACAAATTTAGTTTCCAGCATGTGTACTAAAGAAGCAACAGCAATTTCATAAGTAGGAGCAAGTTCTACCAAGTGTCTATCTTCAAAATCTTCAGCGGTGCTAACATGAGTGAAAAAATCTTCTATATTATCTCTTCCAATTATAGATCCTCGGCCTACCAGTATGTATTTTAGAGTGTACTTAGGAGGAAGCATGATGAAATAAACAAAAGGTAAATAAGTAAATGCAAGTAACTAATTTTTTTTGTGTTTTTGATATAGAGAGCAAGACAGTAAATAAAGTAAAACTAGCAACTAATTTTTTTGTGTGTTTTGTTTAGGTGCAGCAAACAAAGTAGTAAATAAAATAAAGCAAGACAAAAACAAAGTAAAGAGATTGGGAAGTGGAGACTCCCTTGCAGCGTGTCTTGATCTCCCCGGCAACGGCGCCAGAAAAAGAGCTTGATGGCGTGTAACTCACACGTTCGTTGGGTACCCCAAGAGGAAGGTATGATGCGCACAGCAGCAAGTTTTCCCTCAGAAAGTGTAACATCCCAAAAATTCCAAAACAAAACAAATGAATTTCCCGAGTTCCAAATTTTGGAACCAACAAAAACTTTTATTAAATTAAGTTTGATACATAATAATCTTGCTTAATTCTTGTGCTATTGCCATGATTGCTTGTTACTAGTATTTGAAATAATCTTAAACCCTAAAACCTCACCCTTCTTTTCACCATCCTAGTTAAAATAAAATAAAAGGAAGTTAAATAAGAAAAAGGCATATGTGCCTATGGCTATTTTAGAAATCTTTACCCTAAGCTCCTATACTTTGGTTAGGGGTTTGGAAAACCCTTACACACCTTACCTAGTACTTATCAAACCTAAATCAAGTTGTTTTCCAATAAAATAAAAAGAGATTAAAAATGCCATAGAGGCATATGAGAGTAAAATAGCAAATATAGGAATTTAAGAAAAACTAATCCTAGGACTTGTGTGAATGGTTGGATCACCTCCATATACCATTTCAACACTCAACAACACCAATTGGGTCAAACCAAGTCAAATTAAAATTCAAATGCAATATATGCATAGAAGCCTATGTGACACATAGCCAATTCACTAAACCTTGACCTAGGACTTCAAACATTGACCAAATGGTGTGAAACCATCTCTCAACCCAATATAACACTAAATGGACCCTAACCCATGTCCAAGTGAAGCAAGATTAACCATTGACAAGTTTATTAAAATTTGACACTTCATCTCTTATGTATTAAGGCCAAATTTGCAAATCTTTGAACAAGACCATTTGAATTGGTTTCAATGCTCTTAGAATGTTTCTAAACTAATAAGAACCACATTAGAGTCAACCAAAGTCAAATCAAATAAAAAGAAATCAAATAGAGAGAAAATTCCCAAATTTCCCTCACATACACATTATGCCAAATTGCAAAACTTCAACCAAGGGCACCATTGCTTGATCCCTTGCTTGTAGAATGTTTATATATGATAAATAAACACAATTGCATCAAAGAAACCAAAATCAAATCAAAGCAAAACTCAAATTCATCATACATATGATAATGGTCACTTGGACCAAAAATATTTTCTTCACCACTTTACCCCCTGTATTTCTCAAATCCTAAACTAAACTTTGTCAACCAAAGCCATGTCATCCAAGACCATGTCAAGGTGAGTAACTTTTATGTTGACCACCATGACTAGAGTTGACTAGGTTGACCAGAATAAAAGTGACAAGTAGGGATGCTGAAATAAAGTGAAGATCATGTCACTTTTGACATTTTGCAAATCAAATCCAAATTGAGTGCCAACACCACCAATACTTCACTCTAATTATATAAAAGAGATGCACCAAAAAGAATTTCAAAATTTGAATAAATTTCTCTTGCGGCCATTTCAACAAACACTTGGCAGGCATAGTTTCCAAATTGTGTTACACACTATTGTCCACTGGTTTCTTCACTAAACCACTTTAAATTGGTGATCATTAGCTAGTTCTAGGACCCCTGCATCCTCCCAGTACCTGCCTTGGTCGATTAAAGTGAGAGAGAGGGAGAAGAAAACCCTAGACTATGCATGCCGTGGCCATGCCGGCCACCCTTGTGCACTCCTCTCCCTGGCCTCTCCCTCGTCGTTTCTCCATGTCCTCGAGCATCTCTGCAGCACAAGGACCAAGCCTGTATCACTCACTCGATCGCCACTGCACGGCATTGCCCAGAACGCTCGCGTCCAGAACCTTGCCAGCACACGCCCATGCACGCGGTGAGCGCGCACTGGCCGCGCCAGTACGTCGCTCACTCGAGCGCGGCCGTCCTCCCCCTGCATCCCTACCCCGGCGTTGAGCACCTACTCCCCGCCCTCTACACGCTAGACACACCCCCAGACCTGCCCCTGCACCGTAGCCATCGCCATGATCGCCGACCTACCGCCACGGTACTGCAAGGACACCACCGTCGCCAGCTCGCCACAGACCATCATTGGACGCGCCATCAAGCGCGCTAGCACCGCCTAGACGTCGCCTACAAGATGCGCCTCCTAGCTTGCCCCTTCGCGTCCTGGAACGACCTCGCCGTCGTCGACCCTTCCCAGCACCCCGCGGCCACCACTCGACACTATAAATGGAGACGATCGGCTCCTTCTCTCTGCACACCATCCACTCCCCTCCTCTCACTGAGCTTTCTCCACCGATCAATTTCACCAGCCATCACCGGAGTCATCCCAATTTGAAGCTCGGAGCCGCCGGAGCCCGCAGATCCTCGCCATCGATCCGCGCCTCCCCAAGCTCCGCCACTGTACCAGGAGCCTCTGCTACCTCGCCAACGTCGCCTCGAACCTCGCCATCGACCGCCGGCGACCCACAGCGCCCTCCGACCCCCTAGGTACGCCGCCAGCACGCCGGCATCTCGTCGGAGACGACGATGCCCCACGACCGTGCGATCAGGTTCTGATCGAACGGATCACATAACGCGTACCGATTCGGTGTTTATAAGTCGCTGACGTGTAGACCCCACCATGTCAGCTGGCCCGCGGCTGTGAAACGTTAGCTGGGCCGGCCCAGTCCATTTAGTCTGTTTAGCCCATTTTGTTTTCCCGCGTGGCCCAGTAATTCAAATTCGATTTAATCTATTTAGTTCAAATTCAATACTGGTGCCAACTTCAAAATTAAATAGTTTGAAATCTACCAAACCAAATCTAGCAAATTTTATATATTTAGAAAGCTCATGAAATTATCTAAACAATGCCACTGGCCTCATGTCCAAATTCGAAATTAAATTTAAATGATAAAAATAACAAGGCAGGACCTTTCCTGACTTCAAATAAATATTAGAAATTATCTAGAAATGATTTTAAGTTGATTCCAACTCTAATAAATCACATTTGACATAATCTAATTGTTTATGTAAAAATATAGCATGGTTGTTTTGCATGATCATGGACTAAAGTTAAATAATGGCTATGGAGATATTTCTAGATCATTTAATACATACTCATGGAATTATTTAAATAGTATGAGGGCTTATCTCTCATTTAATTTAGGATCTTAAGTAATTCAAATAGAGGTACTGACCCTGGTCAAGTAAGTCTCATGCTTAGTTACTTATAGATTTTAAATCATTTAGATGATAGTTTAACTTATGTGAGGTATAGCCTCTCACTAAAATCATTAATCCAAATAGTTCAATAAGAATTAATACTACCTATATTATTAACCCATAGATTCCTACTTTGAAAATATTTAATCATTTTAATAAGTGGTATTTAAATATTTCAAACCTATCTATTAAATCATATGAGATACTTAGGTCTCATTTAAATCTTGCCTCCACCATATTAATATGAAGTAGATCCCATGGTCAATTTAAAACTCACATTAAATTAATTAATAATATTAAACCATTGCAAGGTGTTATTAAAATAATATGAGGTGCCCACCTCATTTAAATTATCTTTCTCAAATAATAGGAAGTAATGTATTGACCTTTACTTTCCTAAGCTCATACTTGCTCCCTTATAAATCTTAAATCTAAATAATATTTAAATTCTCCAAAGATTAATTAAATCACATGAGATGATGAATCTCATTTAACTCACTTTCTCAAATACTAAGTGTGAAGTGTTGACCTTGGTCAACATAGGATCAGCCCTGGTTATTTAAGAATATTAAATCAACTCAATACTAGTCCTTTAAATTAGTTACAAATATGTGTTAAATCATATGAGAGATACTCCTCTCATTTAAATCTTGTTCTCAAGTAATCCAATATGAGGTAGTAATCATAGTCTAGGTAACCTCATATTGAATTATTTGGTGGCATTAAATCACTACCAGGTTATTATTAAATTGCATGAGGTATGGAACCTCATTTAACTCATTTTCCCAAATGATAAGTATGAAGAGGTTGACTTTAGTCAACCTAGGTCATAGATTATTCATAAGGGAAATTAAATATTAAAAACATTCAATGAGAGGAAATTATTTTCTCACAACTAAAGAGAAACCCTCACATCATTTTCAATAAGAGGAAATTATTTTCCTATTACTAAATAACAAAACCCTAGCATAATTTTGTGATAAATATTAAGTAGTGATGCTAGATCATTGTGTGAGCCACTAAGGCTAATTAGGAGTACTTAAGTATTGTTTGGTGATTGTATTCTCGTATTCGTTTATAGACGCTAGTACCGGAGACTATCAAGAGGAGGAGGTATTCTACCAAGAGGAAGAAGAAGAATACTTTGATCACTTCACCAATCAAGGCAAGATAATACTCTTGCAAGCTATTACCCATGCAAGCTAATCCTTGCTAAACCCAAATGCTTAGCTCTACAAGAGCAAAGGCACCATCACCCTTTACTACTATGTATTACCTATCCCATGTTTTAATTACTTTTACTTTGGCTTATTTATTTCAAAGTACTTTTTGATTTATGATTCAATTGGTCTAGAGTAGAACAATACTTGATTTAGATTGGCACCCCTCAAAGCTAGATAGCACCCCTCATATAGTGGCTATCGCTAATCAATTAAAACCGGGACTACTCTAGATGGGAACATGTGACTTTGAAATGAAGTTGAAACCTTGGAATGATGGTTCATTCCATTGAATGACTTTGAAGGTGAATATGACCAAGAGAAGATGGTGATTTTTGATATAAAACTGATGGTTGGGTTCGGATGCGATACCATTCCAATTTTGAAAGTACCCCCACAATACCCAATATGGGTAAGGGCGTAACTAGAAATTTATGTGCTTTAGTATGGGTTCCCTCTAAACAAGCGTCATCGGGGTTATGCCAAGGGCTGCCTCCAAAGACATCTGAGATGATGTGACGTGATTGAGGTGAATTGTCCGGCCCAAGCCCTGTGCAGTTCCCGGGTTAACAGGTTGGTTCTCACCGGGAGGCCAAGCTCATGGGGAGAGGTGCCTGTACTAGAGTATATAAGTGAAAGGTTATGGTTGGTAGTCCGCATACGGAGTATGATAAATCAGGGCCAGTTAACCCTGACGGATTATTGCAAATATTGTGGCACAAGTGTACGACCTCTGTAGAGTGTAGAACTATTCGAATAGCCGTGTCCACGGTTACGGACGATTGGAAAGGCCATACTGTTCCGTCATCAGACCAGTTTCAAAAGTATGACATATGACTGGTGACTTGAAGTTGACCGGTGAATGGTGACTTTGAGTTGGACCACAACAGAGTTGTGGGAATGACACTAATGTTCCCACTTGAGTTAGTCTAAGTGATTCAAGCATCTTTACTAAATGTTTATGAAATAAACTTGGCTTTATGCAAATCAACCTAGAGCTTAGTATCCCATTACCACATTTGATAGTGCTTACACTAGTATTAGTTTGCGAGTACTTTAAAAGTACTCATGGCTTTGTCCCTGGCTATTCAAATGGCCAGACTATGAAGGTGAACCGTTGTACGAGGAAGATGGACAGCGAACGTCTACGACAACTAGGACCGCTCCTGACGTCAACAGTTGCTGTGGAACAGATGGACCACGACCGTTACTTCGCTTCCGCTATGTGTTTTGTAATAGGATCTCTAGATCCACTATGTTGTATTAAGACTGGATCATGTGATCCTTTGTTGTAAGACGATTACGTGTTGTAATAAATGATGTGTTGTGATATCAAGCTATTATGTCTCGCAAAAACAATATTCCTGGGATTGCGATGAATGGCATAATAGGCATCTGGACTTAAAAATCCAGGTGTTGACAAGTTGGTATCAGAGCCATTGTTTGACCTTAGGAGACCCTAGTTAGAATGGACGTTCGGAAAACTTAAGTTTCTAAAAGCAAATGAAGTGAGTATTTGTGAAAAACTTATTCATTTTCTTCTCTACCAGCTCTTCTTAAAAATAATAAGCCATGCACCTCCTTATAAATCCATTTAAAAGTTTGCCACATTGGTATACATCTCTAACTTACCTATCCATTTCACTTTCAGATGGAGCCTTACGTCCAGACGGAGACCTACGATCTGGAAAACGGAGGAAGTCTGGTGTTTGAGCGCGACTTGTACCTAGTGTCCGAGAAGCTCGAACGCCCACCTCCCCAGTTTCACGGAGTCCGGATCCACAACACCCGTGGGGAGCAGCAGTGGATGATCACCGCTGACTTGAAGGGAAGCTCGGAACCTCCCATCTCGGAGAGGATCCTTTTCTCCTTCAAGGCATACAGCTGGGTGGACGGTCTTGCTCACGCCCTTCAGGAGGGACTTGCTCGGGTGTGTGGACAGAACATCGCCGCACTCCGGGGAAGCCGCTTCGCCCACTTCGCGAGGCACGACACCATGGGAGAGCCCATGGCACTCTCTTCACACCCGGTGCTCGGGATCCATGTGCAGCATTTGGACTTTATGCTTCATGAGACCCGGAAGGACCTGGAGTTGACACGTGTCCACTCCCACCGTGCTCAGATGGCTTTGGCTCATCATGCTGACGCCATCAGGCTACTCGCCAAGGACCGCCGGTCACTCCGCCTGCAGCGCGCCAAGAATGTCGCTACTATCACCCGTCTTCGCGAGAAGATTCGCACCCTAGAGGTGACTGTCCGGACACAGCAGGACCAGATCCAGGAGATGGAGGAGGAAGGAGAAGACATCCAAGGAGGCGATGACTTCCTGAGTGATGACAACGACTTTGAGGATGACGAGTTCACTGATGAGGAGGACTACGAGTTTCTGGAGGCTGCAGAGGATGGGATCATTCCCATCGATGTGGATGAAGACAATGAGGAATAGTTGCACTAGCTTCACTTACGTAGGTGTGAGTTGTATCCCGTACCATGTATCGTAATTATGGAAGAAGGGTTCTTAAAACCCTTAGTGCTTTAGCTTGTAATGTGTGATGTTTATTGTGAATAAATAAAATATGTGTTATGTTCATCCTGAAAATATCTTAAGTTTAATTTTAAACTTAACTCAAAATAAGCCATAGAAAATTTCCCTCTTACCTCATGATATATCTACATAATCAGATGGCCCCACCAAACCGCAACGCCACCCAGGATGCCATGATGCAACTACTGCAGACAATGATGGCAGACCGGGAAGCCGAAAGAGCGGAACGCCAAGCAAACCTTGCTGCACTACAACAGATAGCTCAGAACAATCAAGGCCATGGAAACCACGATCACCCTGGGTCAAAGCTGAAAAATTTCCAGAACACTAACCCTCCAATGTTCAGCAAAACCGAAGAACCCTTGGATGCTGATGACTGGCTCCAGACAATAGAGAACAACCTTGAAGTTGCGGGAGTTGAAGCCGCAGAAAAAGTACTGTTTGCCACCCACTACTTGTCAGGACCTGCAAGAGCCTGGTGGACTAGTGCCCGTGCAATGAATGCGGGACAAATGATGACATGGGAAGACTTCAAGCTGAAGTTCAGCAAGTACCATGTGCCCCAAGGATTAATCAAGAAAATGAGAGACGAGTTCCGTGAACTCAAGCAAGGAAGAATGTCCGTGGTGGAATACCGCGACAGGTTTCTCACTCTGTCAAGGTACGCCCCGGACGAGACCGACACAAATGAGAAAAGAAAGGAAAGATTTCTGAACGGACTGCACGACGAGATGCAAACTGTGTTAGTGAATATCCCGTTCACTGACCTCGAGGCCCTCGTAGACTCAGCCATACGATGATGGAAAAGCTGCATCAGGCCAATGAGAACCGCAGCGCGAAATGATGAACCGAGTGGACCCCACCATACCCGAAGCACCGCAATAACTCCTCTAGAGGATTTACCCCCAGAAACAACCGGCCACCTGCTCAGACTTATCGCCCCAATACAGCAACAACCACGAAGGACCCCCGAAGCCCGGAGGCAACAACAATAACAACCGCAACCCCAACAGCCACAACAACAATGGGAACAACACCAACACCAACGCCCGAGAACTGGAAGTAATGCCATCCCCGTCACCCCGAAGGACAAATCAACGGTAAACTGCTACGAATGTGGAGTTGTAGGCCACTTTTCAAAAGAATGCCCCAAGAAGCTTGCCAAGATCGCTGCCAACCCCACTGCACCTGTCCAGCAACAGCGTTGTTTCGCAGGTAGAAGGAACCAGAACAACAACAACGGACGTTTCTACCACATGACTGCCACTGAAGCTCACCCCAGACCCTGACAAGTAGGCCTTCCTAAATCAAAATGCTCAATCTCTCTTCGGCACCTAACTCCTCTTAAAATCTCGGGACGAGATTTGTTTAAGGGGGAAGGGTTTGTAACATCCCAAAAATTCCAAAACAAAACAAATGAATTTCCCTAGTTCCAAATTTTGGAACCAACAAAAACTTTTATTAAATTAAGTTTGATACATAATAATCTTGCTTAATTCTTGTGCTATTGCCATGATTGCTTGTTACTAGTATTTGAAATAATCTTAAACCCTAAAACCTCACCCTTCTTTTCACCATCCTAGTTAAAATAAAATAAAAGGAAGTTAAATAAGAAAAAGGCATATGTGCCTATGGCTATTTTAGAAATCTTTACCCTAAGCTCCTATACTTTGGTTAGGGGTTTGGAAAACCCTTACACACCTTACCTAGTACTTATCAAACCTAAATCAAGTTGTTTTCCAATAAAATAAAAAGAGATTAAAAATGCCATAGAGGCATATGAGAGTAAAATAGCAAATATAGGAATTTAAGAAAAACTAATCCTAGGACTTGTGTGAATGGTTGGATCACCTCCATATACCATTTCAACACTCAACAACACCAATTGGGTCAAACCAAGTCAAATTAAAATTCAAATGCAATATATGCATAGAAGCCTATGTGACACATAGCCAATTCACTAAACCTTGACCTAGGACTTCAAACATTGACCAAATGGTGTGAAACCATCTCTCAACCCAATATAACACTAAATGGACCCTAACCCATGTCCAAGTGAAGCAAGATTAACCATTGACAAGTTTATTAAAATTTGACACTTCATCTCTTATGTATTAAGGCCAAATTTGCAAATCTTTGAACAAGACCATTTGAATTGGTTTCAATGCTCTTAGAATGTTTCTAAACTAATAAGAACCACATTAGAGTCAACCAAAGTCAAATCAAATAAAAAGAAATCAAATAGAGAGAAAATTCCCAAATTTCCCTCACATACACATTATGCCAAATTGCAAAACTTCAACCAAGGGCACCATTGCTTGATCCCTTGCTTGTAGAATGTTTATATATGATAAATAAACACAATTGCATCAAAGAAACCAAAATCAAATCAAAGCAAAACTCAAATTCATCATACATATGATAATGGTCACTTGGACCAAAAATATTTTCTTCACCACTTTACCCCCCTGTATTTCTCAAATCCTAAACTAAACTTTGTCAACCAAAGCCATGTCATCCAAGACCATGTCAAGGTGAGTAACTTTTATGTTGACCACCATGACTAGAGTTGACTAGGTTGACCAGAATAAAAGTGACAAGTAGGGATGCTGAAATAAAGTGAAGATCATGTCACTTTTGACATTTTGCAAATCAAATCCAAATTGAGTGCCAACACCACCAATACTTCACTCTAATTATATAAAAGAGATGCACCAAAAAGAATTTCAAAATTTGAATAAATTTCTCTTGCGGCCATTTCAACAAACACTTGGCAGGCATAGTTTCCAAATTGTGTTACACACTATTGTCCACTGGTTTCTTCACTAAACCACTTTAAATTGGTGATCATTAGCTAGTTCTAGGACCCCTGCATCCTCCCAGTACCTGCCTTGGTCGATTAAAGTGAGAGAGAGGGAGAAGAAAACCCTAGACTATGCATGCCGTGGCCATGCCGGCCACCTTTGTGCACTCCTCTCCCTGGCCTCTCCCTCGTCGTTTCTCCATGTCCTCGAGCATCTCTGCAGCACAAGGACCAAGCCTGTATCACTCACTCGATCGCCACTGCACGGCATTGCCCAGAACGCTCGCGTCCAGAACCTTGCCAGCACACGCCCATGCACGCGGTGAGCGCGCACTGGCCGCGCCAGTACGTCGCTCACTCGATCGCGGCCGTCCTCCCCCTGCATCCCTACCACGGCATTGAGCAGCTACTCCCCGCCCTCTACACGCTAGACACACCCCCAGACCTGCCCCTGCACCGTAGCCATCGCCATGATCGCCGACCTACCGCCACGGTACTGCAAGGACACCACCGTCGCCAGCTCGCCACAGACCATCATTGGACGCGCCATCAAGCGCGCTAGCACCGCCTAGACGTCGCCTACAAGATGCGCCTCCTAGCTTGCCCCTTCGCGTCCTGGAACGACCTCGCCGTCGTCGACCCTTCCCAGCACCCCACGGCCACCACGCGACACTATAAATGGAGACGATCGGCTCCTTCTCTCCGCACAACATCCACTCCCCTCCTCTCACTGAGCTTTCTCCACCGATCAATTTCACCAGCCATCACCGGAGTCATCCCAATTTGAAGCTCGGAGCCGCCGGAGCCCGCAGATCCTCGCCATCGATCCGCGCCTCCCCAAGCTCCGCCACTGTACCAGGAGCCTCTGCTACCTCGCCAACGTCGCCTCGAACCTCGCCATCGACCGCCGGCGACCCACAGCGCCCTCCGACCCCCTAGGTACGCCGCCAGCACGCCGGCATCTCGTCGGAGACGACGATGCCCCACGACCGTGCGATCAGGTTCTGATCGAACGGATCACATAACGCGTACCGATTCGGTGTTTATAAGTCGCTGACGTGTAGACCCCACCATGTCAGCTGGCCCGCGGCTGTGAAACGTTAGCTGGGCCGGCCCAGTCCATTTAGTCTGTTTAGCCCATTTTGTTTTCCCGCGTGGCCCAGTAATTCAAATTCGATTTAATCTATTTAGTTCAAATTCAATACTGGTGCCAACTTCAAAATTAAATAGTTTGAAATCTACCAAACCAAATCTAGCAAATTTTATATATTTAGAAAGCTCATGAAATTATCTAAACAATGCCACTGGCCTCATGTCCAAATTCGAAATTAAATTTAAATGATAAAAATAACAAGGCAGGACCTTTCCTGACTTCAAATAAATATTAGAAATTATCTAGAAATGATTTTAAGTTGATTCCAACTCTAATAAATCACATTTGACATAATCTAATTGTTTATGTAAAAATATAGCATGGTTGTTTTGCATGATCATGGACTAAAGTTAAATAATGGCTATGGAGATATTTCTAGATCATTTAATACATACTCATGGAATTATTTAAATAGTATGAGGGCTTATCTCTCATTTAATTTAGGATCTTAAGTAATTCAAATAGAGGTACTGACCCTGGTCAAGTAAGTCTCATGCTTAGTTACTTATAGATTTTAAATCATTTAGATGATAGTTTAACTTATGTGAGGTATAGCCTCTCACTAAAATCATTAATCCAAATAGTTCAATAAGAATTAATACTACCTATATTATTAACCCATAGATTCCTACTTTGAAAATATTTAATCATTTTAATAAGTGGTATTTAAATATTTCAAACCTATCTATTAAATCATATGAGATACTTAGGTCTCATTTAAATCTTGCCTCCACCATATTAATATGAAGTAGATCCCATGGTCAATTTAAAACTCACATTAAATTAATTAATAATATTAAACCATTGCAAGGTGTTATTAAAATAATATGAGGTGCCCACCTCATTTAAATTATCTTTCTCAAATAATAGGAAGTAATGTATTGACCTTTACTTTCCTAAGCTCATACTTGCTCCCTTATAAATCTTAAATCTAAATAATATTTAAATTCTCCAAAGATTAATTAAATCACATGAGATGATGAATCTCATTTAACTCACTTTCTCAAATACTAAGTGTGAAGTGTTGACCTTGGTCAACATAGGATCAGCCCTGGTTATTTAAGAATATTAAATCAACTCAATACTAGTCCTTTAAATTAGTTACAAATATGTGTTAAATCATATGAGAGATACTCCTCTCATTTAAATCTTGTTCTCAAGTAATCCAATATGAGGTAGTAATCATAGTCTAGGTAACCTCATATTGAATTATTTGGTGGCATTAAATCACTACCAGGTTATTATTAAATTGCATGAGGTATGGAACCTCATTTAACTCATTTTCCCAAATGATAAGTATGAAGAGGTTGACTTTAGTCAACCTAGGTCATAGATTATTCATAAGGGAAATTAAATATTAAAAACATTCAATGAGAGGAAATTATTTTCTCACAAACTAAAGAGAAACCCTCACATCATTTTCAATAAGAGGAAATTATTTTCCTATTACTAAATAAGAAAACCCTAGCATAATTTTGTGATAAATATTAAGTAGTGATGCTAGATCATTGTGTGAGCCACTAAGGCTAATTATGAGTACTTAAGTATTGTTTGGTGATTGTATTCTCGTATTTGTTTATAGACGCTAGTACCGAAGACTATCAAGAGGAGGAGGTATTCTACCAAGAGGAAGAAGAAGAATACTTTGATCACTTCACCAATCAAGGCAAGATAATACTCTTGCAAGCTATTACCCATGCAAGCTAATCCTTGCTAAACCCAAATGCTTAGCTCTACAAGAGCAAAGGCACCATCACCCTTTACTACTATGTATTACCTATCCCATGTTTTAATTACTTTTACTTTGGCTTATTTATTTCAAAGTACTTTTTGATTTATGATTCAATTGGTCTAGAGTAGAACAATACTTGATTTAGATTGGCACCCCTCAAAGCTAGATAGCACCCCTCATATAGTGGCTATCGCTAATCAATTAAAACCGGGACTACTCTAGATGGGAACATGTGACTTTGAAATGAAGTTGAAACCTTGGAATGATGGTTCATTCCATTGAATGACTTTGAAGGTGAATATGACCAAGAGAAGATGGTGATTTTTGATATAAAACTGATGGTTGGGTTCGGATGCGATACCATTCCAATTTTGAAAGTACCCCCACAATACCCAATATGGGTAAGGGCGTAACTAGAAATTTATGTGCTTTAGTATGGGTTCCCTCTAAACAAGCGTCATCGGGGTTATGCCAAGGGCTGCCTCCAAAGACATCTGAGATGATGTGACGTGATTGAGGTGAATTGTCCGGCCCAAGCCCTGTGCAGTTCCCGGGTTAACAGTTGGTTCTCACCGGGAGGCCAAGCTCATGGGGAGAGGTGCTTGTACTAGAGTATATAAGTGAAAGGTTATGGTTGGTAGTCCGCATACGGAGTATGATAAATCAGGGCCAGTTAACCCTGACGGATTATTGCAAATATTGTGGCACAAGTGTACGACCTCTGCAGAGTGTAGAACTATTCGAATAGCCGTGTCCACGGTTACGGACGATTGGAAAGGCCATACTGTTCCGTCATCAGACCATTTTCAAAAGTATGACATATGACTGGTGACTTGAAGTTGACCGGTGAATGGTGACTTTGAGTTGGACCACAACAGAGTTGTGGGAATGACACTAATGTTCCCACTTGAGTTAGTCTAAGTGATTCAAGCATCTTTACTAAATGTTTATGAAATAAACTTGGCTTTATGCAAATCAACCTAGAGCTTAGTATCCCATTACCACATTTGATAGTGCTTACACTAGTATTAGTTTGCGAGTACTTTAAAAGTACTCATGGCTTTGTCCCTGGCTATTCAAATGGCCAGACTATGAAGGTGAACCGTTGTACGAGGAAGATGGACAGCAGAACGTCTACGACAACTAGGACCGCTCCTGACGTCAACAGTTGCCTGTGGAACAGATGGACCACGACCGTTACTTCGCTTCCGCTATGTGTTTTGTAATAGGATCTCTAGATCCACTATGTTGTATTAAGACTGGATCATGTGATCCTTTGTTGTAAGACGATTACGTGTTGTAATAAATGATGTGTTGTGATATCAAGCTATTATGTCTCGCAAAAACAATATTCCTGGGATTGCGATGAATGGCATAATAGGCACTGGAAAAAATTGTAAACAAAAGGTAAATAAGTAAATGCAAGTAACTAATTTTTTTGTGTTTTTGATATAGAGAGCAAGACAGTAAATAAAGTAAAACTAGCAACTAATTTTTTTGTGTTTTGTTTAGGTGCAAAACAAAGTAGTAAATAAAATAAAGCAAGACAAAAACAAAGTAAAGAGATTGGGAAGTGGAGACTCCCCTTGCAGCGTGTCTTGATCTCCCCGGCAACGGCGCCAGAAAAAGAGCTTGATGGCGTGTAACTCACACGTTCGTTGGGTACCCCAAGAGGAAGGTATGATGCGCACAGCAGCAAGTTTTCCCTCGGAAAGAAACCAAGGTTTATCGAACCAGGAGGAGCCAAGAAGCACGTTGAAGGTTGATGGCGGCGAAATGTAATGCGGCGCAACACCAGGGATTCCGGCGCCAACGTGGAACCTGCACAACACAACCAAAGTACTTTGCCCCAACGAAACAGTGAGGTTGTCAATCTCACCGGCTTGCTGTAACAAAGGATTAACCGTATTGTGTGGAAGATGATTGTTTGCGAAAAAACAGTAAAACAAGTATTGCAGATTGTATGCGATGTAAAGAATAGGACCGGGGTCCACAGTTCACTAGAGGTGTCTCTCCCATAAGATAAAAGCATGTTGGGTGAACAAATTACAGTCGGGCAATTGACAAATAGAAAAGGGCATAACAATGCATATACATGATGTGATAAATATAGTGAGATTTAATCAGGGCATTACGACAAAGTACATAGACCGCCATCCAGCATGCATCTATGCCTAAAAAGTCAACCTTCAGGTTATCATCCGAACCCCTTCCAGTATTAAGTTGCAAGCAACAGACAATTGCATTAAGTATGGTGCGTAATGTAATCAACAACTACATCCTTAGACATAGCATCAATGTTTTATCCCTAGTGGCAACAGCACATCCACAACCTTATAACTTTCTGTCACTGTCCCAGATATCAATGGAGGCATGAACCCACTATCGAGCATAAATACTCCCTCTTGGAGTTAAGAGCAAAAACTTGGCCAGAGCCTCTACTAATAACGGAGAGCATGCAAGATCATAAACAACACATAGGTAATAGATTGATAATCACCATAACATAGTATTCTCTATCCATCGGATCCCGACAAACACAACATATAGTATTACAGATAGATGATCTTGATCATGTTAGGCAGCTCACAAGATCCAACAAATGAAGCACATGAGGAGAAGACGACCATCTAGCTACTGCTATGGACCCATAGTCCAGGGGTGAACTACTCACTCATCACTCCGGAGGTGATTGATGACCCACAAGTATAGGGGGTGTATCGTAGTACTTTCGATAAATAAGAGTGTCGAACCCAACGAGGAGCAGAAGGTGTTGACAAGCAGTTTCGATGAAGGATTCACTGTAAATGCTCACAGACAAGTATTCGGGGGTTTTGATATTGCAGATAAATAAAGTACAAGTAAATAAAATGCGAGAGAAATAATTGCAGCGAGTGGCCCAATCCTTTTTAGCACAAAGGACAAGCCGGTTTGTTTACTTATAATGACCAAACGTTCCTGAGGACACATGGGAATTTTAGTCTAGTGCTTTCGCTACATACAGGTGATTAATCTTCATTGTTTTGATAAGTGTTGTGTGGGTGAACCTATGCTAATGCACCGCCCTTCCTAGGACTAATACATACTTGTGATTATACCCCTTGCAAGCATCCGCAACTACAAGAAAGTAATTAAGATAAATCTAACCACAGCCTTAAACTCTGAGATCCTGCGATCCCTCCTGCATCGATATACTAACGGGGGCTTAGGTTTCTGTCACTCCGGCAACCCCGCAATTAGCAACCGAATACAAGATGCACTCCCCTAGGCCCATAAATGGTGAAGTGTCGTGTAGTCGTTTCACACGACACCACTAGAAGAATAACACCACAACTTAAATATCATAACATTGAATATTACTCAACCATAATTCACTACTAGCATTTAGACTTCACCCATGTCCTCAAGAACTAAACGAACTACTCACGAGACATCATATGGAATACAATCAGAGGTGATATGATGATGAATAACAATCTGAACATAAACCTTGGTTCAATGGTTTCACTCAATAGCATCTACAACAAGTATAGAATAACACCGGGAGAGTTTCCCCTATCAAACAATCAAGATTTAACCCGAATTGCTACAGCGATGACGAGGTGCAGCGGTGGTGATGGCGGTGTAGATGGTGGAGATGATGATGATGATGATGGAGATGATGTCCCGCTCGATGACGATGGCGATGGCGTCGATTTCCCCCTCCGGAGGGAATTTCCCCGCGGATTCCTGCCTGGAGAGCTCTTTTCTCTCTGGTGTTCTCCGCCCCGCAGAGGCGGCTGTAACCTTCGTGAGGTCCCCTCGTGGCTTAGGTTTCGGGACGAAGGAGTACGCGAAGAAAAGGAGGCGAAAAGGGTCGTGGGCCCCCAGAGCATAGGGTGGCGCGGCCAGGCCATGGGCCGCGCCGCCCTATGGTCTGGGCCCACAGTGGCCCCTCTCTTCTTCCCCTTCTGGCTCCCTCCGTCATTTGGAAAAATAGGAATTTACGTGAAATTCCCTTCCACAGTTGATCTTCCGAAATATTGCGTTCTGACGGTGCTTTTTCCAGCAGAATCCTGGCTCCGGTGCTTGATCCTCCAATGATGATGAAACATGCAAAATAGATGAAATAACATAAGTATTGTGTCCCAATATGAAATATATCAATGAATAACAGCAAATTATGATACAAAATAGTGATGCAAATTGGACGTATCAACTCCCCCCAAGCTTAGACCTCGCTTGTCCCCAAGCGAAACTGAGCTCGATAAACAAGACCACATGTTTATGGAGTGAAGAGTCGATAAATAAAATACGGACAAGAAGCATCATATCCATTCACACAAGACATTCTAGTAAACAACTTCCTCATATAACTCATCTCGAAATAAGTAAAGAGAAATCACAAGTAAAGGTGCATAAGAAATCATAATTGGTGATGGCAAACTTTGTTCTTGGTCAGAGAACTACTAACGGATTGTACTTCTAAGCAAAGCTTGCATATTAAATTTTATAGCTGAGCCTTCATATTTAAGCATAACAATCTCCTCATAATCATTGATAACTTCAAAGTCATATTCATTCAGATAAAATTGGTACTAAACAAGAAAGTATAAAAGACATGATTAACTGAATCATAGCATAAATGATTGATTCACAACAACTCAATTGCTTGCTTGAGATAGAGGGAAATAGGTTTACTGACTCAACATAAAAGTAAAAGATAGGCCCTTCGCAGAGGGAAGCAGGGATTAAATCATGTGCTAGAGCTTTTCAAGTTTTGAAATCATATAAAGAGAATAAAAGTAAGATTTTGAGCGGTGTTTGTTGTTGTCAACGAATGGTAGTGGGCACTCTAACCCCCTTGCCAAACGAACCTTCAAAGAGCGGCTCCCATGAGGGACGGTATCTCTACCAGCAAGGTAGATCATCCCCCTTCTCTTTTGTTTACACATGTATTTTAGTTTTATTAAGGATGACACTCCCCCCAACCTTGGCTTTCTCAATCCATGGCTAACCGAATCCTCGGGTGCCTTCCAACATTCACATACCATGGAGGAGTGTCTATTGCAAAATTAAGTTGCTTACTGATGAATCAGAGCAAAACATGTGAAGAGAATTATTAATGAAAGTTATTAATTGAGGCTGGGAACCTCATTGCCAGCTCTTATTGCAAAGTTATTGGATAAGCGGATGTGCCGCTAGTCCATTGGTGAAAGTCCGCCCAAGATTGAAAGATAAAACACCACATACTTCCTCATGAGCTATAAAACATTGACACAAATAAGGAGTAGTAGTTTGAATAATTTAAAGGTAGCACATGAAGTATTTACTTGGAATGGCAGAAAATACCATGTAGTAGGTAGGTATGGTGGACACAAATGGCATAGGTTTGGTCTAAGGTTATGGATGTATGAGAAGCATTCCCTCTCGATACAGGTCTTTGGCTAGCAAGGTTTGATAGCAAGCATAAAGGTTGAGGGAAACAAACAAATATACATATGATAGAAACAATCATGCATCTTTCTCATAAGCACAAGCAATTTTAACTTAAGAATACTAAGCATAGAGATAATGGAGTAATGTATCTAAGTGTATTTCTCTCTTCTATTTAAACATCAAGATGTTATTGCTATTTGACCAATGCTAAGTTTGCCAAAACCAAATAGATTTACTTGATGCTCCCAAAGTGATATCAATACTCATGTCGAGAGTAATCATATATAATGGAGATTGCAAACTAAAATAAGGTGTGCAAAAAGTAAATGATAAGACTTCTCATTAATATTCCATAACGATAACTCACACCAACGGATACATAGATAACTAACTAAGAGAGATACTTCCACATTGCATACTATTCCATATGATAACTTCCCTACTCATGATATGACACTACTTGATAGTAAAAGATAAAGGTGGTGGTGATGTGATACCGCGGCACTCCCCCAAGCTTGGAACAAACCAAGGGGATGCCAATACCGATGATGAATTACTCCTTCGGTGATGATGGTGAATCTTTGTCGTCATCAGACTTCCATGGAAGAGGCCCTCCATCAACAAAAGACATCTTGGTCTCCGGAAACCTGAAACTAGCAGCATGACTTATGCGCTTAAACCTGTTTTCATACTCACAGTTCTGATTATGGACATCATAGAGTTGAGCTTGGAGTTTGTTGGTGGTGTCGTGAAGTGAGAAGATATCGTCCCACAGCTTTGCAGTCTCCTTCTTGTGCCCATCAATGAGTTCAGACACAATCTTGTGAAAGATATCCACCTCACGCTCAGCCATCTTCTTGTAGTTGAAAACCTCTTGTTCCAGTTTCTCCATCCTGTCTTCCAAGCTCCCTTCTCCCTTAGGACCCTGGACATCTTTGATCTGCAACTCTCCATCCACGAGCTGCAACTCTTTGGGGTGCATCTTCAGCTCGTTCATGTACGGGTTGACGACGTCCTCAAAGAAGCTGTCCTTCTGAGTTCCCGACGAAGACATGATGGATCTAGAGCAGATCCTGGCAGAAAACAGCTCGAAACAAAACGCGACGAGAAAACGATATTACGGACCTCCAGGGGTCCGGGAGATTATATAGCAAATATTTTTACGGCAAAAGGAAGGTTCCAGGTCGAAAACGAGTCGGAAAGGGGCAACGAGGCGGCCAGACCATAGGGCGCGGCCAGGGTGGGGCCCGCGCCGGCCTATGGTGGCACGCCCTCGTGCGTCTTTTCCACTCCGTTTCGATTCCGTAATTTTTCATATTTTCTAAAAACAGCAGAAATAATGTTCGGAAAGGTAAACGCGGACTTTTTATTACCTGTACTGTTACCTATTCAAAGTCCAGTTCTGGCGGACTGTCAATTTGTCCTTTGATGAAAGCCTCCGGTGTTTCCACTTGAATAATATCAACATCAACATTATAGGAATCACCCAAGATATAATGCTTGAGTCTTTGTCCATTCACCACTTGTGTGGCATTGCCTTGGAGAGAGCTAATTTTAATTGCTCCTGAACGATACACCTCCTCAACAACATATGGTCCTTCCCACTTCGAGAGTAATTTCCCTGCAAAGAATCTGAGACGAGACCGATACAATAGGACTTGATCTCCAACATTAAATTCTCTTTTGATGATCCTTCTATCATGCCATTTCTTAACTTTTTCTTTAAAGAGTTTAGCATTTTCATAAGCTTCACTTCTCCATTCATCTAGAGAACTTAATTGCAACAACCTCTTATTACCGGCTAATTTAGGATCTTTATTTAGTTCTCTAACAGCCCAATAAGCTTTGTGCTCTAGTTCTAGAGGTAAATGACAAGCTTTTCCATAAACCATTTTATAAGGTGACATTCCCATAGGATTTTTATAAGCAGTTCTATAAGCCCATAGTGCTTCTTTCAATTTGCTAGGCCAATTCTTTCTAGATTTATTAACGGTCTTACCTAAGATAGCTTTAATCTCTCTATTCGATAATTCTACTTGACCACTAGTTTGAGGGTGATAAGCAGAAGCAATTCTATGATTAATACCATACTTAGCAAGAGTTTTTCTAAAACCTCCATGAATGAAATGAGAACCTCCATCAGTCATAATATATCTAGGTACTCCAAATCTAGGAAATATAATATCTACAAGCATTTTTATAGAGGTCTCACCATCAGCACTTTTTGTAGGTATAGCTTCTACCCATTTAGTAACATAATCAACAGCGACAAGTATATGAGTGTTACCGTCTGAAGAAGGGAAAGGACCCATGAAGTCGAATCCCCAACAATCGAATGGTTCAATAACAAGAGTATAATTCATAGGCATTTCATTGCGTCTAGAGATATTACCAACTCTTTGACATTCATCACAAGATAAAATAAATTTCCTTGCATCTTTGAAGAGTGTTGGCCAATAAAAACCTGATTGTAGGACCTTTTGCGCGGTTCTATCTCCAGCGTGATGTCCTCCATAAACACTTCCATGACATTTATTCAATATCTCCTGTTGTTCATATTCAGGAACACATCTTCGCATAATACCATCCACTCCTTCTTTATATAAGTGTGGGTCATCCCAAAAATAATGCCTCAAGTCATAAAAGAATTTCCTCCTTTGCTGAGCTGAAAAGGTTGGAGGCAAATACTTCGAAACAATAAAGTTAGCATAAGCATACCAAGGGCTCTCTCGCGAGCTCACCTTTATTACAGCCAATTGTTCATTTGGGAAACTATCATTAACAGGAACAGGATCATAAGCAATATTTTCCAATCTAGACAAATTATCAGCAACAGGATTATCAGCACCTTTCCTATCTATAATATGTAAATCAAATTCTTGCAGAAGTACCCATCTAATAAGCCTTGGCTTAGCATCTTTCTTTGTCATAAGGTATCTAATTGCAGCATGATCAGTATGAATTGTAACTTTCGAATCAACAATATAGGGCCTAAACTTATCACAAGCAAAGACTACAGCTAACAATTCTTTTTCAGTTGTAGCATAATTTCTTTGAGCAGCATCAAGAGTCTTACTAGCATAATGAATAACATTTAATTTCTTATCTACCCGCTGTCCAAGAACAGCGCCTACAGCAAAATCACTAGCATCACACATAATTTCAAAAGGCAAATTCCAATCAGGAGGTTCACTACAGGAGCAGTTGTTAAGGCTTTCTTTAGAGTTTCAAAAGCTTCCTTACAATCATCATCAAAAACAAAAGGTACATCTTTTTGAAGAAGATTAGTAAGAGGCTTTGAAATTTTAGAGAAATCTTTAATAAATCTCCTATAAAACCCAGCATGACCAAGAACACTACGAATACCTTTAACATCCCTCGGATAGGGCATCTTCTCAATTGCTTCAACTTTAGCTCTATCAACTTCAATACCTCTCTCGGAAATTTTATGTCCCAATACAATTCCTTCATTAACCATAAAGTGGCATTTCTCCCAATTAAGAACAAGGTTAGTTTCTTCACATCTCTGCAAAACTTTATCGAGGTTTCGCAAGCAATTATCAAAAGAATTCCCATAGACAGAAAAATCATCCATGAATACCTCTACAATACTTTCGCAAAAACCATGAAAAATAGCAGACATGCATCTTTGAAAAGTAGCAGGAGCATTACATAAACCAAAAGGCATACGCCTATAAGCATAAGTTCCATAAGGACAAGTAAAAGTGGTTTTCTCTTGATCTTTAGCTTTAACAGCAATTTGTGAAAACCCAGAATAACCATCAAGAAAGCAAAAATGAGTATTTTTAGACAACCTCTCTAACATTTGATCAATAAAGGGTAAAGGGTAATGATCTTTCTTAGTAACTTTATTAACTTTTCGAAAATCAATGCACATTCTATAACCTACAACTATTCTTTGAGGAATAAGCTCATCATTATCATTAGGCACAACAGTCATTCCTCCTTTCTTAGGAACACAATGCACAGGACTAACCCATCTACTATCAGCAATAGGATATATAATACCAGCTTCAAGGAGTTTTAATACCTCATTCCTTACCACTTCCTTCATCTTCGGAATTAGACGACGTTGATGTTCAACAACAGGCTTTGCATCATCTTCCATATTAATAGCATGTTGGCAAATAGAAGGAGAAATCCCTTTCAAATCATCAAGAGTATAGCCAATAGCTCCTCGGTGTTTCTTCAATATTTCCAATAACCTTTCTTCCTCAATTTCTGAAAGCTTAGAACTAATAATAACAGGATATATTTTCTTATCATCAATATGAGCATATTTAAGATTATCAGGTAAAGGCTTTAAATCAAAAACAGGATCTTCCTTTGGTGGTGGTGTTGTACCCAAATCTTCCACCGGTAAATCATGCTTGAGAATAGGTTGGCGAAGAAAAATTTCCTCAAGCTCATCTCTTTCTTTCCTAAAAGCTTCACTTTCACTATTCTCCAAATGTTGCTGCAAAGGATTATTAGGAACAAGAACAATAGATGCATCATTACTAGGCAAGTCAGTTTTATAAGAAGTTTTGGTAAATTTAGAAAAGTTAAATTCATAAGGTTCACCAGCAAATCTAGTCAAAATTTTCTCTTTCTTACAATCTATAATAGCTCCACAAGTATTTAGAAAAGGTCTACCAAAAATGATAGGACAATGATCACTAGCAGCAGAACCAAGTACCAAAAAGTCAGCAGGATATTTAATCTTACCACATAGAACTTCCACATCTCGAACAATACCAATTGGAGAAATAGTTTCTCTATTAGCCAGATGAATAACCACATCAATATCTTCAAGTTCACAAGAACCAATTTCGTGCATAATCTCCGTGTAAAGCTCATAAGGAATAGCACTAACACTTGCACCAATATCACATAAACCATAATAGCAATGGTCACCAATTCTAACAGATAGCATAGGAACACTAACTTGTTTGGGTTTATTAGGATGTGAAACAATATTAGAAGCATCTTCACGAAAATAATATGACCATCCTCCACATTTTCAGTCACAAGATCTTTAACTATAGCAACAGCAGGTTCAATTTTAATTTGTTCTTCAGGTTCTTTAGGTTTCTTTTCACTTTTATTAACCGCACTAGATATGACAGAGTACTCCTTCATTTTAGCAGGGAAAGGAGTTTTTTCAATATAAGCTTCAGGAATAACATTATCAACAGTTTCAACCACTACACATTTGTTTACAGATGAATCAATTTTATCTTTATACGGTTCATGATACTTATCAAAATTCTTCTTAGGCAGTTCATAATGAGAGGCAAAAGCTTTATAAAGATTTGCAACAACTTGGGAATCAAGACCATATGTAGCACTCATATTACGGAATTTATCAGTATTCATAAAAGCTTCAATGCATTTATAATCATAAGTTATACCTGATTCTCTATCTTTGTCGTTCTCCCATCCTTCAGTATTTTCTTGGATCCGATCAAGAAGGTCCCTTTTAAACTCTTCATTCTTGCGTGTAAATGATCCAGAACAAGAAGTATCCAGCAAGGTCTTGTCTTGAAAAGAAAGTCTTGCATAGAAATTATCAATAATAACATTACCAGGAAGCTCATGAATGGGGCATTTGAGCATTAAAGACTTCAATCTCCCCAAGCTTGGGCAATACTCTCTCCATCATGAGGCCAGAAATTATATATGCGGTTCCGATCTTTGTGAATTTCACTTGGAGGATAAAATTTGGAATAAAATAAAGGCACAATGTCCTCCCAATCAATAGAATCACCATTCTTCAGCAATTTATACCAGTGCGCCGCTTTACCAGACAGCGATATAGTGAATAGTTTCTTCCTAACTTCATTCATAGAAATACCTGCACATTTGAATAACCCGCATAATTCATGCAAAAACAGTAAATGATCACCAGGATGGACAGTTCCATCCCCTTCATTTATCCATAACACGTTCAATAATTTTCATAGGTATTTTATATGGTACTACTTCCTCACCTGGCGCTTCATCCACTACCGTTGCAGTAGTAGTAGATTTCCCAAATAGAAATTGAAGAGAAGATCTCTCCATAATGACTTATAGCAGCAGGCAGAAATAAAATCAGCACAAACAGTAAAGGTTTTCCTTACCAATTCCACTTACCAATAGCGCTTCACTCCCCGGCAACGGCGCCAGAAAATAGTCTTGATGACCCACAAGTATAGGGGTGTATCGTAGTACTTTCGATAAATAAGAGTGTCGAACCCAACGAGGAGCGAAGGTGTTGACAAGCAGTTTCGATGAAGGATTCACTGTAAATGCTCACAGACAAGTATTCAGGGGGTTTTGATATTGCGGATAAATAAAGTACAAGTAAATAAAATGCGAGAGAAATAATTGCAGCGAGTGGCCCAATCCTTTTTAGCACAAAGGACAAGCCGGTTTGTTTACTTATAATGACCAAACGTTCCTGAGGACACATGGGAATTTTAGTCTAGTGCTTTCGCTACATACACTGATTAATCTTCATTGTTTTGATAAGTGTTGTGTGGGTGAACCTATGCTAATGCACCGCCCTTCCTAGGACTAATACATACTTGTGATTATACCCCTTGCAAGCATCCGCAACTACAAGAAAGTAATTAAGATAAATCTAACCACAGCCTTAAACTCGAGATCCTGCGATCCCTCCTGCATCGATATACTAACGGGGGCTTAGGTTTCTGTCACTCCGGCAACCCCGCAATTAGCAACCGAATACAAGATGCACTCCCCTAGGCCCATAAATGGTGAAGTGTCGTGTAGTCGACGTTCACACGACACCACTAGAAGAATAACACCACAACTTAAATATCATAACATTGAATATTACTCAACCATAATTCACTACTAGCATTTAGACTTCACCCATGTCCTCAAGAACTAAACGAACTACTCACGAGACATCATATGGAATACAATCAGAGGTGATATGATGATGAATAACAATCTGAACATAAACCTTGGTTCAATGGTTTCACTCAATAGCATCTACAACAAGTATAGAATAACACCGGGAGAGTTTCCCCTATCAAACAATCAAGATTTAACCCGAATTGCTACAGCGATGACGAGGTGCAGCGGTGGTGATGGCGGTGTAGATGGTGGAGATGATGATGATGATGATGGAGATGATGTCCCGCTCGATGACGATGGCGATGGCGTCGATTTCCCCCTCCGGGAGGGAATTTCCCCGGCGGATTCCTGCCCGCCGGAGAGCTCTTTCTCTCTGGTGTTCTCCGCCCCGCAGAGGCGGCTGTAACCCGTCGTGAGGTCCCCTCTGTGGCTTAGGTTTTCGGGACGAAGGAGTACGCGAAGAAAGGAGGCGAAAAGGGTCATGGGCCCCCAGCATAGGGTGGCGCGGCAGGCCATGGGCCGCGCCGCCTATGGTCTGGCCCACAGTGGCCCTCTCTTCTTCCCCTTCGGCTCCCTCCGTCATCTGGAAAAATAGGAATTTACGTGAAATTCCCTTCCATTGATCTTCCGAAATATTGCGTTGACGGTGCTTTTTCCAGCAGAATCCTGGCTCCGGTGCTTGATCCTCCAATGATGATGAAACATGCAAAATAGATGAAATAACATAAGTATTGTGTCCCAATATGAAATATATCAATGAATAACAGCAAATTATGATACAAAATAGTGATGCAAATTGGACGTATCAGCGATCATGGCGATGAAGAGTCCTCCGAGATGATTCCCCTCTCCGGCAGGTGCGGGCGATCTCCTGAATCCCGAGATGGGATTCGCGGTGGCGGCATCTCGGAAGGTTTTCCGTATCGTGGCTCTCGGTACGAGGGTTTCGCGACGAAGACTTTAAGTAGGCGGAAGGGCAACACGGGGGGCCACACGAGGCCCCACACACGGGCCGCGGGCCAAGGCCGCGCGCCGCCCTAGTGTGGCGGCGCCTCGTGGCCCCACTTCCTTTCCCCTTCGGTCTTCGGAAGCTTCGTGCAAAAATAGGACCCTAGTTGATTTCGTCCAATTCCGAGAATATTTCCTTACTAGGATTTCTGAAACCAAAAACAGCAGAAAACACAACTGGCTCTTCGGCATCTTGTTAATAGGTTAGTGCCGGAAAATGCGTAAATACGACATATAATGTGTATAAAACATGTAGATATCATCAATAATGTAGCATGGAACATAAGAAATTATCGATACGTCGGAGACGTATCATGTGCCACTGACACCTCCTCGTCTTTTGGAGCGCAAAACTCTGACGGGAGTATGAACACCATGTTTGTATCAGCCGATGCCTCTGCATCGACTCTTGTCTGCTTGGGGCGCCACACTTTCTTCTGTGGTCGTGCCTCTGTCTCCAATATTTGCTGAATTTTCACGGCCAGATCGGGCCGTGCTTTCCTCAACGTATATAAGTACTGAGCCTCGGCTTTCTCCAAGTTTCGTAGCCGCTGCACCCTACGCTTCTGGGAGTGGCTGTGTCCATCAGGACACCACCAAGGCCGGTGATATCTGTCTTCTTCTTCAGACGCCTCGAAGTCTTCATCTTGAGATGACTCAGCTCGTCTGTTGTGAGGTGGGAGAGGCCCTAGACGCTTGAACACTGAAACTTCATTTGTTCCCTTCCTCTTCCGTCTGCATTCTGGGCAGTTCTCGATTGTTGGTAATCGGCTCATTCCTGAATCCCAGCAGTGTTTGAAGAAAGGACAGTCCCAATGCTGATCCATGTCCTCTTGCTCTCTCGACCTCCATCTAGCGTGACGCTCATACCCTTCTTGGTCTCTATCATATCGATGATACTTCTTGTCATCTGCATCAGACCGACGATATCTCTCATCATCTACGTCATAGCGCCGGCATCGGTCATACTACTGCTCATATTTGTTAAGGATATGTGCGGAGAGTGGTCGTTGATACCGCACGCTTCTAACTTCTTCCTCAGTCAAGTAACGTCTGTCATCATGCTGGGGCCGGTCGCGTGGATCGGCCTCCGCTTTATCTTTGCCACGGGAGTGCTCTCGGCTTATCCTTGCCATGGCGGTCTACAAGTCCTGCCATGTTGATATCAAAAGAGAAGCCTGGTCCTTAAGCAGTGACTAAGATCGACCATGTTGACGCCAGGAAACGGATGCGTGTCAACTTTCATGGCAAACTGACCGAAGAGTAATCGGCCTTGTTCTATCGCCATTTGAATCGTTCCGCGCAGCACTTTGCAGTCGTTGGTGGTGTGGGTGAACGTGTGACGCCATTTGCAGTATGGCCTACCGTTCATCTCTTGTAACGTGGGGATTTTGTGGCCTTCGGGTAACTTCAGCTGTTTTTCCTTTAGCAGCAAATCAAAAATCTGCTCCGTTTTGCTTAAATCAAAGTCAAACCCTTTTGCAGGCCCTGGTTGTTTCACCCATTTGCAGGACACGGGTACTACCCCCGAGCCCATTCAGCTACGGCGACCTCCTGATCTTCTGCAGAGTCTTCATCTTCTTCCGTCTCGACCAGGGCGACGCGCTTGAACTTGTCCTGGTACAATTCGGGTGGCGCTGTTCATATGATGTCAACTTCTAAACCATGTGCGCCATGAATTGTAGTCTGCTTGGAAAGTCAGATCCTTGAGCGGCTGAGAGTCTGCTATTGCCAACTCGACTGCTTCCTTTTCAGATAAACGAACCGAATAACATCGGTTCTTGATAGTTCTGAAACGCTGAATGTATTCACACATCTCTCTCCTCGCCTTTGCCGAACTGGGTCAGATCGGCAATGCCAGCTTCAGTAGCTTCTGAATGATATTGTATGTGGAACTTCTCTTCCAGCTGCTTCCACGTCCGAACGAATCTGTGGCAACGAGGTGTACCACCCAAAAGCTGGACCCGTGAGAGATTGCGAAAAGAACCTCACATGTAGTTGGTCTGAGACCATGCCCAACTGTGCCGAATATCGGCTCACGTGCTCGATTGAGCTAGACCCCTCTGATCCACTGAATTTTGTGAAGTCAGGGAGCCGATATTTAGGCGGTAGTGGGATCAGGTCATATTCGTTAGGATACGGCTTGGAATAGCTGATTACTCTCTTCTTCGGCAGGATACCGAACTGGTCTCTCAAGATGGCACTGATCTGATCCACAGTAGGAGCTGCAGAGGTTGAGCCTTCATGACTTGTTCCGTGGCATATTTAGCTAGCCACGCTGTTTCTCCGCATCTGCTCCAGAACTTCCTCCTGCTCCAGCAATCCCTCCTGCTGTGGCAATCCCTCCTGCTGTGATCGCTTGCGTCCAGTTGTTGCAGTCCGGCACGTATGTACACACGTATCCATGTGGGATCTCCTTGGGTGGCTCATACAGGAATTGGTAATCGCCAGGATCACCCCAACTTTGTAGACGACGTACGCCGGTGACCCTTGTTGCTGTGGAGCTGCCAACGTGTACGGTAGTGGTGGCCTAGTGTAGAACGGTATCTCTCCCTGGTGAGTCCCTAGAGCAGGTCCTGACGGAGAATACTGATGCTTCATGATTTCTTGCACCACACGAAGCGCAACACGCTCAAGAGTGTTCACCAGGCTCTCAGAATGCCGATGTAGAGAATGAGCCACAACATAGTTAATTTCCTGGCGCAGGGCTCCTCCGAAGGGAGAGACAGATCTATTCCTTCAAGCACGCCTTCGGGTTTGAACCCTTTGAACCTAATCCCGTGCGAACGGGTCTTCTCGAAAGAGCCGATGAGATCGGCTTCGAAGATGGCCTTGAGATCATCATATTTCTTCTTGTGCTCTGGAGGCAGATCTTCGTACTTGATCGGTTCTTCCGCCATCTCGGATGCAGGTGTTGACGTGGTTGTTGTAGAAGATCGTCCCACCGGCGTGCGAGAATGTGTTTGCCAAAACCCACCGGCGCGGTGGTTAAGAAACACGAAGAGCCGGGAGGCTGTCAAGACCTGGGTGGGCCCTGGTCCCTCGACGTCGTCCCGCAATGTTCCGGCACACGTCCTAGCAGTTGCAAGGGCGTACCACCTGACCTATACCTGGTCAGGAAGGTGTTGGAATGCTTCGATTAGTCTCCTGCATGGTAGACACGTAAACATTAAATACGAGCCCGATCGGCTCTCAGGTTGCCCTGTGGATCGGCTCAAAGAGCCGATCGCCCCATGATTCACGCTGGGTTTACGATGACATGGGGCTCCTGCTTGATCAACACAAAGTTAAACCAACCCACGACAGTTTAGGGTTTTCACCGTATGATCGGAACATCCTACGCGTAGTTGAGCCTAATAGACACGAAAGATGATAGAAAGCCAACCCTAAAAGAGGCCTAAAAACCAACATTAAGTTAATTCCCGGAACAATCCCTCTTAGAAATAGCAAACTATACCTTACGCACTACCGGATCGTTCAACCCGTTTGCAAGGCCTAACCATACGGATATTAAACTAATCCTTGAGAAACAAGGAGCAACTATAACGGATTGGATCTACTAAACGACGAACAAGCAAGGTGCTGCCCTTACACCTAGATAGGTATAAGGGCAGCTAGATTCGAGGGACTGCATAGCTAAGCGAATGTGTGTAAGAAAAGCACCAATGCAAGCCCCAAAACATCTACGATAAATAGTGTTACTCGCCATTAACAACGCTTCACGAGCAACACAAGATAAACGAATAAACGTACGCTGCCTAGATCGCAAGATGCGATCTAGGCAGCATGATGCTTACCCGGAAGAAACCCTCGAAACAAGGGGTGGCGATGCGCCTAGTTTGTGTTTGTTGTGAACGTGATTGTCCTTTCTCAATAACCCTAGGTACATATTTATAGTCCAAGGGACTTTCTAATTCGGGCGTGCACCTAACCGTGCACGGGTTAAACTCTATCTTTTAATTCTAAACTAAGATGCAATCTACTATAATTTACAGATACACGGGCAATCTAGCCCAAACTCTTTGCGCAAGGCCGCTTCAGAGACACTCCACGTGTATATCCTTCAAGCCCATCTCAATTACGGCCCACCTCCTGATTTGGCCAAAATCTGGTGATAACAATTGGGTACTGTCTTCAGGACCAAGAGGTGTACCACCTATAAGAGACAACTTTTCTGTAGAAGATAGAGGTGTAGGTGCATCTTTGCATCCGGTCATTCCGACTTTTCCAATCAAGTCATTTTCATATTTCTCTTGTGTCAAAATCAAACCATTGTGAGTCCTTTTTACTTCAATACCAAGAAAGTAATGTAAATCACCTAGATCTTTGATGGCAAAATTCGCATTTAAATCTCGAAGCAGACGAGTAATGGCATGATCAGAGGAACTTGTTACTGTAATGTCATCAACATAAATGAGCATATATATAGTGATACTTGAACTGCTATAAAGCAACAGTGAAGTATCAGCCTTTGAGGGTACAAAACCAAGAGCACATAGCTTGGAACTGAGCCTTGAATACCAGGCTCGAGGTGCTTGCTTCAACCCATAGAGAGCCTTGTCAAGTTTGCAAATGTAATGCGGTGTAGAAGGATTTTCGAAACCTGGAGGTTGTTTCATATAGACTTCCTCTTCCAGAACACCATGAAGAAACACGTTCTTGACATCTAGCTGTCGTAGACTCCATCCACGAGAGACAGAGATAGATAGAACAGTTCTGATAGTAGCAACCTTAACTAAAGGACTGAAAGTATCTTCATAATCAATGCCATACCTTTGTTTGAAACCTTTTGCAACAAGTCGTGCTTTATATCTGTCAATTGAACCATCTGCCTTTTTCTTAATATGATATACCCATTTGCAATAAATTAAGTTTCTGTTTCTGCTTGGAGGAACAAGGTGCCATGTCTTGTTTTCAATCAAAGCATCATATTCTTCTTGCATTGCTTGCTGCCAGTTTGGATCATTGAGAGCTTCCACACGAGTGCATGGCTCACCTATAGAAGACAACATGCCATATCTAAGAGTTCCATCAGTATACTTTTTAGGATTTCTTATACCTTTCTGAAGACAAGTACGAGGTTCAGCAGGCGGAGGTTGTGGTGGTGCAGCAGCATTAGCAGCATTTGTATCGTCGGAGTTGTCGAAGTTTGAGCTGGAATTATCATCAGCATTAGCATCAGATTGCCCCCCACTTGCTGCAGCCACAGAAGATCCACGGGAGGCAGGATCTGCCGCAGCAGAGCTAGCAGGAGAGGCCAGCAGAGGGGACCGGCGCGCAGGGTTGCCAGCACCAGGTGTCGATGAAGGGCTGATCGGAGGTGTGTGCCGGCCACACGCTGGCGGGGACCGCGGCGGGGACCGGCCCGACGCGTTAGGCGCGGCGCCAAGTGGTGAGCCAGCAGTGGGCGCAGGCGTGTGGTGGCTGGCGCGTGCGGGCGGGGACCGCCTGGCACCAGCCTCCAGACCGGAGGCGGGAGAATCCACCTCGGGATTCCGTGCAGCCTCGGGATGGGGCGTGTGGAGGGAATGTTCTGCAGCATCATCTTCGGTTTCAGTGCCTATTTATTCATTTTCTGTCCAATCTTCAACTTCAAATTCTGAGCTGGTTTGAGCATCATTTTCAGTAGGATTTTCAATAGGGACTTCTGTATCCTGCAGTGCATGCACAACAGGCACAATAGGAGACATATGGTTATCAAAATTACGCGCACCCTCATGTGATGATGATGAGTCAATAGATGATGGAAGAAGCAAAATTTCCTTTTTCAGAAAAGCACCGGCATTTGGATGTAGAGAGGAAAAGGGAACACATTTACATCAAAGACAACATCACAAGAAATGTATGTACGACCAGTGGACACATCTAGGCACTTGATTCCTTTGTGGAGAGGAATATAGCCAAGGAAAACGCATTGTTTTGAGCGGAAAGCGAGTTTGCGTTTATTATAAGGGCAAAAATTAGGCTAGCAAGCACAGCCAAAAGTTCTAAGAGCATCATAATTTGGTGTAACGTGAAGAAGGCGTTCTGTGGAAGTCTCAAAATTCAGAACCTTACTGGTAAGTAAATTTATGAGAAAAGTGGCAGTGATAAATGCTTCATCCCAGAATTTAAGAGGCATGGATGCATTAGCAAGCAAGGCAAGACCAACTTCAACTATATGGCGATATTTTCTCTCAGCTGAGCCATTTTGTTGATATGCATGAGGACAGGAAACATGATGTGTGATGCCAACTTGCTGAAAAAATCCATTTAGTTTCTCATACTCACCACCCCAATCTGTTTGCATAGTTACTATTTTCCTATAAAACTTACGCTCAACATATTGCTGATAATTAAGGAAAGCCTGATAAACATCAGACCGCTTCTTAAGCAAATAAATCCATGTAAATTTACTGAAATCATCGATAAAGCTTACATAGTATGAATGTTTTCCCAAAAAGAGAGGAGCAGGGCCCCATACATCAGAAAATACTTGCTCCAAGGGAGCAGTAGAGACACTAGTAGATGTGGGATATGGAAACTAATGACTCTTTGCTAACTGACAAGAGTCACAAATGTATGGAGTACTCTCAGGGGTGTAAGCTATTTCATTTTTCCTAAGAACTTGATGAACCACAAAGGAGGATGGATGAGCTAAACGACAATGCCATGTAGAGGATGACGGTTTTATTGCGACGAATGCAAGCTTGGAGGTCTCATGAAACATAGGCACCAAGGGATAGAGACCACCATAGCAGGGACCTCTAAACAGAATTCTTCGAGTTTCCTGGTCCTTGATTAAAAAGAAAAAAGGGTGAAACTCAATAAAGACATGATTATCAAGAGTGAACTTATGCACAGATGATACGCGTAGATGCACACGTCCGTTGGGAACCCCAAGTGGAAGGTATGATGCGTATAGAAGCAAGTTTCCCTCAGTATGAAACCAAGGTTTATCGAACCAGTAGGAGCCAAGAAGCACGTTGAAGGTTGATGGTGGCGAAATGTAGTGCGGCGCAACACCAGGTTCCGGCGCCAACGTGGAATCTGCACAACACCACCAAAGTACTTTGAAGCAGTGAGGTTGTCAATCTCACCGGCTTGCTGTAACAAAGGATTAACCGTATTGTGTGGAAGATGATTGTTTGCAAGAAAACAGTAAAACAAGTATTGCAGTAGATTGTATGCGATGTAAAGAATAGGACCGGGGTCCACAGTTCACTAGAGGTGTCTCTCCCATAAGATAAAAGCATGTTGGGTGAACAAATTACAGTCGGGCAATTGACAAAATAGAGAAGGGCATAACAATGCATATACATGATATGATAAATGTAGTGAGATTTAATTGGGCATTACGACAAAGTACATAGACCGCCATCCAACTGCATCTATGCCTAAAAAGTCCACCTTCGGGTTATCATCCGAACCCCATTCAGTATTAAGTTGCAAAGCAACAGACAATTGCATTAAGTATGGTGCGTAATGTAATCGACAACTACATCCTTAGACATAGAATCAATGTTTTATCCCTAGTGGCAACAGCACATCACAACCTTAGAACTTTCTGTCACTGTCCCAGGTGTCAATGAAGGCATGAACCCACTATCGAGCATAAATACTCCCTCTTGGAGTTAAGAGTAAAAACTTGGCCAGAGCCTCTACTAATAACGGAGAGCATGCAAGATCATAAACAACACATAAGTAATAGATTGATAATCACCATAACATAGTATTCTCTATCCATCGGATCCCGACAAACACAACATATAGAATTACAGATAGATGATCTTGATCATGTTAGGCAGCTCACAAGATCCAACAATGAAGCACAATTAGGAGAAGACGACCATCTAGCTACTGCTATGGACCCATAGTCCAGGGTGAACTACTCACTCATCACTCCGGAGGCGATCATGGCGATGAAGAGTCCTCCGGGGATGATTCCCTCTCCGGCAGGTGCCGGAGGCGATCTCCTGAATCCCCGAGATGGGATTCGGCGGCGGCGTCTCGGAAGGTTTTCCGTATCGTGGCTCTCGACTGGGGTTTCGCGACGGAGGCTTTAAGTAGGCGAAAGGGCAGCCTCGGAAGGGGTCTGGTGGGACCAGACACTAGGGCGGCGCGGCCAGGGCTGGCCGCGCCGCCACCATGTGTGGGCCCCACGTGGCCCCTCTCGACGGCTCTCGGGTGTTCTGGATGCTTCGGGCAAAATAGGAACCTGGGCGTTGATTTCGTCCAATTCGAGAATATTTCCTTACTAGGATTTCTGAAACCAAAAACAGCGAGCAACTGGCTCTTCGGCATCTTGTTAATAGGTTAGTTCCAGAAAATGCGTAAATACGATATATAATGTGTGTAAAACATGTAGATATCATCAATAATGTAGCATGGAACATAAGAAATTATCGATACGTTGGAGACGTATCAACAGACAACAGATTTTTGGATGCATTAGGGGCATGAAGGATGTTATTGAGATGAAAAGAACCATGAGAGGTGCGTAAAATCGAATTACCAATATGACTAATGGGCATGCCTTTACCTTCAGCAATGCGAACCCGATCTTGTCCATTGTACTTGTTGGCGATGTGGAGCTATTTCAACTCTCTAGTGATGTGATCAGTGGCACCCATGTCAGTGTACCAATTTGTGTCCAATCCATAGGATGCAAGATGTGTACCATTTTCTCCTTTGTCCCCATGTCCTTCTTATCATCCGAGTAGCGCCACCAACAATCTGAGGTGGGATGACCATGAATCTTGCAAATCTAGCATTCAGTGTCAACAAAAGGGGTGGGGGCACGGTCATGGCATCCACCACCATCAGACCGATGATAGCGGTCACCATCATCACGATGCCAGTCACGTCTGTCATCACGACGATCACGGTCACAACGGTGCTCATCGCTGCGCCAGGAGCCGCGGTCATCATCCCGGGAGTAGCAGTAGCCGCCACCTCCACTGCATCCTCCACAGTGAGAGCCGCGATCAGGGCTACGGCCACGTGGGGAGGTGTACCGACGTTGAGGTGATGTTCTTCCTCGAGAGCGCTGCTCACGGTCACGACGGGCCAGATTTGCCGAGGAGACAAAAGTACCATTTTCTTCAACACCGTTGAGCATGTCATAAGAGGATAGCTGATCATAGAATTCATAGTGTGTAGTACCAGGGTTGCCATTCCCCGTGGTAATGAGAGAGTTGTACTCGGTTTTGTCAAGGCCATGAAGCAAGTAGCCAAGAAACTCATCCTCTTCAATGGGCTTCCCAAGGGCAGAAAGTTCTGAGGAAAATCCTCTCATCTTCGTGTAGTATCAGTCATAGTGAGCTTCTTGGTGTCATTGAGCTGCTCACGCAGGTGTTGAGCCTTGGTGCGAGAGGCGGTCTTGAACATAGCGTTGATAGAAATCCAAGCTTCAGCCATGGACTCGACTCCAAGGAGATGGGACACGGGAGACAGCGTGTTTAGCAAGAAACGAAGCACCTGTTGGTCCCTCGCTATCCAGGCAACATAGGCCGGGTTTTCCACTTGGACTTTCTTCTTGTCTGCATCTTCAGCTTCAATGGTTTTGGGCGGGGCACGATCTGTACCGTCAAGGAGCGACATCACATTGGCACCTCGGAAGGCGGGAAGCACCAGCGCCTTCCACGGCAGGAAATTGCCACGGGTGAGCTGTTTGGCTGGAGGAGCCCCAAGCGCCGCGACCAGACCTGAGCTCGACGTAGAGGAACTCATGGTGGCGGCGAACAGAGGTGGGATCTAGGGTCTTGGGGTTTGTGGTTGTGGGGCTTGGGGATCGTCGGCGTCTGTCTTGCAGTGGCGGCTGGGTTTTGCTTGTATGCGGCGGCGGTGGCTGAGAGGTAGCACACGGCGGCGGCGGTAGGGTTTTTGGGTTTTGGCTGGTTTTGGTTGTGGGATCTTGATCGCGGTGGCGGCAGAGAGCTGCAGCGACGGCGAGTTGTAGATGATGCGGCGGCGGTGGCGGCTCAAAGGAGGAGCGGCGGCAGCGGCGGCGGCGGATCGGCAGCTAGTCAGGGGAAGAGCCTGCTCTGATACCATGTTAGTTTGGTTTGGCGGAACCTACCGTGGAGGTGGGTACGGTTTCGTGTTATATAGTGGGGCATACAAGCCGTATAGTACATGAGAAGTATCCATATACAAAGTCATACGGTATACCAACATAACATCTAACATTACAAAGTTTTGAAAACCGCTAAATGGATTAGCCCGGCTTTAGGCATTGCCTCCAAAAATATCGCGGCTAAATGAGATAACCGGCTATTTTAAACTATGATTCTTGCTTGGCATAATCTCACACCGGCTTGCGTTTGGCACTACGACCGCGGTACTACAACCTACGCCTTTTCAAGCAAATGTTTTCCTAGATATCTTCATCTCGTTGAGGGATAATATCTATATTCTTCCTGGTGCATGGCCACAATTGCAGTGGTTGTAACGTATCTATCTTTTGTTCGGCTATTTGAACTGAATGGGGAGTTGCAGCCTGTATTCCTCATCTTCTGCCTTGATTGCAGTGAATGTCACCAATCTTCCATAGTCATCTTGCCGGTCTCTTCATACCAAACATTTATTTCCCTATCCTTGGAAGGGGTCCCTTCTGAATTCCAGTCTTCTTATTGATTTGGATAGCTCTTGAGGACAAGAAGTGGTGGCCGAGGAAGTGGTGGCCTCGACAACATGCTATGTTGTGCTTTTGGATCAAACTTGATCAATTTATTGTTTATTGGATAATATGAATGCATGTTTGAACTTTGTAAGTTTGAGATGTTTGCAAAATGATGTAAAAGAAATTTAGTCCTTTGAGATTTGGTGGTTCCAATCTGGCGGCCACCGTTTAGAGGAGCAAAATTATTCTTCTCTATTTTAGTCCGCCGTTTGCTCCTCTAAATTTTTGGGCATCGGCTAGAGATGATCTTAGCGCTCATTATGTTTTTCAACTAAACTACGACTTGTTCTGGAGGTCGAGAAGCGTAATGCGGAGGGTGGTTGGGCCTCGTTTGGGACGGACCTGTTCTGGGCCTGAGACAGAGCTAGAGTTCCGTAGACGCCGTGAGGTCGAAGATAATTGATGCTAGTATGTCATATGGCTTACCTCCGTGGTTTTGACCGACTAGTTATTTATGGCGATGAACTAGGATGGTAGGAACTAATCAGACATTTGTAGTGCTGGTGTATCTATATAGCCATGATGGTATGCATCTCTGTTTAAACAACCACTTGCTCGGATTAGTGAACCTGGGTTGGCAACTTTATTGGCTACAAAGAATTGGAGAGGTAGGAGGAAGAACACATATTATATTTCTGTATATATGTACATTGCTCAGGGCTGATTCTAGCGAATATAGCTGTATGTAAGAACTGAGAGAACATAGTAGATATGTTTGTGTAATCGAACTAATCAAACCAGACGACTAAGTTGGATCCATTCATCTCCAGCAGAGGGCGATGTTCAGCTTATGCTCCCACATGGTGCTGTTGAGTCTGTCGAAGATGAGCGGCCCCAGCTTACAGACCCGCGGCCGTCAGCTTGTAGAGGTGGTAGAGGGCCATGCCAGCCACCGCGTTGAAGAGCAGCAGCACCACCAACAGGATCACTTGCTGCCGCGACGGCCCGAGGCTCCTGTGCTGCTGCCGCTGCTGGTCGTCGCCATCGTCGTGGATCATCGGCTTCCCTGCAGTCTTCATCTCGATGGGCTACTAGATATATGAGTGTGGTTAGGAACTCAGGAGGATGGAGTAGGTCAAGCCCGGTCGATGTTTCTGCTGCGAGAAGGCCGTCGGCCTGGCACATGGGTTTTATGTCGGGTCGGAGACGGAGTGGGCTAAGGGCATCTACATTGCGTGAGGTGGTTCATTTGGTATCTTCTTCTTTGGTGTGATCTTACCTTACCTGGACTGGACGCCACTCACTATACCTTCCTGTGGCTGCATGCCTAGTGTTATGTAGATAGACCAGTACGAGCTAATAGCTAGCTAGATGTGGTGTACGTAGAGACAAGTGTTTTTTTTTCCAATAATGGATGCTTTTATTACTTGAATAAGCAATTACACCCGACCTCTGCATTACCACGATGCACGCAGCCGTTTAAAATTACTAAATATCCAACAAAGGAAAAAAGGCGGAATACATGTCGTAACAAGAAAATGTAAAACGCATATAAAACACGTGAAGCTCCAATCCGCAGATATGCGGCCACCCATGTGGAGAAAAAAGTATTCCTCGTTGTAGCCTCTAGTCGTGTCGTAAAGAGGTCGTGATTCTCTACCTGCTGAAAAGACGACCACAAACGAAGAATACCGGTACATCTGTAGATAACCTGCAAGATAGAACAATTTTTATGATTAAAGATTTTATCATTTCTACATAACCATAGCGTTGCAAGCGCACCCATCCTAATAAGTCCTCGAAACCTTAAATCGATACCGTGAAGCCAATTGCTAAAGACGTTGGCAACACTAGTCGGAGGATAAAGGCTGGAAGCTACTTGCATGATCGACCATATAGACCTAACGAACTGGCACCGGAAGAACAAGTGTTTAATAGTCTCATCTTGATGACAGAAAACACACAGAGTACCTCCATGCCAGTCCCGCTTGGCAAGATTATCCTTGGTGAGTATAACCCCACTACGAAGATACCATCCAATTTTTTTATTTTTTAAGGGTATTCTCATCTTCTAAATTTTCTTGTTATTATCAACTGATGTATATGATTGAATGATTGCTTTGTAAAGGGAAACTATCGAGAAAGCGCCATTGGCATGTAGATTCCACGAAAATTCGTCAGGTGCATCCGATAGTTGGATATCCTCCAAACGAACAAGTAAGTAGATCCATGCAACTACAACTAGCCGTGGACCCATCAAATCCTGTCTGAAAGTCACATCCGGAGGTGAGGTAGCTATTACTGTAGCAATGGTATCACTTTTGTGACGAACAATACTATACAAAGCAGGATATTATTCACATAGGGGGATGGTGCGTAACCAAATATCCTCCCAAAATTGTATCTGTGTTCCATCATTAATAGAAAAAGTACCATGGCAAAAGAAGAATTTCTTTGAGGCCATTAACCCAGCCCAGAAATGTGAATCCCCGGGTTTCCAGACCACATGGGATAACGCTTTCGAACCGATGTAACTTTGTCTCAGCATAGTTTGCTAAACCCCATCCTCAGTAAGAAGTTTAAACAACCATTTACCTAGTAAAGCTAAGTTCTTGATCTGAAGATCATGAAGTCCAAGCCCATTTTGGTCTTTGGGTCTACAAACTATAATCCATTTAACCAGTCAATATTTCTTTTTCTCACTGTCCCCTTGCCAAAAGAATCTTGATTGGTAATAATCGAGTTTTTGCAGGACTCCTTTAGACAAAAGAAAGAAAGATACTCCCTCCGTTCCTTTCTATAGTGCCTATTGTTTTTTGGTACGGAAATTAGCGCAAGCAGTTTTTTGACACAAAACCCCATAGCGATATCACAGACAAAATAGTAAACTGAAAACAGATCTCAGAAATACATGACCAGATCGGTTTCCAGATTTTTTGGACTTGACCTGATTGGTGGAAGGGGTTCTTTGCAAAAAAAACATAGCTTTACTCTTATATTCTGAAACAAATGCGAAAAAAATAGGCATTATAGAAAGGAACGGAGGGAGTATCATATACATTACCATATTTGTCAGTATAGAATTAATGAATACCAATCTTCCTCCAAGGGACAATAATTTACCTTTCCAACAACTAAAACGTTTTTGAAATCTTTCCTCAACTATTTTCCATTCATCATTTGTACATCTCCAATAATGAATCGAAATATCCAAATAACGAATAGGAAACTGGCCTTGCCCACAACCAAACAACCCCGCATATAGAGTTGCGTCATCTTGGTCATCACCGAAACAAAACAATTCACTTTTATGGAAATTATCTTTAGACCCGAAAGTTTCTCGAAGGCCGCCAAAATAAATTTAGGTTGCGAGCTTTTTTCAAGATCATGGTACATCAAAAGAATCGTATCGTCGGCGTACTGAAGAATTGATAAACCACCATCAACAAGATATGGGATCACTCCTCCAATCTGACCATCAAACTTAGCACGTTCTATCAAGATAGCTAGCATATCCGCCACAATGTTAAAAAACATTGGCGATAGTGGATCGCCTTGGCGCAATCCTTTTCGTGTCTGAAAGTAATGTCCAGTGCCATCGTTTACCCAGATGGCCACACTTTCTCCAGACACGCAATCATTAATCAAAGCGCACCGCTCAGGAGAAAAACCTTTCATCCTAAGAGTCTGTTGCAGAGAAGACCATTTGACCTTATCATGCCTTTTCAAAGTCTCACTTTAAAATTACCCCAGGTAACTTCTTAGTATGCATTTCATGTACCGCCTCATGCAAGACCGCCACTCTATCAAGGATATTTCTTCCTTCCATGAAAGCGGTCTGCGATGGCTGAACTACATGATCTGCCACCGTTTTAGTCCAATAGTGGCCACTTTCGTGAAAATCTTGAAACTTACATTTAATAAGCAAATAGGTCAAAACATCTTGTAACAAGATTACTTCACAAAAATTTAGACGAAATAATTCTAACTGTCTAGCATGAAGAAAATTGAACATCTCTAGAAGGTCTTCCTTGACAGTCTCCCAAAAAAATTGATAAAACTTGGGGTATATCTCCCATTAAGGTCCCATCGAGAGAGAGAAAAGTCTCCTCTAGAGGACCAAAAAGAAATTTCTAATAATTTGTGATGTAGGATTTGAGTTGCTCATGGTCGTCAATAAGCCCTTCATCCTATAGAAGGGAATAAATACGTTTTTTCCTATGTCTGCCGTTGGCAATGCCACGGAAATAACACTATTCGAATCTCCTTCCAAGATAAACTAGGATTTTGATCTCGGATACCATTTAAGTTCCTCCTCACGAAGTAACTCAGCTATCTTTGCACTCGATTGACTCTTTAATTTTATCTCATGCGGAGATAGAGGTTGTAACTCCGCCAAAGCCTCTAAATCATCTATAATAGACGATAACCGAGTTTTTTTTAAGGATACTGGCAACATGGGCAGCCTATCTAGATAGGTGTTTGCGCATAGCACACATCTTTTTATTCCACCTCAAAATGGGTGAACTACCCGAAACTGTTCTTTCTCAAACCTTTTAACCATATTCTGAAAACCCTCCCGATTTAGCCATCCAAGTTCAAACTTGAACGAACGCTTACACAAAGGTCTAGCTAGGTATTCCGGTAGTTAAAAGGATAGGAGCATGGTCTGACCATTTTTCAATACGTTCTAGTGCGCGAATAGACATCATAGGGTATTTATCCTCCCATTGAGTGTCCATTAACACTCGATCTAGTTTTTCGTATGTGGGAACTGGTAAACGGTTGGCCCATGTAAATTGTCGACTAGTCATTGAAACCTCTTTCAAGTCTAAATTATCAATGGCAGCATTAAACAAGAATAACCAATGACCATCAAAATGGCCTCTACTCTTCTCGTGAGGGAACCGTAGCAAATTAAAGTCCCACCATAATGATCGGATGCGGATTATCTTTCGTAACATTAACCATCTCTGGTAGAAAGTCGGCCTTAAAATCATCCTGAGCTGCACCATATACGGCGACCAGAATCCAAATAAAGTCATCAGCCTTGTTCTGAATGTCGAGCTTAATGTGACACTCTCCATCCGAACTAGCTAAGACATTCATGGTATCTTCACGAACGCCAAGTAACATTCCCCCAGACCTACCCTGAGATGGGCGAGAGAACCACAGAAAGTTGATTCCACCAGATAACCGGTTAAGCAAATTCTGTGAATAATTCCTCTTACCCGTCTCGGAAATAGCGATAAAATCTAAATTATAGTCTTTACAACAATCGTCAATATGATAATGGCCAAGTCACCCAGACCTCTGCTATTCTTAAACATGCCATTCATCAAGAAACTATTTTAGATTTGTTAGCCTTAGCATTATGACGAGATAACTTTCAAGCAGGAGACTTAGAAATACGTCTGGACGACTTTTAGATCATATACTGAACTTAGCTCCGACTATTGCAAGTCAAAAACTCTGAAATGACCCCTACTAGAGCGGAGAGAAGCTGGCCATCAGAGATGACATCAGTATCATCCTCGTCTAGTATGGATGTCTCAAGCCCAGTGGAAACCTTAGGCATGACCGTTAAACGATCACGCTCCATATGTCTCAATATGTTGGCCAAAACCGACATTTCATCCATATGCCGACCCATAGAAATACCTATCCTACCCAAATTTGAAGAAATGCGAGAATCTGAGAAAGCAAGAAAAGAAGCTAAAGACTGTTTCGTACCAGTGGTATCAAGATTCTTTGCTGCTTTGCGATGCATGGCCTTCTGCATCATGTCCTCGTCGGTGTCGCCTACACCATCCTCCGCCACCGCATGTCTCCCGCTATGCCTAACCTCCGGCGGGAGGACTAGCGGGGGACATGCTGGCTGCGGCTGAATAGTGGCTGCCGGCGATGACGATGTTGAGCGCTGCGAAGAACTTGCCGACGAAGGGGAGGAGGGCGGAGAAGACCCCTCCAACGCTGCTGCAGGAGGCACTAGCACCGGCGAGGCTGATGGAGGGGGAGACAAGTGTTCTGTAGATCGAATACGTACGTAGGAGAAGAAGAAACCATATCCTTAGCTTGCTTCTTCCAGTCCTCCATGGTAGCTAGCACCACCAAGATATAGCTATTCCCCACTCTCCAAGCAGAGAATGGGAGATATAAGTCCCGTTTGGCACCAATCCATTTTATTTTGGACAAAGACCAGGGCATTCCTTCGCTTCCAAACATTTCAAGCGATAGCAGTGAAGATGGTGGAGTCCTCGAAAGAGTGGCAGTGACGAGAACATAGTTCATCAAAGATCGACATGATGGAGCTAAAATGCGGGAAGAACATGGTCCAAACTTTGCGCTCCCGGGGGCATTGGAGGAGCAGGTGGCCAGTGTCTTCAGCCTGATCACGGGAGGGACAGAAGTCGGAGGTTGTAAGCAGGTACCAGAAGCGTCTCTCATTTGAGGGGAGGCGACGACCCTTAGCAAGCCAACATAAAATCTTGCACTTCAGGGGGCCGCATTTCTCCATACCGTATCTACCAAGACGTTCACCTGCAGATGCTGAAAAGAATTGGCATAGAAACACTTGTTCGAGAACACGTTGTTAGAGAGGTGGCTCACATGTTTATCCGGAACATCAGAAAGCAGAACCACGGAGCCACATTCAAAGGATGACGTGAGGAGTTCAGCCGTGGCAGCACTGGACAAGCGCGGTCCTAAGTTATCCTGGATGCCAGAGCTAAGGATGAAAGAGACACAAACGTTTTTCCTAACAGAGTGGCAAAAAAGGGCGAGTATGTGATCCGAGAGGGGAGTGTTGCCAAGCCAGTGATCAGACCAGAATGAGGTGGAGGAACCATTTACAATAGTGACTTTGGAGATGGAGCGAAAGGAGTCAAGGCCAGTAATAATATATTTCCAAATGGGGTGTCGAGATAGTGTCAATCTCCCAACTCGTGAGAGGCAGACCAACCATATCGGCGGCGGAACCAACAAGCCTAGGGGGCTAAGGAGTCCGAGTGGAGTTTGGAGAGGAATTTAGAGAGAAGCGAAGAGTTTTGAGCTGGGATGGAGAGAACCCAAGACCCCCAAGTTGTTTTTGGGTGCAAACTTCAGACCATGCCACTTCGCAGTGGCAACCATGACAAGATTCCTCACCGGTCCGAAGGAAATCTCAGCGCCTGTTGTCAATGGCTACGATGACACCTGCGGGATGGAGGCCAGCACTCATAGCATGGGACAACATAGAAGTGAGAACCAAGTTGACCAGAAGGAGGCGTCCACCGATAGCGAGAGACAAGCCACGCCGCCCAGATAGGCGTGATGACCCACAAGTATAGGGGGTGTATCGTAGTATCTTCGATAAGTAAGAATGTCGATCCCAACGAGGAGCAGAAGGTGTTGACAGCAGTTTCGATGAAGGATTCACTGTAAATTCTCACAAACAAGTATTCAAGGGGTTTTGATGTAATAGATTAATAAAGTACGAGTAAGTAAAATGCGAGAGAAATAATTGCAGCGAGTGGCCCAATCCTTTTTAGCACAAAGGACAAGCCGGTTTGTTTACTTATAATGACCAAACGTTTTTGAGGACACACGGGGATTTTAGTCTAGTGCTTTCGCTTCATGTAGCTAAATAATCTTCATTGTTTTGATAAGTGTTGTGTGGGTGAACCTATGCTAATGCACCGCCCTTCCTAGGACTAATACATACTTGTGATTATACCCCTTGCAAGCATCCGCAACTACAAGAAAGTAATTAAGATAAATCTAACCACAGCCTTAAACTCTGAGATCCTGCGATCCCTCTTGCATCGGTATACTAACGGGGGCTTAGGTTTCTGTCACTCCGGCAACCCCGCAATTAGCAACCGAATACAAGATGCACTCCCCTAGGCCCATAAATGGTGAAGTATCGTGTAGTCGACGTTCACACGACACCACTAGAAGAATGACACCACAACTTAAATATCATAACATTGAATATTACTCAACCATAGTTCACTACTAACATTTAGACTTCACCCATGTCCTCAAGAACTAAACGAACTACTCACGAGACATCATATGGAATACAATCAGAGGTGATATGATGATGAATAACAATCTGAACATAAACCTTGGTTCAATGGTTTCACTCAATAGCATCAATAACAAGTAGAAAGTAACACCGGGAGAGTTTCCCCTATCAAACAATCAAGATCCAACCCAAATCGTTACAGCGGTGACGAGGTGCAGCGGTGGTGATGGCGGTGTAGATGGTGGAGATGATGATGAGGATGAGATGGTGTCCAGCTCGATGACGATGGCGACGGCGTCGATTTCCCCCTCGGAGGGAATTTCCCCGTTCCGCCCGCCGGAGAGCTCTTTTCTCTGGTGTTCTCCGCCCCAGAGGCGGCTGTAACTCCTCGTGAGGTACCCCTGTGGCTTAGGTCTTCGGGTTGAAGGAGTACGCGAAGAAAAGGAGGCGAGAGGGGCTGTGGGGCCCCCACACACCATGGTGGCGCGGCAAGGCCATGGGCCGCGCCGCCATGTTGTCTGGGCCCACCTTGGGTCCAGCTGGCTCCCCCTTCTGGCTTTCTTCGTCATCTGGAAAAATAGGAATTTACGTGTAATTTCCTTCCACAGTTGATCTTCCGAAATATTGCGTTCTGATGGTGCTTTTTCCAGCAGAATCCTGGCTCCGGTGCTTGATCCTCCAATAATGATGAAACATGCAAAATAGATGAAATAACATAAGTATTGTGTCCCAATATGAAATATATCAATGAATAATAGCAAATTATGATATAAAATAGTGATGCAAATTGGACGTATCAACTCCCCCAAGCTTAGACCTCGCTTGTCCCCAAGCGAAACTGAGCTCGATGAACAAGACCACATGTTTATGGAGTGAAGAGTCGATAAATAAAATACGAACAAGAAGCATCATATTGATTCACACAAGATATTCTAGTAAACATTCTCTTCATATAACTCAACTTGAAATAAGTAAAGAAAAATCACAAGTAAAGGTGCATAAGAAATCATAAATGGTTATGGCAAACTTTGTTCTTGGTCAGAGAACTACTAACGGATTGCTCTTATTTAATAAGCAAGGCTTTCATATTAGAACTTATATAGCAGGGCTTTCATATTCAATCATAACAATCTCCTCATAATCATTGATAACTTCAAAGTCATATTCATTCAGATAAAATGTGTGCTAAACAAGAAAGTATAAAAGACATAATTAGCTCAATCATAGCATAAATGGTTAGTTCACAACAACTCAATTGCTTGCTTGAGATAGAGGGAAATAGGTTTGACTCAACATAAAAGTAAAAGATAGGCCCTTCGCAGAGGGAAGCAGGGATTAAATCATGTGCTAGAGCTTTTCAAGTTTTGAAATCATATAAAGAGCATAAAAGTAAGATTTTGAGCGGTGTTTGTTGTTGTCAACGAATGGTAGCGGGCACTCTAACCCCCTTGCCAAACGAACCTTCCAAGAGCGGCTCCCATGAGGGACGGCATCTCTACCAGCAAGGTAGATCATCCCCCTTCTCTTTTGTTTACACATGTATTTTAGTTTTATTATGGATGACACTCCCCAACCTTGGCTTTCTCAATCCATGGCTAACCGAATCCTCGGGTGCCTTCCAACTTTCACATACCATGGAGGAGTGTCTATTGCAAAATTAAGTTGCTTACTGATAAATCAGGGCAAAACATGTGAAGAGAATTATTAATGAAAGTTATTAATTGGGGCTGGGAACCCCGTTGCCAGCTCTTATTGCAAAATTATTGGATACGCGGATGTGCCACTAGTCCATTGGTGAAAGTCCACCCAACAAGATTGAAAGATAAAACACCACATACTTCCTCATGAGCTATAAAACATTGACACAAATAAGGAGTAGTATAGTTTGAATTATTTAAAGGTAGCACATGAAGTATTTACTTGGAATGGCAGAAAATACCATGTAGTAGGTAGGTATGGTGGACACAAATGGCATAGGTTTGGTCTAAGGTTATGGATGTATGAGAAGCATTCCCTCTCAATACAGGTTTTTGGCTAGCAAGGTTTGATGGCAAGCATAAAGGTTGAAGGAAGCAAACAAATATACATATGATAGAAACAATCATGCATCTTTCTCACAAGCACAAGCAATTTTAACTTCAGAATACTAAACTCATTAACATAGAGATAATAGAGTAATATATCTAAATGTGTTTCTCTCTTCTATTTAAACATCAAGATGTTGTTGCTATTGACCAATGCTAAGTTTGCCAAAACCAAATAGATTTACTTAATGCTCCCAAAGTGATATCAATACCAATGTCAAGAGTAATCAAATAATGGAGATTGCAAACTAAAATAAGATGTGCAAAAAGTAAATGATAAGACTTCTCATTAATATTCCATAACGATAACTCACACCAACGGATACATAGATAACCAACTAAGAGAGATACTTCCACATTGCAAACTATTCCATATGATAACTTCCCTACTCATGATATGACACTACTTGATAGTAAAAGATAAAGGTAGTGATGATGTGATACCGCGGCACTCCCCAAGCTTGGAACAAACCAAGGGGATGCCAATACCGATGATGAATTACTCCTTCGGTGGTGATGGTGATGGATTCTTCTCGCGCTTCATAAGGATCTCCTTCAGCTTCAGCTTCTCAATTTTGCAATTCTGCACCAAAACTTGAAGAGACTCATTGTTATCCGAATGTGGCGGTGGCGGATACGTCTCCAACGTATCGATAATTTCTTATGTTCCATGCTACTTTATTGATGATACCTACATGTTTTATGCACATTATATGTCATATTTATGCATTTTCTGGAACTAACCTATTAACAAGATGCCGAAGAGCCAGTTGTTGTTTTCTGCTGTTTTTGGTTTCAGAAATCCTAGTAAAGAAATATTCTCGGAATTGGACGAAACTTTTGCCCAGGGTCCTATTTTTGCACGAAGCTTCCAGAAGACCGAAGAGATAACGAAGTGGGGCCACGAGGCAGCCAGAGGGTGGCGGCGCGGCCCAAGCCCTGGCCGCGCGACCTACCCCTGGGCCCTCGTGTGGCCCTCGCGTTGACCCTCCGCCTACTTAAAGCCTCCGTCGCGAAACCCCCCCGAGAGCCACGATACGGAAAACCTTCCAGAGACGCCGCCGCCGCGAATCCCATCTCGGGGGATTCGGGAGATCGCCTCCGGCACCCTGCCGGAGAGGGGATTCATCTCCCGGAGGACTCTACACCGCCATGGTCGCCTCCGGAGTGATGAGTGAGTAGTTCACCCCTGGACCATGGGTCCATAGCAGTAGCTAGATGGTCGTCTTCTCCTTGTTGTGCTTCATTGTTGGATCTTGTGAGCTGCCTAACATGATCAAGATCATCTATATGTAATTCTATATGTTGTGTTTGTCGGGATCCGATGGATAGAGAGTACTATGATTATGGTGATTATCAATCTATTGTTTATGTGTTGTTTATGATCTTGCATGCTCTCCGTTACTAGTAGAGGCTCTGGCCAAGTTTTTACTCTTAACTCCAAGAGGGTATTTATGCTCGATAGTGGGTTCATGCCTCCATTGAATCTGGGACAGTGACAGAAAGTTCTAAGGTTGTGGATGTGCTTGTTGCCACTAGGGATAAAACATTGATGCTATGTCTAAGGATGTAGTTGTTGATTACATTACGCACCATACTTAATGCAATTGTCTGTTGCTTTGCAACTTAATACTGGAGGGGGTTCGGATGATAACCTGAAGGTGGACTTTTTAGGCATAGATGCAGTTGGATGGCGGTCTATGTACTTTGTCGTAATGCCCAATTAAATCTCACTATATTTATCATATCATGTATATGCATTGTTATGCCTTTCTCTATTTGTCAATTGCCCGACTGTAATTTGTTTACCCAACATGCTTTTATCTTATGGGAGAGACACCTCTAGTGAACTGTGGACCCCGGTCCTATTCTTTACATAGCATACAATCTACTGCAATACTTGTGTTTACTGTTTTCTTTGCAAACATCTTCCACTCGATACGTTTAATCCTTTGTTACAGCAAGCCGGTGAGATTGACAACCTCACTGTTTCGTTGGGGCAAAGTACTTGGGTTGTGTTGTGCAGGTTCCGCGTTGGCGCCGGAATCCCTGGTGTTGCGCCGCATCACATTTCGCGACCATCAACCTTCAACGTGCTTCTTGGCTCCTACTGGTTCGATTAAACCTTGGTTTCTTTCTGAGGGAAAACTTGCCTGTGCGCATCATACCTTCCTCTTGGGGTTCCCAACGGACGTGTACATCTACGCGCATCAAGCACTTTTTCTGGCGCCGTTGCCGGGGAGATCAAGACACGCTGCAAGGGGAGTCTCCACTTCTCAATCTCTTTACTTTGTTTTTGTCTTGCTTTATTTTATTTACTACTTTGTTTGCTGCACCTAATCAAAACACAAAAAAATTAGTTGCTATTTTTATTTATTGTCTTGCTCACTATATCAAAAACACAAAAAAATTAGTTACTTGCATTTACTTTATCTAGTTTGTTTTATTTACCGTTGCTAAAATGAATACTCCTGAAAATACTAAGTTGTGTGACTTCACAAATGCAAATAATAATGATTTCCTATGCACACCTATTGCTCCACCTGCTACTACAGCAGAATTCTTTGAAATTAAACCTGCTTTACTAAATCTTGTCATGAGAGATCAATTTTCTGGTGCTAGTTCTGATGATGCTGCTGCCCATCTCAATAATTTTGTTGAACTTTGTGAAATGCAAAAGTATAAAGATGTAGATGGTGATATTATTAAATTGAAAGTGTTTCCTTTGTCATTAAGAGGAAGAGCTAAAGATTGGTTGCTATATTTGCCTAAGAATAGTATTGATTCATGGACTAAATGCAAGGATGCTTTTATTGGTAGATATTATCCTCCCGCTAAAATTATATCTTTGAGAAGTAGCATAATGAATTTTAAGCAATTAGATACTGAACATGTTGCTCAAGCATGGGAGAGAATGAAAACTTTGGTAAAGAATTGCCCAACCCATGGACTGACTACTTGGATGATCATCCAAACCTTCTATGCAGGACTAAATTTTTCTTCGCGGAATTTATTGGATTCAGCTGCTGGAGGTACCTTTATGTCCATCACATTGGGGGCGGCTACAAAACTTCTTGATGATATGATGATAAATTACTCTGAATGGCACACGGAAAGAGCTCCACAAGGTAAGAAGGTAAATTCTGTTGAAGAAACCTCTTCCTTGAGTGATAAGATTGATGTGATTATGTCTATGCTTGTGAATGGTAGATCTAATGTTGATCCAAATAATGTTCCTTTAGCTTCATTGGTTGCTCAAGAAGAAAATGTTAATGTGAATTTCATTAAAAATAATAATTTCAACAACAATGCTTATAGGAACAACTCTGGTAATAACTATAGGCCATATCCTTCTGCTAATGGTAATGGTTATGGTAATTCTTATGGGAATTCTTACAATAATAATAGGAATGTACCCCCTGGTCTTGAAGCTATGCTTAAAGAATTTATTAGTACACAAACTGCTTTTAACAAATCTGTTGAGGAAAAGCTTGATAAAATTGATACTATTGCTTCTAGAGTTGATAGACTTGCCTCTGATGTAAATCTTTTAAAATTGAAAGTTATGCCTAATAATGATATTGATAATAAGATTACTACTACAGCAAATGCCATCCAAGTTAGAATTAATGAGAATATAAGATTAATGGCTGAACTGCGTGCTAGGTGGGATAGAGAAGAAAATGAAAAACTAGCTAAAGAGAATAATGTAGCTAAAGTTTGGACTATTACCACCACTAGTAATGCTAATTCTTCACATGTTGCTGCACCTCCTACTATCAATGGTAAAATAATTGGTGTTGGCAATGTTTCTACTCCTAGTGCAAAGCGTACAAAACTGCCTGAAATTGCTAAAACTGCTGAAACTGCTTGTGATAAAACTGCTGAAATTTTTTCCAACCTTGGGAACAATGATCCCATTGCTGTAGCTCATAATGATTTAGATTTTGATGATTGCCACATCTCTGAAGTTATAAAGTTCTTACAAAAACTTGCTAAAAGTCCTAATGCTAGTGCTATAAATTTAGCCTTTACCAAACATATTACAAATGCTCTCATAAAAGCTAGAGAGGAGAAACTAAAACTTGAAACTTCTATTCCTAGAAAGTTAGAAGATGGTTGGGAGCCCATCATTAAAATGAAATTCAATGACTTTGAATGTAATGCCTTATGTGATCTTGGTGCAAGTATTTCTGTTATGCCTAAAAAGATTTATGATATGCTTGACTTGCCACCATTGAAGAATTGTTATTTGGATGTTAATCTTGCCGATAATGTTAAAAAGAAACCTTTGGGGAGGATTGATAATGTGCATATTACGGTTAACAATAACCTTGTCCCCGTTGATTTTGTTGTTTTGGATATCGAATGCAATGCATCTTGTCCAATTGTGTTGGGAAGACCTTTTCTTCGAACTGTTGGTGCTGTTATTGATATGAGGGAAGGTAATATTAAATATCAATTTCCTCTCAAGAAAGGTATGGAACACTTCCCTAGAAAGAGAATGAAGTTGCCTTTTGATTCTATTATTAGAACAAGCTATGATGTTGATGCTTCTACTCTCGATGTTACTTGATTTGCACTTTCTGCGCCTAGCTGAAAGGCGTTAAAGAAAAGCGCTTATGGGAGACAACCCATGTTTTTACCTACAGCAATTTTTTGTTTTGTTGAGTCTTGGAAGTTGTTTAATACTGTAGCAACCTCTCCTTATCATGTTTTTGTGCCAAGTAAAGTTTCTATGTCAAAGTTGATGTTATATTTGGGATTGCTGCGCAGAAACATCATTGCTGTCTGTCACGAATCTGGGCACAGTTCTCTGTAGAAAATTCGAAAAAATCTGCCAATTTACGAGCGTGATCCTCAGATATGTACGCAACTTTCATTAGTTTTGAGTTTTTCCATTTGAGCAAGTCTGGTGCCAGCTCTAAATTCGTCTTTACGGACTGTTCTGTTTTTGACAGATTCTGCCTTTTATTTCGCATTGCCTCTTTTGCTATGTTGGATTAATTTCTTTGATCAACTAATGTCCAGTAGCATTGTGCAATGTCCAGAAGTGAAAATAATGATTGTGTCACCTCTGAATGAGTGAATTATTAATTGTGCACTAACCCTCTAATGAGTTTGCTTGAAGTTTGGTGTGAAGGAAGTTTTCAAGGGTCAAGAGAGGAGAATGATATACTATGATCAAGAGGAGTGAAAGCTCTAAGCTTGGGGATGCCCCGTGGTTCACCCCTGCATATTTTAAGAAGACTCAAGCGTCTAAGCTTGGGGATGCCCAAGGCATCCCCTTCTTCATCGACAACATCATCAGGTTCCTCCCCTGAAACTATATTTTTATTCAGTCACATCTTGTGTTCTTTACTTGGAGCGTCGGTTTGTTTTTGTTTTTGTTTTTGTTTGAATAAAATGGATCCTAACATTCACTTTGTGGGAGAGAGACACGCTCCGCTGTTGCATATGGACACATGTGTCCTTAGGCTTTACTCATAATGTTCATGGCGAAGTTTCTTCTTCGTTAAATTGTTATATGGTTGGAATTGGAAAATGCTACATGTAGTAATTCTAAAATGTCTTGGATAATGTGATACTTGGCAATTGTTGTGCTCATGTTTAAGCTCTTGCATCATATACTTTGCACCCATTAATGAAGAAATACATAGAGCTTGCTAAAATTTGATTTGCATATTTGGTTTCTCTAAGGTCTAGATAATATCTAGTATTGAGTTTTGAACAACAAGGAAGACGGTGTAGAGTCTTATAATGTTTACAATATGTCTTTTATGTGAGTTTTGCTGCACTTGTTCATCCTTGAGTTTGCTTCAAATAACCTTGCTAGCCTAAACCTTGTATCGAGAGGGAATACTTCTCATGCATCCAAAATCCTTGAGCCAACTACTATGCCATTTGTGTCCACCATACCTACCTACTACATGGTATTTCTCCGCCATTCCAAAATAAATTGCTTGAGTGCTACCTTTAAAATTCCATCATTCACCTTTGCAATATATAGCTCATGGGACAAAATAGCCTTAAAAACTATCGTAGTATTGAATATGTACTTATGCACTTTATATTTTATTAAGTTGCTTGTTGTGCGATAACCATGTTTCTGGGGAACGCCATCAACTATTGTTGAATATCATGTGAGTTGCTATGCATGTCCGTCTTGTCTGAAGGATCTATCATTTTAGTGGTTGGAGCATGCAAAATTGTTAGAGAAGAACATTGGGCCGCTAACTAAAGCCATGAATCATGGTTGAAGTTTCAGTTTTGGACATATATCCTCAATCTCATATGAGAATAATAATTGTTGCTACATGCTTATGCATTTAAGAGGAGTCCATTATCTGTTGTCCATGTTGTCCCGGTATGGATGTCTAAGTTGAGAATAATCAAAAGCGAGAAATCCAAAATGCGAGCTTTCTCCTTAGACCTTTGTACAGGCGGCATGGAGGTACCCCTTTGTGACACTTGGTTGAAACATGGCATGCAAAGATCCGGTAGTCCAAGCTAAGTAGGACGAGGTGCGGGCACTATTAGTATACTATGCATGAGGCTTGCAACTTGTAAGATATAATTTTCATAACTCATATGCTTTATTACTACCGTTGACAAAATTGTTTCATGTTTCCAAAATAGAAGCTCTAGCACAAATACAGCAATCGATGCTTTCCTCTTTGAAGGACCTTTCTTTTACTTTTATTGTTGAGTCAGTTTACCTATCTCCTTCCACCTTAAGAAGCAAACACTTGTGTGAACTGTGCATTGATTCCTACATACTTGCATATTGCACTTGTTATATTACTTTATGTTGACAATATCCATGAGATATACATGTTATAAGTTGAAAGCAACCGCTGAAACTTAATCTTCCTATGTGTTGCTTCAACACCTTTACTTTGATTTATTGCTTTATGAGTTAACTCTTATGCAAGACTTATTGATGCTTGTCTTGAAGTACTATTCATGAAAAGTCTTTGCTTTATGATTCAGTTGTTTACTCATGTCATTACCTTTGTTTTGATCGCTGCATTCATTACATATGTTTACAAATAGTATGATCAAGATTATGATGGCATGTCACTTCAGAAATTATCTTTGTTATCGTTTTACCTGCTCGGGACGAGCAGAACTAAGGGGGATGCTGATACGTCTCCAACGTATCGATAATTTCTTATGTTCCATGCTACTTTATTGATGATACCTACATGTTTTATGCACATTATATGTCATATTTATGCATTTTCTGAACTAACCTATTAACAAGATGCCGAAGAGCCTTTGTTTCTGCTGTTTTTGGTTTCAGAAATCCTAGTAAAGAAATATTCTCGGAATTGGACGAAACTTTCGCCCAGGGTCCTATTTTTGCACGAAGCTTCCAGAAGACCGAAGAGATAACGAAGTGGGGCCACGAGGCAGCCGGAGGGTGGCCGGCGCGGCCCAAGCCCTGGCCGCGCCGACCTACCCCCTGGGCCCTCGTGTGGCCCCTCGCGTTGACCCTCCGCCTACTTAAAGCCTCCGTCGCGAAACCCCCAGTACCGAGAGCCACGATACGGAAAACCTTCCAGAGACGCCGCCGCGCGAATCCCATCTCGGGGGATTCAGAGATCGCCTCCGGCACCCTGCCGGAGGGGATTAATCTCCCGGAGGACTCTACACCGCCATGGTCGCCTCCGGAGTGATGAGTGAGTAGTTCACCCCTGGACCATGGGTCCATAGCAGTAGCTAGATGGTCGTCTTCTCCTTGTTGTGCTTCATTGTTGGATCTTGTGAGCTGCCTAACATGATCAAGATCATCTATATGTAATTCTATATGTTGTGTTTGTCGGGATCCGATGGATAGAGAGTACTATGATTATGGTGATTATCAATCTATTGTTTATGTGTTGTTTATGATCTTGCATGCTCTCCGTTACTAGTAGAGGCTCTGGCCAAGTTTTTACTCTTAACTCCAAGAGGGAGTATTTATGCTCGATAGTGGGTTCATGCCTCCATTGAATCTGGGACAGTGACAGAAAGTTCTAAGGTTGTGGATGTGTTGTTGCCACTAGGGATAAAACATTGATGCTATGTCTAAGGATGTAGTTGTTGATTACATTACGCACCATACTTAATGCAATTGTCTGTTGCTTTGCAACTTAATACTGGAGGGGGTTCGGATGATAACCTGAAGGTGGACTTTTTAGGCATAGATGCGGTTGGATGGCGGTCTATGTACTTTGTCGTAATGCCCAATTAAATCTCACTATATTTATCATATCATGTATATGCATTGTTATGCCTTTCTCTATTTGTCAATTGCCCGACTGTAATTTGTTTACCCAACATGCTTTTATCTTATGGGAGAGACACCTCTAGTGAACTGTGGACCCCGGTCCTATTCTTTACATAGCATACAATCTTGCAATACTTGTGTTTGTTTTCTTTGCAAACATCTTCCACTCGATACGTTTAATCCTTTGTTACAGCAAGCCGGTGAGATTGACAACCTCACTGTTTTGTTGGGGCAAAGTACTTGGGTTGTGTTGTGCAGTTCCGCGTTGGCGCCGGAATCCCTGGTGTTGCGCCGCATCACATTTCGCGACCATCAACCTTCAACGTGCTTCTTGGCTCCTACTGGTTCGATTAAACCTTGGTTTCTTTCTGAGGGAAAACTTGCCACTGTGCGCATCATACCTTCCTCTTGGGGTTCCCAACGGACGTGTACATCTACGCGCATCAACGGCCTTGTGCTGGGAATTGAGTAATATTCCAGCATCCTGCGAAGTCGCTGGTTCTCCTCCTGAAGTATCTCCACTTCCCTTTTGAGAGCACGATATTGATCACAAAACTCATCAGCAACCCGTATTGCTTCCTCCACACAAGGGAAAGAGTCGAGGTCCAGAGCAGGCGGAAGAACTCCCTGCAAGTTATGAGAAAAAGAACGCCCAGTGTTAACCGATCCCACCAAGATTGGCTTACTCTTCGTAGTTTCCCACTCTCCTTTTGCTGATGCTATCTTCTTCTTCTCCTTATTGATCCTTTCATCCATCTCTTCCTTCCAAGGCCCCTTGTCTTTGTTGTTGGAGACCATGGTGCTTCTAGATCAAAGCAAATCTGCGAAAAACAGCTCGAAACAAAACACGACGAGAAACGATATACGGACCTCCAGGGATCCGGGGGATTATATAGCAAATATTTTTACGACAAAAGGAAGGTTCCAGACCGAAAACGAGTGGAAAAGGGACGCCGAGGGGCTGTCCCCATAGGGCGGCGCGGCCAGGGTGGGGCCCGCGTCGGCCTATGGTGACGGGCCCTCGCGCGTCTTCCACTCCGTTTCGATCCCGTAATTTTTCATATTTTCCAAAAACAGCAGAAATATTGTTCGGAAAGCTAAACGCGGACTTTTATTACCTATACTGTTACCTATTCAAAGTCGAGTTCTGGCGGACTGTCAATTTGTCCTTTGATGAAAGCCTCCGGCGTTTCCACTTGAATAATATCAACATCAACATTATAAGAATCACCCGAGATATAATGCTTGAGTCTTTGTCCATTCACCACTTGCGTAGCATTGCCTTGGAGAGAGCTAATTTTAATTGCTCCTGAACGATATACCTCCTCAATAACATATGGTCCTTCCCATTTCGAGAGTAATTTCCCTGCAAAGAATCTGAGACGAGACCGATACAATAGGACTTTATCCCCAATATTAAACTCTCTTTTGATGATCCTTCTATCATGCCATTTCTTAACTTTTTCTTTAAAGAGTTTAGCATTTTCATAAGCTTCACTTCTCCATTCATCTAGAGAACTTAATTGCAGCAACCTCTTATTACCGGCTAGTTTCGGATCTTTATTTAGTTCTCTAACAGCCCAATAATCTTTGTGCTCTAGTTCTAAAGGTAAATGACAAGCTTTTCCATAAACCATTTTATAAGGTGACATTCCCATAGGATTTTTATAAGCAGTTCTATAAGCCCATAGTGCTTCCTTCAATTTACTAGCCCAATTCTTTCTAGATTTATTAACGGTATTTCCCAAAATAGATTTAATCTCTCTATTTGATAATTCTACTTGACCACTAGTTTGAGGGTGATAAGCGGAAGCAATTCTATGATTAATACCATACTTAGCAAGAGTTTTTCTAAAACCTCCATGAATAAAATGAGAACCTCCATCAGTCATAATATATCTAGGTACTCCAAATCTAGGAAAAATAATATCTAAAAGCATTTTTAAAGAGGTCTCACCATCAGCACTTTTTGTAGGTATAGCTTCTACCCATTTAGTAACATAATCAACAGCGACAAGTATATGAGTGTTACCTTCTGAAGAAGGGAAAGGACCCATGAAGTCGAATCCCCAACAATCGAATGGTTCAATAACAAGAGTATAATTCATAGGCATTTCATTGCGTCTAGAGATATTACCAACTCTTTGACATTCATCACAAGATAAGATAAACTTCCTTGCATCTTTGAAAAGTGTTGGCCAATAAAAACCTGATTGTAGAACCTTTTGTGTGGTTCTATCTCCAGCGTGATGTCCTCCATAAACACTACCATGACATTTACTCAATATCTCCTGTTGTTCATATTCAGGAACACATCTTCGCATAATACCGTCTACTCCTTCTTTATATAAGTGTGGGTCATCCCAAAAATAATGCCTCAAGTCATAAAAGAATTTCCTCCTTTGCTGAGCTGAAAAGGTTGGAGGCAAATACTTCGAAACAATAAAGTTAGCATAATCAGCATACCAAGGGCTCTCTCGCGAGCTCACCTTTATTACAGCCAATTGTTCATTTGGAAAACTATCATTAACAGGAACAGGATCATAAGCAATATTTTCCAATCTAGACAAATTATCAGCAACAGGATTATCAGCACCTTTCCTATCTATAATATGTAAATCAAATTCTTGCAAAAGAAGTACCCATCTAATAAGCCTTGGCTTAGCATCTTTCTTTGTCATAAGGTATCTAATTGCAGCATGATCAGTATGAATCGTGACTTTTGAATCAACAATATAGGGTCTAAACTTGTCACAAGCAAAGACTACAGCTAACAATTCCTTTTCAGTTGTAGCATAATTTCTTTGAGCAGCATCAAGAGTCTTACTAGCATAATGAATAACATTTAATTTTTTATCTACTCGCTGTCCAAGAACAGCGCCTACAGCAAAATCACTAGCATCACACATAATTTCAAAAGGTAAATTCCAATTAGGAGGTTCAACTACAGGAGCAGTTGTTAAGGCTTTCTTTAGAGTTTCAAAAGCTTCCTTACAATCATCATCAAAAACAAAAGGTACATCTTTTTGAAGAAGATTAGTAAGAGGCTTTGAAATTTTAGAGAAATCTTTAATAAATCTCCTATAAAACCCAGCATGACCAAGAACACTACGAATAACTTTAACATCCCTTGGATAGGGCATCTTCTCAATTGCTTCAACTTTAGCTCTATCAACTTCAATACCTCTCTCGGAAATTTTATGTCCCAATACAATTCCTTCATTAACCATAAAGTGGCATTTCTCCCAATTAAGAACAAGGTTAGTTTCTTCACATCTCTGCAAAACTTTATCGAGGTTTCGCAAGCAATTATCAAAAGAATTCCCATAGACAGAAAAATCATCCATGAACACCTCTACAATACTCTCGCAAAAGCCATGAAAAATAGCGGACATGCATCTTTGAAAAGTAGCAGGAGCATTACATAAACCAAAAGGCATACGCCTATAAGCATAAGTTCCATAAGGACAAGTAAACGTGGTTTTCTCTTGATCTTTAGCTTTAACAGCAATTTGTGAAAACCCAGAATAACCATCAAGAAAGCAAAAATGAGTATTTTTAGATAACCTTTCTAGCATTTGATCAATAAAGGGTAAAGGGTAATGATCTTTCTTAGTAACTTTATTAACTTTTCGAAAATCAATGCACATTCTATACCCTACAACTACTCTTTGAGGGATGAGCTCATCATTATCATTAGGCACAACAGTCATTCCTCCTTTCTTAGGAACACAATGCACAGGACTAACCCATCTACTATCAGCAATAGGATATATAATACCAGCTTCAAGAAGTTTTAATACCTCATTCCTTACCACCTCCTTCATCTTCGGAATTAGACGACATTGATGTTCAACAACAGGCTTTGCATCATCTTCCATATTAATAGCATGTTGGCAAATAGAAGGAGAAATCCCCTTCAAATCATCAAGAGTGTAGCCAATAGCTCCTCGGTGTTTCTTCAATATTTCCAATAACCTTTCTTTCTCAATCTCTGAAAGCTTAGAACTAATAATAACAGGATATATTTTCTTATCATCAATATGAGCATATTTAAGATTATCAGGTAAAGCCTTTAAATCGAAAACAGGATCTTCCTTTGGTGGCGGTGTTGTACCCAAATCTTCCACCGGTAAATCATGCTTGAGAATAGGTTGGCGAAGAAAAATTTCCTCAAGCTCATCTCTTTCTTTCCTAAAAGCTTCACTCTCGCTATTCTCCAAATGTTGCTGCAAAGGATTATTAGGAACAAGAACAATAGATGCACACTGCTCCATTTTAAAATCATCACTAGCAAATCAGCTTTATAAGGAGTTTTGGTAAATTTAGAGAAGTTAAACTCATAAGATTCACCAGCAAATTTAGTCAAAATTTTCTCTTTCTTGCAATCTATAATAGCTCCACAAGTATTTAGAAAAGGTCTACCAAAAATGATAGGACAATGATCACTAGCAGCAGAACCAAGTACCAAAAAGTCAGCAGGATATTTAATCTTACCACATAGAACTTCCACATCTCAAACAATACCAATTGGAGAAATAGTTTCTCTATTAGCCAGCTGAATAACCACATCAATATCTTCAAGTTCACAAGAATCAATTTCGTGCATAATCTCCGTGTAAAGCTCATAAGGAATAGCACTAACACTTGCACCAATATCACATAAACCATAATAGCAATGATCACCAATTCTAACAGATAGGAACACTAACTTGTTTGGGTTTATTAGGATGTGAAACAATATTAGAAGCATCTTCACAGAAAATAATATGACCATCCTCCACATTTTCAGTCACAAGATCTTTAATTATTGCAACAGCAGGTTCAACTTTAATTTGTTCTTCAGGTTCTATAGGTTTCTTTCCACTTTTATTAACCACACTAGATATGACAGTACTCCTTCATTTTAGCAGGGAAAGGAGTTTTTTCAATATAAGCTTCAGGAATAACATGATCAACAGTTTCAATCACTACACATTTGTTTATAGATGAATCAACTTTATTTTTATACGGTTCATGATACTTATCAAAATTCTTCTTAGGCAATTCATAATGAGAGGCAAAAGCTTTATAAAGATTTGCAACCACTTGGGAATCAAGACCATATGTAGCACTCATATTACGAAATTTATCAGTATCCATAAAAGCTTCAATGCATTTATAATCATAAATTATACCTGATTCTCTATCTTTGTCGTTCTCCCATCCTTCAGTATTCTCCTGGATCCGATCAAGAAGGTCCCTTTTAAACTCTTCTTTGTTGCGTGTAAATGATCCAGAACAAGAAGTATCCAGCAAGGTCTTGTCTTGAAAAGAAAGTCTTGCATAGAAATTATCAATAATAACATTACCAGGAAGCTCATGAATGGGGCATTTGAGCATTAAAGACTTCAATCTCCCCCAAGCTTGGGCAATACTCTCTCCATCATGAGGCCAGAAATTATATATGCGGTTCCGATCTTTGTGAATTTCACTTGGAGGATAAAATTTGGAATAAAATAAAGGCACAATGTCCTCCCAATCAAGAGAATCACCATTCTTCAGCAATTTATACCAGTGCGCCGCTTTACCAGACAGCGATATAGTGAATAGTTTTTTCTAACTTCATTCATAGCAATACCTGCACATTTGAATAACCGCATAATTCATGCAAAAACAGTAAATGATCACCAGGATGAACAGTTCCATCCCCTTCATAGCGGTTATCCATAACACGTTCAATAATTTTCATAGGTATTTTATATGGTATCACTTCCTCACCTGGCGCCTCATCCACTACCGTTGCAGTAGTAGTAGATTTCCCAAATAGAAATTGAAGAGAAGATCTCTCCGTAATGACTTATAGCAGCAGCAGAAATAAAATCAGCACAAACAGTAAAGGTTTTCCTTACCAATTCCACTTACCAATAGCGCTTCACTCCCAACGGCGCCAGAAAATAGTCTTGATGACCCACAAGTATAGGGGTTGTATCGTAGTATCTTCGATAAGTAAGAATGTCGATCCCAACGAGGAGCAGAAGGTGTTGACAGCAGTTGATGAAGGATTCACTGTAAATGCTCACAAACAAGTATTCAAGGGGTTTTGATGTAATAGATGAATAAAGTACGAGTAAGTAAAATGCGAGAGAAATAATTGCAGCGAGTGGCCCAATCCTTTTTAGCACAAAGGACAAGCCGGTTTGTTTACTTATAATGACCAAACGTTCTTGAGGACACACGGGGATTTTAGTCTAGTGCTTCGCTTCATGTAGCTAAATAATCTTCATTGTTTTGATAAGTGTTGTGTGGGTGAACCTATGCTAATGCACCGCCCTTCCTAGGACTAATACATACTTGTGATTATACCCCTTGCAAGCATCCGCAACTACAAGAAAGTAATTAAGATAAATCTAACCACAACCTTAAACTCTGAGATCCTGCGATCCCTCTTGCATCGGTATACTAACGGGGCTTAGGTTTCTGTCACTCCGGCAACCCCGCAATTAGCAACCGAATACAAGATGCACTCCCCTAGGCCCATAAATGGTGAAGTATCGTGTAGTCGACGTTCACACGACACCACTAGAAGAATGACACCACAACTTAAATATCATAACATTGAATATTACTCAACCATAGTTCACTACTAACATTTAGACTTCACCCATGTCCTCAAGAACTAAACGAACTACTCACGGGACATCATATGGAATACAATCAGAGGTGATATGATGATGAATAACAATCTGAACATAAACCTTGGTTCAATGGTTTCACTCAATAGCATCAATAACAAGTAGAAAGTAACACCGGGAGAGTTTCCCCTATCAAACAATCAAGATCCAACCCAAATCGTTACAGCGGTGACGAGGTGCAGCGGTGGTGATGGCGGTGTAGATGGTGGAGATGATGATGATGATGGAGATGGTGTCCAGCTCGATGACGATGGCGACGGCGTCGATTTCCCCCTCCGGGAGGGAATTTCCCCGTTCCGCGCCGGAGAGCTCTTTTCTCTCGTGTTCTCCGCCCGAGAGTAACTCCTCGTGAGGTACCCCCTGTGGCTTAGGTCTTCGGGACGAAGGAGTACGCGAAGAAAAGGAGGCGAGAGGGGCTGTGGGGCCCCACACACCATGGTGGCGCGGCCAGGCCATGGCCGCCGCCATGTTGTCTGGGCCACCTTCTGCTCCCCTTCGGCTTTCTTCGTCATCTGGAAAATAGGAATTTACGTGTAATTTCCTTCCACAGTTGATCTTCCGAAATATTGCGTTCTGACGGTGCTTTTTCCAGCAGCTCCGGTGCTTGATCCTCCAATAATGATGAAACATGCAAAATAGATGAAATAACATAAGTATTGTGTCCCAATATGAAATATATCAATGAATAACAGCAAATTATGATATAAAATAGTGATGCAAATTGGACGTATCAAGGCGCATGTCGCTTTTGGCCAAAATGGGTTTAAAGTTGGCCAAATGAAGCTAGTGAGTGGAGAGGGGGATGTCGAGACAGGTTTGTGGGAGGCTAGAGGCAGCATAGCCAAAAGCCGCTGCCATGTTAGATGTGGCAGTAAAATCAGTTTTAATGGGGAGTCAAGGATTTTTTTTAGAGTGTGACTATTTCTCAGTCGACTGACAACTAACTTCGTTCTCAAACAGATGATGTCATCAAATATCTGGTGCAACTCATGACTAACCCGAATCACGATGCAAATCAAATGTCGTAAGACTTGACTGAGCATGAAGCTAGTTCTCAGCTAGCTGAGAACTAGCAAATCCATTTTCTTTAAGGTTGACCACATGTTGGGGGATGGCGCAAATAATAATGAGAGTGTCATTTGCATACTGGAGAATGGGGCAAGGCAGATCAACGACGAGGGGGTGGAGAAGGAGCCCGTTTGAAGAAGAACTTGTTGAAGAACATCCACAACGAATGTTGAAGAGAAAAGCCAACATTTTGCCCCCAGTTCAGCGGAGAAAAACCTCCTAAATAATGTTCTTCTTCTTGGGTTGATAGAGGAATAATGATGGTAAAATAAATTGAAGTTGGGCCGATGGGGAAGTAGCTCAAAATAACCCAGATATCATTTAAACTGGAGAGACCGTTTAATACAGAGATTGCAATTGTTCTGCAAAGGAAGCAACTTACAACTTTCGATGATTATTATAGTTCGACTTTAGTACTACAAGACATGCTTTCTGAATCGGATCTTACTATGCTTTTTAAATAGTAGGATCAGAGGAACTCGACTTTGAATTAACAAAGCCATCAACCAGCCAAGGATTACACAAGGCGACCCACCCACAACACAACATCACACACCACACACCACAATGGCTGAAGGATATAAGGGAGCACCCAAAACAGCTTACAACTCAACACTACACACAAGCACCGAAGGAACTTGCAAGGTGAATACTACCACGCTCCGGGACCAAGACATCAAGAAAGGAAGGCACGATGAGGCACTGCCATGAAGGAGGATGGAGACTGTGCTCGAGGAAGACACCCTAATCTGCAAGCATCAGACACCCTCCTTGGATATATGCGCGACAAGAGGGGGGTGAATAGGAGCTATGTCAAGTTTTAGTCTTTTTCAATTTTAGGCATAGCGGAAGTAAAGGTGATAGCTTTTCCCTAATATGGTCATTCTAGTATGATGCAATGCAAGGAAACAATAAGATCAAGTAACGAGGAAGTGTAAGGAAAACGAGACAACCGGGCGGACGGTAGCGGAGACGAGACGCGATGTATTTAGCGCAGTTGCTCCCACAAAAGGGAGTATGTCTGCATTAAGGAGGTGTGGACCACGAAGGTTCCAATAGCCACGGAGGCTTTACCTTATTCCTCGTGTTTATGTACATGAAGGGTACAGATAATTCTTTCCGCCCCCGATGACAGGCCATCTCGCGAATGAACTCGCAGACGTAGTATCCGCATAAATTATTTCTGGCTTCCTGCTTCAAATACTTTACGAAAATATAGTTCGATCAAATTAATAATCAAGCATGATAATGCATGGTATTGAAACAAAAAATCAAAGAGATTTGTGGACATAGCTATAGTACTACTTACAACACGATCTTGAAATGTAAGCTCCGGTTTCCATTCACCCCTAGCAGTCTTGATGAACCGTCTCCAAACCCTGTCGGGCAAAGAAAATAATTAAAGGAGTTATTAATTACTTGATATCAGGAAATGAATAGAAGATGTCGATACATGGCGATAATGATTCAAATTACCTCTGGAGCATTGCACTCAGGTCTGCCCATTGCTCATGGTCTTTACGTTTGGAGGCCATGACAAGTAGTGCTCCTTTGTCAAGCTGAATGATTAGCAGAATATAGTGAAAGCTGCGCACACATAACTTGGAGGATTAGTTAGGCTTAACATCGAGTAAGCGAAATCAAATGTGTATAAGACAACAACAACCACTCGAAGTTGTAAGGAAATAATATTTTCAATTTGGTTTCTTATTTTTGTAAAAACATTAGAAAGTTATCCTTTGTGTGGCGCATGTGGTTGTGGTGCGTCACAGAAATAAATGCGCCACATAATAAGTTTTAGGTGCGCCACAAAATTATGTACATGTATACACAATCTTGTAATGTCTACTGTACACATACATGGTTTATACAGGTATATACAACATTATACAGATATAATATAAAAAGCATGTACATTATACAGATATAATATAAACAACATTATACAACATCATCACATTACTTCTAGGCCGCGCCTTCGTCATGATGATCTTGTCCGCTGGCATCTCCTTCTTGATGATGATCTTCTCCGCCGGCATCTTCCTCTTCGTGATGATCTTCTCCGCCTAATTTTTCTTCATGACGATATTCTCCGCCGACATGTGGTTCCTTCGACATCTCTATCGCCCTGGTCTTCATGAGCACCATTTGATGGGGCCGGCCGCGCCTGGTTGTCGCCCATGAAACCACGCTTGAGCAGGTGCTCCTCCAATTGTCCGGAATCAGGGTTGATCCAGCGCACGAGTTTGCCTGATTGACACATACATCTTATCTGGCACCTGTTGTTCCGAATCATGTCCACCTTCGCGTTTTTCTTGTATCTAGCGATTCGAGCGGAACTCATCGTGAGGACCATGGTTGCCTGCCAATGGTATACATAGAGCAGAAAATTAGAACCGCAACACATGCACACACATGCATGGACGTCGCCGGAAAAATTCGGCACTACCTCTCCTAAAGGTAGGACATATGGGTAGTGCAAAAATTTACCTAAACCGAAATGAATCAATGTTTCGGAAAATATCCATGCACTACGCCGGCACGCAAGCAACAAATTTACATGCAAATATTTATGGCACCCCGCACATACACGGCCCGCGCGGGAAAAGCGCTTCACCTGCAACAAGCATCCATACACACCGACGGCCACGTACACAAGGCATGCATATGCGTGTCCCCTCAAACTACTCACCTAGTAGATTCGATACCAAGACGAGACCACGATCGATGAGAGTGTGGTGTTGGAGAGAAGAAGAGAGTATGGAGAGCCTTCCCCTCACCAACAATTATGTATCAACCAAAGTAAGTGCAATAAGTAAAAATTATGGCTAATGGGATGGAAGAGAAGGGGGAGACGAGCTAGATGGAGGAGGATGAAGAATGACATGGATAGTATGGCAGGTGGAGGATTGGAACTTTTGTAGATCTGAGTCGCTACTTCTGTGGCACACCAGGCCAGTGAGCCACAAAATGCCTTATTTCTGTGCCTGTGCGCCACCGAATGTCTTAATTTTATGGCGCACGTGGTTCTGTGCGCCATAAAAATAGTGAAACCAATTATTGGGACTTACCAGGGGTGGGGCCCACCATATTCTAGGTCGCATGTGGGTCTAGTGCGCCACAAAAGTATGTTATTTTTAGTGGCGCACCTTGCATGGTACGCCAAAACAAATGCGTCACGGAATAGCCTCCCACCTATAGCTAGTTTTCTACTAGTGAACTCACCATGCATATTGCTCCAACATCTTATATTTTTTCTTTTTTTTGCTAACTTGTATGGAGAGATGAAGTACAACATGTATGGGCTCTCATTTCTCTTCTCTCTTTCTTTTAATCTGTAGTCCATGTTCCAGTAGAGGTTGGGTGGCTAGGAGGGTGGTTGTACCCCCAGCCCACCAGAGTTCAAACCCCAGGTTTGACATCTCTGTGTCTCATAAAGGCGGAATATTCATTCAGTGGAGCGACGTTCCCGCGAGGCGCTGTCTTTTCAATCCATCCGACGTCTTTCGGAGGTGCTCATAGGGGTAGGGTGTGCGTGTGTGCGTTCATAGGGGTGAGTGTATGCGCGTGTATGTGAGCGTCTACGTTTGTACTGTGTTTCTCAAAAAAAAAAATCCTATCCTTCAGCAGTTTGTTTCACGTAGTTATCAGACAGCACAAAGAATCCGATGCGAAGTTTACAAATGATGATGCTCGCGCAATATGTTGTACTCCAATTAGTACTACAGTATACAATGATGATGCTCGCGCAACGTTTAGTGGCTGAGGAAGAAAAATACTGCATGGAGTCTTTTACAAGTAAATATACTCTTGACCAACGGCTAGACTGGCATTGGTCTGTTCACACTGCATGCCAAGTGCATCAGCCAGGACCGGCCCGTATGGAGCCCCTCGTGAGGCCCCTCCCGTGATTGTGACACGTCAGGTTACAGCACTTATCTCAAAGCCCTTCATCCCCTAATCCCTTTGTACTCTGTATCAGGATACGCCTGCTGTACGACCCGAAGAAAGCATGATACGGATGTATTGTTAGTCATTTTAGATCGTAAAACTAAAACGAAAATCAAGGACATGATCCTGGCCAATTGCAGCGTATTATTCAAGAGGAAGATCATGGCATCTGAACACTATCCGCTGCCCGGCAGCGACCTCCGCCGCCCGGCATGCCGACGTTGCCGCAGCTATAGTACCCATGTCCACCGGCCATGAACTTATCACATGAGCCAAGAGCTGCGATGTCCAGCACAACGCCATTGTCGCCGCCATCCGCACACAACCGGATCCTTCATTCACACGACTCATCGCAGGATCATGTGGCCATGGCCGCCTCTGTGCCCCTATCCGGTGACAAGCAACGCAACTATGCAGAGTCAGCCGAACGATCTCCCACGTGCACATCAACATCCAATCGAGCTCTGCTTCTTTCTTCTTCAAGTTGAAGTGGATTTCAAGCAGTAGGAAGATGGAAGAGAGGAGCGGCGACGAGAAATGGATGATCGACGCTCTGTCACAGGCGCAGGTCGAGGTAGATGGGCCGCGGGGATGGAAACCATGCTCGTCGTCGCCAGAACTTTTTTGACTTATTTTTTTTTTAACTTGGAGACGAGGATGTGCCATGTTACCAAAGGGTAAGCTACGGTACATCCATGCCTTTTTTTTTTCTTGAGTTAGGTATAGAGAGGATACATACGAAATGATTAGGGGATGAAAGGCTTTGAGATTAGTGCTGTAACCTGACGTGTCGCAATCACGGGAGGGGCCTCACGAGGGGAACCATACGGGCCGGTCCCATAGAATTTTTTTCCGTAATAAAGCCCCCCGTTCTTCCGTCATCGATTTCGCATTCAACCACCGCTGCACATAGCTGCTTTGCTTCCACAGAGGTACAAAGTGTTGTCGTCGACCTCTTTTTTGCAAGTCATTACTCCCTCACGTTTTACAATTTTTGTCCCGGTTTAGTTCCTGCTACATCAGTTCTGAAATGTGGTAGTATGCTTTTGAGAACCAAATTAGCTTACTAAAGCATAGCACATCTTGAAATAGTCATGCAGGTAGAGTGATGACTTCGGGTCAATCATCAAGTCAAAGATGACTTCTTTATTGGCGAAATGATGGGGGAGAGAAAGCACGCCAGTGATTCTCTGAGCCGATTAAATCTACTCCCACCGATGCATTAAAAATATCAGGATTTTATTAAGGAAATAGTACAAATTTGAACTGAGACACCAACACTTATTATAATGAATAGGAGGTATTACCTTACATCAAAAGAAGAGTATTTGGATACAGCCAGATTAACCAAACTCATAGTCCCAAAAGAAACCCAAAAACAAAGGTAAATTACAAAGAAAACAATACGCCTTAAATGTTAGTGAAAAAGCGGCTGAACTTGTGTCCCCTAGCTCTCGCCATGTTGGGAGGTCTTGGGGCAGCGAGGCCGCGCTAGCGGACGCGCCGTGACATGCCGTGAAATATTTACTCGTGTCCATGAGTGTCTAATTAGCGAATTGAATGGATTTGGGATGGCCGCGCCATGGGCCGGCCGTGTCTACTTACAGGCCTAGTTGTAGCATGCCTTTATTATGTTCGCTATTATGGCCCCTGAAGTCGTACAGGTTTTTCGAAAATTGTTGTGCGCATGAGGTTATGCCGTGTGTGCTACTACTCCCTCCGTTAACAATTAGCTTGGGTTCTAAGTTTAACCAAAATCAAACCTTATTAAATTTGACTAAATATTTTTAAAAAATATTAACATCTACGATGTAAAATTTATAGTGTTAAAATTATTATAAACTAAATTTATATATTATATACATTTTGTATTATGATTATTGGTTTTCTTTAACCATATCCTTTGTCAAGCTTAAACTTTAACTAGACTCAGAACGCGGAGGAAATAAGAATGGAGGGAGTAGCTTTGATCGTGCATGTTAGGTCGAGCGTCAGATTAATAACGCGTAGGCTATTAGTTAAGGAAATACGCGTATGATACACGTATATAATTTGTGATACAGCACGTGATATAGAATATAGATGGCTAGAAGAAAAATAGTATATCAGCATGGATCTTGATCTGTCGATATGGGTTCGTGGTGCACGTTACTCCAATAGTACTATATGATGATGCCTGCGCAACGTTTAATGGCGGAGAAAGAAGAACAATACCACATGGAATGGAGTCATTTACAACTATATGTACTCTTGACCAACAGCTAGACTAGCTGGTTTGTTCACACTGCATGCCATGGGCCTCAGTCTTGACTCTGGACCAGGCTCTGTATAAATCCCCCCGTGCCTGCATTGTGGTTTTCGCATCAACCACCACTACAAGTAGCTGCCTCTGATACAGCGCGCGGTAGCTAGCTCAACTAGATACATGGCGCACACCGGCTGCTTTGCTTCCACAGAGGTACGAAGTGTTGCCGTCGACCTCTTTTTTTTCAAGTCATTTCTCTCCCCGTTTTACAATTTCTGTTGCGGTTTAGTTCATGCTAGCTAGTACTTCCGTTTCGAAATGTGGTATGCTTTGGAAAACCAATTTAGCTTACTAGAACATAGCACGTTTTGAAATAGTCATGTGTTTACAGTTCTAGGTGATGACTTCGTTGTCCTCATTAAATCTACTCCCTCTGATCCATAAAACTATTAGAATCTTATCAAAAAACTAGTCCAAATTTGAACTAAACATCCGACATTTATTATAGATGGGAGTAGTAGCTTACATCAAAGGAAGATTACTTATTTTGGATACAACCAGATTAACCAAACTCACAGTCCCAAAAAAGACCCTAAAACAAAGGTAAACTACAAAGAAAAGCTTGGGCAGAGATTTAGTCCACATGGGCACAAGTGATCTCGTTATAAGAAAAAAAATCAAAAATCATATTTTTAAGTTTTTTTTCAAAAATTCTGAAAATAAATCCTCATATAGTTATTTATGTATCCCACAAACATGTAAACTATTAATTTCAAATACTTTATATCCTAAGCTACACAAAAATGACAAGAGTGTCAATCCGAGTAGTCATTTTCAATCTCCAAAATATAGCAGATTTTGTCATTTTTGTCTAGCAGGAAATTAGAAGAATTTCCGGTTGAGATTTTGCATGGTTGTGATAGGTATCACCGACAACCTCTAGAATTATTTTCAGGTTTTCTGATAGCTTTTAAAAATCCCTTTTAGTTTTTTTAAATTTTTTTTTTGGGTGAAAACACTGAAGTTGGGCGGCTGAACTCGTGTTGCCTTGTTACGCCCTAGCTCTCGCTACCAATAGACAGAACCATGAAATTGGACTATTGAAAACCCCAATACAGTATTTACTGAAGATTACGGAGAGAAAAAAAAAACCAGTGTTGACTGCTGAGCCCTGCACAGCCCACGCGGCGGACAGAGGTTGCAGTGCGATCTGAGCCCACTGGCCCACTTGCAGAGTCAAAGATGTGGTTGGATTGGATGGGGAGGTCAAAAAAAAAAAAACTCGCCTCACCGTGCGGGACCCAGAAGTCAGCGGTCGAAAAACACTCGGCGTTACCCTGCGTATGTATTCGGAATTTCGGACCCGCCAGCATTGACCACCGCCGCCGCCGGCCAGCTGCCGAAGTGCTCCCCCCGCCGACATGGAGCTCAGTCTCGCCTCCTCCCGCGGCGCATTACTCCCTGCCGCCGCTCCGCCGCTCGCAGCCCCGCGGCCGCGGTCCTCGCCGTCGCTTCAGGTAACCTCTGTCCGCCGCCGACTGAGCAATGTGGGATGAGAGGGGTTACGCTTCGATGTGTAGCTAGCATCCGTCGATGCTGTTAGATAGTGCTCCTGTTTGAATGCGTTTCATCTACCAGACTTGACTATGTAGATAGATATTGCCTATTTTGACTCACAGCTTAACTGAAGCTAGCAGATAATTTTTCGGCCGACTAGGACGGCACTTTGCCTATATATATTGTATCAGTTCGCTATCAGCCGGTTCGTTATCAGTTTCCTATTTTGACTGATGCATCAGCCGGTTCGCTACCAGTTTGCTGTAATTTCGTCCGTTCATATGCGATCCTACAGCTTGCTTGTGTTTTCTTCTACTCCCTCCGATACAAATTAATTTGCTCAACTTTGTTTATATACGGATGTATCTAGACGAGTTTCTTGACTAGATATATATGTGTCTAGACAAAGTTGAGTTAATTAATATGAAAGGGAGGGAGTACTAAATCTGCAGAGAGAGTTTAGATGGTTGTAACTGTCACCAGCCTTTTTTTCTACTACTAATAAAACTGTTTTTTCATGCTGATGCAGATACAGAATCACATTTACTCGATGCCAGCTCTTAGTCACAAGGCTTATACCCCAGTGGCATGCCAAGCTTCTCTACCGACCAAATACATGTACGCCGACACAAACCATATACGACTATACTGTCACTGTCACCAGAATCGTGTTCCGGCTATATCCTTTAGATTACCGTCCTTTTCTTCTGTGTGAAGGTTCTGAACTCTGTTCTGATGGTGTGATTCTTACCAGGGAGACACCTGAGATAGTTGACTTGGACTGGGAGAACCTCGGCTTTGCTCTTGTCAATACCGACTTTATGTACATGGCGAAATGTGGCCCTGATGGAAACTTTTCCAAAGGAGAGATGGTGCCGTTTGGACCTATAGCACTGAGCCCTTCTGCTGGAGTCTTAAATTATGGACAGGTTAGTGAGTGGGTGGGTGGGTGGACTTGGAATGGAAGACCTTGTTTCATACTATCTGCGGTGGAACAGGCAATCTGTAGCAATGATTATCTGTGAATTATGTATTTGTTAAAGGCCTAAAAGCATCAGGCGTGCTAAAACATCGGTTACTTTTGTATGCAGGGGTTGTTTGAGGGCCTAAAAGCATATAGGAAGACTGATGGGTCTGTCCTGTTATTTCGTCCAAAGGAGAATGCCATAAGGATGATAAATGGTTCAGATAGGATGTGCATGCCTGCGCCAACTGTTGAGCAATTTGTGGATGCGGTCAAACTAACCGTTCTGGCAAATAAAAGATGGGTAAACATTGTTATGCATTCTCAAGCTCATTTTATCAGGCTCTGCATTCAGTAGTATTCCCTTTTTATGTTCCGTGTACATTTAACTTATTCTTTAATGTGCTATATTTCTAGGTGCCTCCTACTGGTAAAGGCTCTCTGTACATTAGGCCACTACTTATTGGAAGCGGGGCTATTCTTGGTCTTGCACCGGCTCCTGAGTACACTTTTATTATTTATGTATCCCCTGTTGGGAACTACTTCAAGGTTTGTACCGACCTTTCACTTTTTAACCTGCAATAATTATTTAGGCTTTCATTGAAAATATAAAGACTTATGACTTTGCGAAATCATCATAATTAGTGTTCTTACCTTCTTAATCATATAATTTAGATAAATGGTAATTGTAACATAAGAATATTTGCATAAGTATAAGGTTATCCCTTGTGATTTATCTGGACTTTTTTTTGCAAATTAAGGCTAGACTTGGTGCTGATTATGTTTGTTAACTTTATTCTACAGGAAGGTTTAGCTCCTATTAATTTGATTATCGAAGATAACTTCCACCGTGCTGCCCCCGGTGGAACTGGAGGCGTGAAAACCATTGGAAACTACGCCTCGGTAACTTTCTACATCAGCTTCCAGAAAGCAATATTTACATCGATTTAACCTGCAACTTAATTGGGCCTCATTTGCTTAATCATTACCTCTGCAACTGTGCACCCTTTACCACCATTTGATTTGACCCTTGCATGGTGCCTTTTTTATGTTTTGAATGCTCAAAACTTCTATAGGGTGCATATAATCGTAGACTCATAGTACTGCAAATTACGATATGTACATTCACAATATAATAGGGTTATAAAACTGAAAAAAAAATGATTATAAAACTTAGAGTACAGTAACACCTTTCCTTCATAAAACTTGCTCTTAATGATTGATTAGAGTTCGTTTCAAATTAATTATCCAAGGAACTTAAAGTTGACACCCTTTTTTCGATTGTTTAAGATGCTAGATCTCAGATATTTGTATGAAATTATTCTGCCCTAGATGCTAAATGTTCTTGTCACTCATTATTTTCTACTTTCTCAATACAACTTATATTAAAGGATGTTGATCAATTTATCCTAAAGCTGAAGCCAATGAATCCATGAGGAGTTAACTGTACCTTCAACATTATGTAATAAGTAATAGTGCCCGTGTTATTTTTGCTTCTGAATCTGATACTATGGTTACTTAATTGTCACACTTGTCATCATCATGTAGGTGCTGAAAGCGCAGAGAACCGCAAAGGAGAAAGGATATTCTGATGTCCTCTATTTAGACGCTGTCCACAACAAATATCTGGAAGAAGTTTCTTCATGCAATATTTTTGTTGTGAAAGTATGATCCTCCGCATAGCAATTCTTGTTATTTCTGTAAATCCATCTCAGCATCTGTAGTTAGAAGTAGTTTTTTTGTGATCAATACCTATGTGGATGTTACACCAGTACACCAAAGTACCACACTATTTGGCCGATATCCTAGTTATGTATGGCCTGCCCCCTCTTCAATAAACTAAGAATGTCAAATAAAAATGCTAAGCTAACAACAATCTTGGTTCAGTAGCACACAGAATTGCAGAATTTGTCATCCCCATCTGACCTCTTTTCTGAGGTCCCATTTTCCAAGTAGGGAAGTGACATGAATAATCTTATAAGATGTGAGCCCGACTGATATCTGTTAAAAAAGGTGCAACACAGATAGTTTTTTTCCAGTTTGTTTCTCATCTTACTAGCGTAGAGCATTGCTCGTTATTTTCGTGGAGGATGAATCCTCATTCTAGTTCTGAACTTATGCCCAGCTCTCTTATTGGTATACTGTCTAGTTTCTCTTGATGAATTTTATTTCACCAAGTTAAGGACTGCAGCGATATTAGTATTACTTGTATTTATTTGATCTTTTGCACCAGGGCAATACTATTTGTACTCCGGCATTAGAAGGAACGATACTGCCTGGTATAACAAGGAAGAGTATCATCGAAGTTGCTGAGAGCAAAGGCTACAAGGTAGATTGTTCATCTTTTTCATGGGTTCGAGTTTTCCGCAGAATTGAGGAAGAAATACTGAAACTGTACATTCTGGTCGAGGAGGCTAGTTGCTTGTTGAGGCTTGAAGGGTTATTGTTACCTCATCATAGGGTCATTTATTAAATGAGGAAAATGGTTATTCACTAAACAATTAACAGTTGACAAGAACTAAAAAACTTTATGCTGCTTCTTTTTTCAATTTTCGTAACTGACGGAATTGGCTTGTTTGAAGGTGGAGGAACGTCCCGTTTCAGTAGATGAATTGCTTACTGCTGATGAAGTTTTCTGCACGGGAACAGCGGTTGTGGTTTCTCCCGTGGGGAGCATCACGTATCTGGGGAAAAGGTAAAACGTCTGCTCTGCCTTGGAGCTCTCTATTTGTACAGCTATCAGAACTTGGTTCTTTACATGCTGATGAGCAAGCTTGCTTATAGTACTACTACTACATCTCAGACCATACGCATTTTCTTCTTTTCAGGGTAGAGTACGAGGGCAACCAAGGAGTCGGTGCGGTGTCGCAGCAGCTGTATACCTCGCTGACGAGCCTCCAGATGGGTCTTGCAGAGGATCGGATGGGCTGGACCGTGCAACTGAATTAGTAGCGCATGACGGATCTTCAGTCCGACAGATTTCCAGAACACGGCAATTTTTTCGCTCACTGTCCACGGAGAGAAATGTAAACGTAACTGCTCAGCTAGTCATAGAGTTGCTGAACACATGAATTCAGTTCCTCTGTCCTCTCAGCTTTTTTCACAATAATAAATTTCACATGGTTGTAAACAAGAACAAATTCTTTCATGATGTGGCTTGACCATGTGTGTGTGTGTGTGTGTGTGTCTTTCCTATTTGTCCCCTGATGCAGGTGCGCCGGTAGAGCTAGCCGATCAGCGAAGTTTTTTTCCAGCTTTTCTTCAAGTTTTCATTCAAACTTTATAATATATAATCAAATTTGAATGAAAACTTTTATTTTCGTGCACCAATATTCATTTGGGGAGGGCATTTGGGGGACGCAACTGGGGAGTGACGTCCCCAAACGCGGCATGAACAAAACACGTGCCCCAAATGCTCGATCCGGCGCCGTTTGGGGGATGCGACTGGAGATGCTCTAATATTAACAACAGAGTTGCTGAACTTATAGAAACAAAGCTTTGCATCAAGTATTCAGGCGATGTATATAACTGAACAAAATCTTTCATGACGATAGCATAACAATGTTTCTATGGTTTTCAGTTTTCTCTATTCTTGATGCTGATACCAGGAGTTTTATCATGTATGCTGAGTACAACTAGAGTTTCTTTTATCTGAATTCTCTTCTTTAGGATAGAAGAGTAGATGATGGATATATATGTCCGAGTGCTGCTACTGACATCTGAATATGTGACTACTTGAACATGTCCTAATGGCTTACAAACCAGAACCGAAAGCAACTCCAAGCCATGCAGACCGCCTCCGATCTGGTGTCATATACCTCCGTGTATATATATATACGACCTCATGTCTCACATCTTAGAAGGCCACGGGGACAAAGAATTTGACGATACAGGAGATTTTGGATGTGACTTCAACGGGCGATAGTGTGGATGATATAGAGGAAGAAGGAAATGTTGAAGGAATAAGCGAAAACGAAAGAGACACGGCATATTCACATCATACATATACATGTACATGCTGAAACTACTTTACATAATAAATTTACACTCCTACAAACTTTTTACATTTCAGAGGATGGAGAAGAGGACACGGCATATTCACATCATACACAAGCAGACCTCGCAACAGAGACATCGAGTGTTAGGCTAGCAGAACCGCAGAAAACATATGGAACAAGAAGAAATGCTTCTGCAGGATGCACACCACCCCACTCCTTTGTATTTGTGACAGAAGCCTTCAGCTGCAGGCAGTTTTCAGGGTTCCCCTTACTAGCCGCTTTAATTTCGTAGGAGAACTTCCAATTCAAATTACCAGTCCTCAGACAAACCACCGTAAATGCGTGCCCGAAGGGCATCATGTTCTTGTTTAGGAGCAGGAAGAGGTGATCATCCTCTCCAAGAAGAACTAGAAAAGGCAGGGACACCTCCAGATTCACTTCGAAGGGCTGGTCGTAGACGAAATGCAAGCAATCCGCACTATGGTCGACAAGGAAGTGACCTGACCAACATCCAGTGAAGCCTCTATATCCACAACCAGGAATAGGGCATGTCGATGGAGCAAAGAGGCAGGCTTCTTCATGGGTGCTTCTCTGTGCATAGCTAACCAGGTGGCAGCAGCCCCACTTGGCGTATGTGCAGGAGGACATGATGCACTCAACAATCTTTTCCAGCGCGATGTTTCGTGCGAAGATAGCGTTGTTAGAACAGACGTGGCACTTGTTGTTGAGCCTTGACCAGCAGGAGATGCATGCAACATGGCCATTTTGGCACTAGAAAATACATCAAACAAACTGAGGTCATCTAAGAGCAATCTGAAGTTTGCTTCTTGTGAAAAAAAAAACTTCTCTAAAGTGCGGTCATTCAAGAGACCAGGTCATATGCCAGCTTGGAGTAAATTGCCATAGAGCGAAAATGCTAGTTCTGACTTTAGACCCACCAAAACATTATGTGGATCACGTGGCCTTTTCTTGACTTGAGTCCATGTGCCTAGAAAAGAAAATACTGATGTTTGTGAAACCCACAATGTAACGGTTTGCACTGCCTCGGACATTTGTGTTTTCCATCATATGCCCTTAGGCAATGAGGCTCTATAATGGTTCTAGTAGTATATTGTTCTTTCTAGTAGTGCTTATAAGCTGTGCTGCTGCACCTAAGTTTTACGAGTTTTGACTCTTCATTAGTGTTTTTCAGTTAAAAATGTAGAGACCTTCAGAACATAACGAGGTGGCTGCCACAGAGAAAGAGGCTGACTGGCTTGGCGTGAAGGGGATAAACTTCTAGGAGAAACAGTGTATTTTTTTTTTAAGATCAGAAAGGTACTGTGAGAGCTGGATCAGTTTGGCAGCAATAGTGAGCGTTTTCACTCAAATATGCATTTCTAGACAACTGTTTGGCCAGTCAGAGTTGTACAAAGCAGTAGAACTAATTCTGCATGCCTTTGCAGTTCGAGTAACGACTTAAACATTGACGCAAAATTACATGGATCACATGGCTATAGCTTTGTGGAATCTACCTTATATAAAGTAGGGCAAAAGCCTATTTGAGGAGGATTGTATTTGTTCAGACAAGTGAATCTTCTAAGTGTGTTTAGAACCATCCATGGAATAGCCTTGTTCATGGTTTGCTCCATGCTGCTTTCAGTAACATAGGGGTCTTTCAATGGTTCTAATGTGTGTGCTTATAACTTATAAGCTGTGCGGTATGATATTTGCCTCGCCTTCTTGCTTCACAATGGCCATGGTATGCTGAAGGAAGTTACAGAAGGAAATGAACCAGACCGACTAACCAAAAGAAAATGTCTGCATTGGGAAATTAGTGCTGCTTCTCTGTGGCCTATGTGCACATGATAATATGAAGGTCAGAAAGAGTGTCAGATCAGTTTGCAGCAATGGTGTGGACTTTCACTCAGATATGCATTTTTAGATACTGGTTTGTCGTCTCTGACGCTCACGGTAATTGTGCACGCATATGTCCTCTGACGCCATAGTAATTGTGCATCTCCTTTTCTATATATCGCTATCAATTAGATCAAGATGAAACAGAGGGTACAATTCTGGATTCCAATTCAATTGGCACAGCTGAGCAAATTAAGCAAACCTGGTACAGCGGAGGGCAGAGGGGCTCGAAGCAGATGGAACAGGCGAGCAAGTCCGGGTCGATCCGCATGCTGATCCCCGCGTCGCCGTCCCGGCCGACTCTCCGCACCTCCCGACCGCACCCGCCGTCCCCCACCAGTGCCCGCTCCCCGCCGACGCCATCCAATTTCCGGGCCTTGGAGGTTGATCCTCCACCGACCGCGCCGTCGTCAGGGCCGCCGTCGCCGTCACGCTTCCTCTTGTCGACGCCCCCCGCGTCGGTGGTGTCTGCGGCTGGGGCGGTGTCGGGGGCGGGGGCGTGAGGATGCTCTTCGTCGGCAGCGTCGGCGAAGGAGAACTTGGCCATGGATTTGCCCGGGGAACTTCGCCTGGCTTTGCTTGGTTTCTGGTGTTGTACACCAGCGACGGGGAATGCACGATGAAGGAGGTGGTTGCGGACGCATCTCCTGTCTTTCTTTTTTTCCTCGACGGTTATCAAAACTAACTGTAACTTTTGAATAGGAAAAAAATACAAAAAATAAATTTGGTTTCGTTGTATTTATTGGAAAATTCACACCTGCAACACGATTTCTTTGACTAATCCTGCAAAAGAAATTACCCACATAGAAAAATTATTCAAATCAAACTAGCTTCTCAAACCCACTGCATAATTGGGTAAAGCACATTTCAGCCTTCAAAATATTTTTTGATGGCCAATAAAAACTTTTTTCAGATTTATTATATGTTGTATCGCTCGAGGAAACCCGGTGTTGTGGATATACTTCATAGGTATTGCCAGCGACATGATCCGATTCCAGCAAACTCGAGTGGCCCACGGATGGTGGATGGACCTATGACCTATCCTGGCGGCCCAGTTGCTGATTGACCAAGATAGAGAGTTCAGGTCTAGAAGCTCTTACCGGATCCATCACCGCCATAAGTTAGCCGGATCCATACTGACATAGGGTAGTCACATCCTTGCGTGTTCGGCAAGTTGTACCAATTACATTAGTACTAGTAGATTCCGGCATGGGCTCCTCCTAAACCCTAGATCTTGACGCTTTTATAAGCCAGATCCTAGGAGCCCTTATGGCAAGACATAACTCATCGTAATCTCGCACCTGTTACATTGTAGTGAATTATAACAGCACGTAGGATCTCGCCGCCGTTGCAAGGTCTGAAGCTGAGTAACTCATGTGAACATGTCCCGGTGACTCCCCCTCTCTCTCCCCACCTTGAGGCTCCCCTCACCGGAGACTCGTCGAATATGCAACAACATTTGGAACCCACCACGGAGCTAGTGGCGTCAGGAGGATGGATCCGGGCGGGATCCGCCTTCGCATGCATCGGCAACACCGTCGACATCTGGTGCGTCCTCTATGCCGACAACATCCCCATCAACCCCCAATAACGAGTGCTGGGTTCCGGCCAAGGAGAATGCCCTCCACGGTTCCGTCATCCCCATCGGCGGAATTCACATCTTCATCAGCGAAACTAGCCGCTCGGCTAGGTTTGCATGATGAAGCCCCGCATGGACCGCCATCGAGCAGGACACGATTGCGGAAGTCCAATCTATGCAGGCTCCACCGTTGGCCAGATCTGCCACAGATCTGGAATTTTCAAGGCCCACCAAAACCACCCCTTTAGTGAACATAACAGTGGAAGACCAATGCAGATCCGCCCCGCCTTCGTCGGCGTTTGAGAAGCAAAGTTGTCACTTCGTCTACATCGTGGAAACTACGTCCGAAACTGCTCTCGAGGGGAACGCACGATCCGACGAACTTGTGGTAGCTGAAGAAACCGAAGAATCCATCTTGGACGCCTTTGAGCTAGATCTCGATGATGTTTCGCCGATGAACTCGGAGGAATACGAGACAATCTTGAACGAATATGATGAGGAGCTGGTAGAAGTGGATCAACCTCCGGCTGCCAACAGGTTTTTGCGACCATGACGGTGCTGGCCGGAGAAGGAACCACCACCGCACCACCCAATCCGAAAGTGGAATAAGCAACAGGACAAGAAGATGACGTTATGGTTGAGGGACTTTCTTGGTATTCTGGATTTCGTAGCAGCAGTATGCAAGTAGGACAGCAACGCAGGTGAAGTTCATAGTCTTACCTTTCAGGGTGAAGAATCCAAGATCTGGCCTTAATTGGTTGTGTCTCGTAATGTCTTTGTTGATGATATTGTTTTGAAAGTGGGGACTATCTTCAGGGTGAAAACATAAGATCTTTATATCGGACGGCGACGACGCTTGTGCACTGTTTCCTTCTTGAAGGCGTCGTTTTTGGAGAGGCTGTAGTTCAGGTGTTGTCTTGGTGGTGGATGTTCTAATGCTGCTAGGGCCGGAATACCGTAGCGGGATTTTTTTCTTCTTAATTTATTTTTACTTTTTTGGTTTTGTGAATCCATATATTGCTTACTAGTATCTTTCGATATTAATATATTTCCTTAACCGAAAAAGCTAGCTAGGCACAGACCTAGTAGAACCTGGGTCATTAACTCTCATGACAGATTTTACGTGGAATCGCCAAACCTGAACGTGCTGCCTCCATCTTCGAGCAATCTGCTATACAAATGTTTTTTTCTTTCGAAATGGAGATTTGCCCCGGCTTCTGCATCATGATGATGCACACGGCCATTTATTATAAAAAGGTTCGAAAAGTATGGTTTACAACTCACGCGTCACCGAGGATTGATACAAAAATCAACCATCAAAAACAACACATATTATGACTACATCTCAACATAGCCTACTAGTATGCCGCCAACCAGCCTGGCACAAGATATTCTGAGCGACCATCAGGAGCCGTGTGCATCCAGAAGCCATGACATCCCGCTGCCCCTCCGGAGAGAGTAGGGCCCAAAGCTGGACCCAATGGGAGACCATATGAATAACCTGCAAGAAATGAAAAGAGACTATTTTGTTAAAAATTATATCATTTCTGACCCTCCAAATAGACCAACATAAAGCAGAAACCCCAATCCGAATAAAAGCCTTAGATTGTCTATCTACTCCATTTAACCAATTACCAAACATATTAGTAATATTGGTGGGAGGTGGAAGATCATAAGTGAAATTAACCGTACGCCATAAGAGCTTAGCTAGTGGGCAATCAAAGAAAAGGTGTTGTATGGTCTCCTGTTCCCCACAGAAAACACATTTTGTACACCCATTCCAATGCCGTCTAGCTAGGTTATCTTTAGTTAACAGAACTTTATTACTCAAAAACCACATGAAAATCTTAATTTTAAGCGGAACTTTAACCTTCCATAAATATTTTCTTAGAAATGGGGTATGGTCACACATAATATCTTCATACATCGACTTCACTGTAAACGAACCATTAGGTGTCAACTTCCAAACAAAACGATCATCTTCTTCATTCAAATTAACCATCATTAGTTTCCGACATAATTGTAACCATGAAGTCCATTTGTTGCCGCTCAACACCCTCCTAAATGTAATATTCAGAGGAGTTTGTGCTAACACCTGTGCGACAGTGACGTTCTTATGGTGTACAATATTATATAAGGACGGATATTGCTGAGCCAAAGAAGTATTTCCTAACCAGATATCTTCCCAAAAGCGGATGTTCATACCATTACCCACTTTGAAAAGACCCCTAGAAAAAAACTCTTGTTTGACCTCCATCAATCCTTTCCAAAAAGGGGAGTGATGCGCGTAGATGTACACGTCCGTTGGGAACCCCAAGAGGAAGGTATGATGCGCACAGCGATAAGTTTTCCCTCAGAAAGAAACCAAGGTTTAATCGAACCAGTAGGAGCCAAGAAGCACGTTGAAGGTTGATGGTCGCGAAATGTGATGCGGCGCAACACCAGGGATTCCGGCGCCAACTAGGAACCTGCACAACACAAACCAAGTACTTTGTCCCAACGAAACAGTGAGGTTGTCAATCTCACCGGCTTGCTGTAACAAAGGATTAAACGTATCGAGTGGAAGATGTTTGCAAAGAAATCAGTAAACACAATTGCAGTAGATTGTATGCTATGTAAAGAATAGGACCGGGGTCCACAGTTCACTAGAGGTGTCTCTCCCATAAGATAAAGCATGTTGGGTGAACAAATTACAGTCGGGCAATTGACAAAATAGAGAAAGGCATAACAATGCATATACATGACATCGTAAATATAGTGAGATTTAATCCGGGCATTACGACAAAGTACATAGACCGCCATCCAACTGCATCTATGCCTGAAAAGTCCACCTTCAGGTTATCATCCGAACCCCTCCAAGTATTAAGTTGCAAAGCAACAGACAATTGCATTAAGTATGGTGCGTAATGTAATCAACAACTACATCCTTAGACATAGAATCAATGTTTTATCCCTAGTGGCAACAGCACAACACAACCTTAGAACTTTCTGTCACTGTCCCAGGTGTAAATGCAGGCATGAACCCACTATCGAGCATAAATACTCCCTCTTGGAGTTAAGAGTAAAAACTTGGCCAGAGCCTCTACTAGTAACGGAGAGCATGCAAGATCATAAACAACACATAAACAATAGATTGATAATCACCATAATCATAGTACTCTCTATCCATCGGATCCCGACAAACACAACATATAGAATTACAGATAGATGATCTTGATCATGTTAGGCAGCTCACAAGATCCAACAATGAAGCACAACAAGGAGAAGACGACCATCTAGCTACTGCTATGGACCCATGGTCCAGGGTGAACTACTCACTCATCACTCCGGAGGTGACCATGGCGGTGTAGAGTCCTCCGGGAGATGAATCCCCTCTCAGGGGTGCGGAGGATCTCCTGAATCCCCGAGATGGGATTCGCGGCGGCGCGTCTCGGGGTTTTCCGTATCGTGGCTCTCGTGGGGGGTTTCGCGACGGCTTTAAGTAGGCGGAGGGTCAACGCGGGGCCACACGAGGGGCCCAGAGGCTAGGTCGGCGCGGCCGGGGCTTGGGCCGCCGGCCTCCTCTGCCGCCTCGTGGCCCCACTTCGTTATCTCTTCGGTCTTCTGGGCTTCGTGCAAAAATAGGACCCTGGCGAAAGTTTCGTCCAATTCCGAGAATATTTCTTTACTAGGATTTCGAAACCAAAAACAGCAGAAACAAGAATCGCTCTTCGGCATCTTGTTAATAGGTTAGTTCCGAAAATGCATAAATATGACATATAATGTGCATAAAACATGTAGGTATCATCAATAAAGTAGCATGGAACATAAGAAATTATCGATACGTTGGAGACGTATCAGCATCCCCAAGCTTAGTTCTGCTCGTCCCGAGCAGGTAAAACGATAACAAAGATAATTTCTGAAGTGACATGCCATCATAATCTTGATCATACTATTTGTAAACATATGTAATGAATGCAGCGATCAAAGCAAAGGTAATGACATGAGTAAACAACTGAATCATAAAGCAAAGACTTTTCATGAATAGTACTTCAAGACAAGCATCAATAAGTCTTGCATAAGAGTTAACTCATAAAGCAATAAATCAAAGTAAAGGTGTTGAAGCAACACAAAGGAAGATTAAGTTTCAGCGGTTGCTTTCAACTTATAACATGTATATCTCATGGATATTGTCAACATAAAGTAATATAACAAGTGCAACATGCAAGTATGTAGGAATCAATGCACAGTTCACACAAGTGTTTGCTTCTTAAGGTGGAAGGAGATAGGTAGACTGACTCAACAATAAAAGTAAAAGAATGGTCCTTCAAGAGGAAAGCATCGATTGCTATATTTGTGCTAGAGCTTTGATTTTGAAAACATATAGAGAGCATAAAAGTAAAGTTTTGAGAGGTGTTTGTTGTTGTCAACGAATGGTAATGGGTACTCTAACTACCTTATCAACCAGACTTTCAAGAGCGGCTCCCATGAAGGACGTTATTTCTACCACCGTGGTAGATCATCCCTCTTCTCTTTTGTTTACACATGTATTTTAGTGGGGTGGCACTCCTTCCAACCTTTCTTTCACAAACCATGGCTAACCGATTCCATCGGGTGCCTGCCAACAATCTCATACCATGAAGGAGTGCCTTTTATTTTATTTTTATTATGATGACACTCCTCCCCACCTTTGCTTTCCCAAGGCATGGCTAACCGATTCCATCGGGTGCCTACCAACTTTTCACATACCATGGAGGAGTGTCTATTTGCAAAATTAAGTTGCTTACTGATGAATCAGAGCAACACATGTGAAGAGAATTATTAATGAAGTTAATTAATTGGGGCTGGGAACCCCTTTGCCAGCTCTTTATGCAAAGTTATTGGATAAGCGGATGAATCCACTAGTCCATTGTGAAAATCTGTCCGAAGTAAATGACAAGATCGAAAGATAAAACACCACATACTTCCTCATGAGCTATAAAACATTGACACAAATAAGAGATGATAAATTTTGAATTGTTTAAAGGTAGCACTCAAGCAATTTACTTTGGAATGGCTAAGAAATACCATGTAGTAGGTAGGTATGGTGGACACAAATGGCATAGTAGTTGGCTCAAGGATTTTGGATGCATGAGAAGTATTCCCTCTCGATACAAGGTTTAGGCTAGCAAGGTTATTTGAAGCAAACTCAAGGATGAACAAGTGCAGCAAAACTCACATAAAAGACATATTGTAAACATTATAAGACTCTACACCGTCTTCCTTGTTGTTCAAAACTCAATACTAGATATTATCTAGACTCTAGAGAAACCAAATATGCAAACCAAATTTTAGCAAGCTCTATATATTTCTTCATTAATGGGTGCAAAGTATATGATGCAAGAGCTTAAACATGAGCACAACAATTGCCAAGTATCACATTACCCAAGACATTTTAGAATTACTACATGTAGCATTTTCCAATTCCAACCATATAACAATTTAACGAAGAAGAAACTTCGCCATGAACATTATGAGTAAAGCCTAAGGACACATGTGTCCATATGCAACAGCGGAGCGTGTCTCTCTCCCACAAAGTGAATGCTAGGATCCATCTTATTCAAACAAAAACAAAAACAAAAACAAACCGACGCTCCAAGTAAAGAACACAAGATGTGACCGAATAAAAATATAGTTTCGGGGAGGAACCCTGATGTTGTCGATGAAGAAGGGGATGCCTTGGGCATCCCCAAGCTTAGACGCTTGAGTCTTCTTAAAATATGCAGGGGTGAACCACGGGGGCATCCCCAAGCTTAGAGCTTTCACTCCTCTTGATCATAGTATATCATTCTCCTCTCTTGACCCTTGAAAACTTCCTTCACACCAAACTTCAAGCAAACTCATTAGAGGGTTAGTGCACAATTAATAATTCACTCATTCAGAGGTGACACAATCATTATTTTCACTTCTGGACATTGCATAATGCTACTGGACATTAATGGATCAAAGAAATAAATCCAACATAGCAAAAGAGGCAATGCGAAATAAAAGGCAGAATCTGTCAAAAACAGAACAGTCCGTAAAGACGAATTTAAAGCGGCACCAGACTTGCTCAAATGGAAAAACTCAAAACTAATGAAAGTTGCGTACATATTTGAGGATCACGCTCGTAAATTGGAAGATTTTTCGAATTTTCTACAGGGAACTGTGCCCAGATTCGTGACAGACAGCAATGCTGTTTCTGCGCAGCGATCCTAAATATAACATCAACTTTGACATAGAAACTTTACTTGGCACAAAAACATGATAAGGAGAGGTTGCTACAGTAGTAAACAACTTCCAAGACTCAACAAAACAAAAAATTGCTGTAGGTAAAAACAAACATGGGTTGTCTCCCATAAGCGCTTTTCTTTAACGCCTTTCAGCTAGGCGCAGAAAGTGCAAATCAAGTATTATCGAGAGTAGAAGCATCAACATCATAATTTGTTCTAATAATAGAATCAAAAGGCAACTTCATTCTCTTTCTAGGGAAGTGTTCCATACCTTTCTTAAGAGGAAATTGATATTTAATATTACCTTCCCTCATATCAATAACAGCACCAACAGTTCGAAGAAAAGGTCTTCCCAACACAATAGGACAAGATGCATTGCACTCGATATCCAAGACAACAAAATCAACGGGGACAAGGTTATTGTTGACCGTAATATGCACATTATCAATCCTCCCCAAAGGTTTCTTTTTAACATTATCGGCAAGATTAACATCCAAATAACAATTCTTCAATGGTGGCAAGTCAAGCATATCATAAATCTTTTTAGGCATAACAGAAATACTTGCACCAAGATCACATAAGGCATTACATTCAAAGTCATTGAATTTCATTTTAATGATGGGCTCCCAACCATCTTCTAACTTTCTAGGAATAGAAGTTTCAAGTTTTAGTTTCTCTTCTCTAGCTTTTATGAGAGCATTTGTAATATGTTTTGTAAAGGCTAAATTTATAGCACTAGCATTGGGACTTTTAGCAAGTTTTTGTAAGAACTTTATAACTTCAGAATGTGGCAATCATCAAAATCTAAATCATTATGAGCTACAGCAATGGGATCATTGTTCCCAAGGTTGGAAAAAATTTCAGCAGTTTTATCACAAGCAGTAGCAGTTTTAGCAATTTCAGGCAGTTTTGTACGCTTTGCACTAGGAGTAGAAACATTGCCAACACCAATTATTTTACCATTGATAGTAGGAGGTGCAGCAACATGTGAAGAATTAGCATTACTAGTGGTGGTGATAGTCCAAACTTTAGCTACATTATTCTCTTTAGCTAGTTTTTCATTTTCTTCTCTATCCCACCTAGCACGCAGTTCAGCCATTAATCTTATATTCTCATTAATTCTAACTTGTATGGCATTTGCTGTAGTAGTCATCTTACTATCAATATCATCAGGTTTAGCAGCCATTTTATTAATTAAAGAAGATTGTGATGCAGACATGTATGAGATTCGGGTTTCAGCATTTGAAATTTTAGTTTGCAGACCAGAAATCTCCCTATTCAAATTTTCAAGTTGATTTCCTATATTTTTCAACAAGGTAGATTGTTCATTCATAGTTTTAGTAAACAATTAATTTTGCTCATATTGCGATTGCATAAAGTTTTTAGTGGATCTTTCAATATCTAGCATCCTTCCCTCATATCTACCATAAGTATTACCATTAGCAGGATATGGCCTAGAATTTTGAGCAACTAATGAAGCTAACGGAACATTATTAGGATCAACATTAGATCTATCATTCACAAGCATAGACATAATCACATCAATTTTATCACTCAAGGAAGAGGTTTCTTCAACAGAATTTACCTTCTTACCTTGTGGAGCTCTTTCCGTGTGCCATTCAGAGTAATTTATCATCATATCATCAAGAAGTTTTGTAGCCGCCCCCAATGTGATGGACATAAAGGTACCTCCAGCAGCTGAATCCAATAAATTCCGCGAAGAAAAATTTAGTCCTGCATAGAAGGTTTGGATGATCATCCAAGTAGTCAGTCCATGGGTTGGGCAATTCTTTACCAAAGATTTCATTCTCTCCCATGCTTGAGCAACATGTTCAGTATCAAATTGTTTAAAATTCATTATGCTACTTCTCAAAGATATAATTTTAGCGGGAGGATAATATCTACCAATAAAAGCATCCTTGCATTTAGTCCATGAATCAATACTATTCTTAGGCAAAGATAGCAACCAATCTTTAGCTCTTCCTCTTAATGAGAAAGGAAACACTTTCAATTTAATAATATCACCATCTACATCTTTATACTTTTGCATTTCACAAAGTTCAACAAAATTATTGAGATGGGCAGCAGCATCATCAGAACTAGCACCAGAAAATTGATCTCTCATGACAAGATTTAGTAAAGCAGGTTTAATTTCAAAGAATTCTGCTGTAGTAGCAGTGGAGCAATAGGTGTGCATAGGAAATCATTATTATTTGCATTTGTGAAGTCACACAACTTAGTATTTTCAGGAGTATTCATTTTAGCAACGGTAAATAAAACAAACTAGATAAAGTAAATGCAAGTAACTAATTTTTTGTGTTTTCGATATAGAGAGCAAGACATAAATAAAGTAAAACTAGCAACTAATTTTTTGTGTGTTTTGTTTAGGTGCAGCAAACAAAGTAGTAAATAAAATAAAGCAAGACAAAAACAAAGTAAAGAGATTGAGAAGTGGAGACTCCTTGCAGCGTGTCTTGATCTCCCCGGCAACGGCGCAGAAAAAGTTGCTTGATGCGCGTAGATGTACACGTCCGTTGGGAACCCCAAGAGGAAGGTATGATGCGCACACGATAAGTTTTCCCTCAGAAAGAAACCAAGGTTTAATCGAACCAGTAGGAGCCAAGAAGCACGTTGAAGGTTGATGGTCGCGAAATGTGATGCGGCGCAACACCAGGATTCCGGCGCCAACTAGGAACCCACAACACAAACCAAGTACTTTGTCCCAACGAAACAGTGAGGTTGTCAATCTCACCGGCTTGCTGTAACAAAGGATTAAACGTATCGAGTGGAAGATGTTTGCAAAGAAATCAGTAAACACAATTGCAGTAGATTGTATGCTATGTAAAGAATAGGACCGGGGTCCACAGTTCACTAGAGGTGTCTCTCCCATAAGATAAAGCATGTTGGGTGAACAAATTACAGTCGGGCAATTGACAAAATAGAGAAAGGCATAACAATGCATATACATGACATGGTAAATATAGTGAGATTTAATCCGGGCATTACGACAAAGTACATAGACCGCCATCCAACTGCATCTATGCCTGAAAAGTCCACCTTCAGGTTATCATCCGAACCCCCTCCAGTATTAAGTTGCAAAGCAACAGACAATTGCATTAAGTATGGTGCGTAATGTAATCAACAACTACATCCTTAGACATAGAATCAATGTTTTATCCCTAGTGGCAACAGCACAACACAACCTTAGAACTTTCTGTCACTGTCCCAGGTGTCAATGCAGGCATGAACCCACTATCGAGCATAAATACTCCCTCTTGGAGTTAAGAGTAAAAACTTGGCCAGAGCCTCTACTAGTAACGGAGAGCATGCAAGATCATAAACAACACATAAACAATAGATTGATAATCACCATAATCATAGTACTCTCTATCCATCGGATCCCGACAAACACAACATATAGAATTACAGATAGATGATCTTGATCATGTTAGGCAGCTCACAAGATCCAACAATGAAGCACAACAAGGAGAAGACGACCATCTAGCTACTGCTATGGACCCATGGTCCAGGGGTGAACTACTCACTCATCACTCCGGAGGTGACCATGGCGGTGTAGAGTCCTCCGGAGATGAATCCCCTCTCGGCAGGGTGCCGGAGGCGATCTGAATCCCCGAGATGGGATTCGCGGCGGCGTCTCGAAGGTTTTCCGTATCGTGGCTCTCGGTACTGGGGGTTCGCGACGGAAGCTTTAAGTAGGCGGAGGGTCAACGCGGGGGCCACACGAGGGGCCCAGAGGCTAGGTCGGCGCGGCCAGGGCTTGGGCCGCGCCGGCCTCCCCTCTGGCCGCCTCGTGGCCCCACTTCGTTATCTCTTCGGTCTTCCGGGCTTCGTGCAAAAATAGGACGGAAATTTCGTCCAATTCCGAGAATATTTCTTTACTAGGATTTCTGAAACCAAAAACAGCAGAAAACAGCAACTGGCTCTTCGGCATCTTGTTAATAGGTTAGTTCCGGAAAATGCATAAATATGACATATAATGTGCATAAAACATGTAGGTATCATCAATAAAGTAGCATGGAACATAAGAAATTATCGATACGTTGGAGACGTATCAGGGAGTCAGTAGGTCTAGCTTGCACCTCCGATAATGTCTTAAGTCTTAGGTATTTATTACGTAGCAATTCTTGCCACACCCCGTCTTCATTAAGAAGTTTAAAGAGCCACTTACTCAATAAACATCTGTTTTTGATTTCGAGAACCTCAATACCTAAGCCCCCTTGATCTTTGGGTCGACAAACAATGTTCCATTTTGTAAGGCGGTATTTTCTTTTATTTTCATCGGACTGCCAGAAGAATCTAGATCTATAGAAGTCCAGCCGTTTCCTTACCCCAACAGGTATATGCAGGAAAGACAACATAAACATCGGTAAGCTAGTTAATACTGAATTGATAAGGACTAACCTATCACCATAGGATAGCAACTTTCCTTTCCAGCACCCTAATTTACTTTCAAACCGTGTTTCTACCGGATACCAGTCTGAATTCCTGAGTTTTTTTTGTAATGAATTGGAATACCTAAGTATCTAAAGGGGAGTTGTCCAGCATCACATCCAAAGATCTGTTTATACTGGTCCTCCTCCTCCTTTGCCTTTCCAAAACAAAAAATCTCACTTTTGTGGAAGTTAATCTTAAGCCCCGATAACTCTTCAAAGAGACATAAAATTAATTTCATATTAACTGCTTTGTCGAGGTCATGTTCCAAAAAAAGGATAGTATCATCCGCATATTGTAGTATAGAGAGTCCTCCCTCAACTAAATGTGGAATTAAACCTCCAACTTGATCATCCTCTTTTGCTCGTTCAATTAAGATGGCAAGCATATCCACTACAATATTAAAAAGCATTGGAGATAACGGATCCCCTTGTCTTAGTCCTTTTTTTGTCTGGAAATAACGACCAATATCATCATTTACCTTCACCCCAACACTACCCCCTTGAACAAACTGTTGCACTAAGCTTCCCCATTCAGGAGCAAAGCCCTTCATGCGCAAGGTTTGTTGCAAAAAGGGCCATTTCACCTTATCATAGGCTTTCTCGAAGTCGATTTTAAACAGCACCCCATCCATTTTCTTAGTATGTAATTCATGAATTGTTTCGTGGAGAATAACTACTCCTTCCAAGATATTTCTACCTGGCATAAAGGCTGATTGAGTTGGCTTTATAACTCTTGGGGCAATCCCCGATATGCGATTTGTACCAACTTTAGTGAAAATCTTAAAACATACATTTATCAAACAAATAGGTCTATATTACTGAATTTGAACCGCATCCTCTTTCTTAGGTAATAAAGTGATAACGCCAAAATTTAGTTTATAAAGAGGCAAATCCCCTCTGGTAAACTGAGAAAACAAAGCCATGAGATCATATTTTATTACTTCCCAATTTTTTTGATAAAACTCAGCTGGGAATCCATCTGGTCCAGGAGCTTTATTCAGTTCCATCTGAGAAATCGCCTCAAAAACCTCCTCTTCCGTAAAAGGGGTTGTCAAGATCTCATTTTCTACCGATGAAATCTGTGTAATATCATGGATCTCCTCTTCATCTAAAGAAATATTGGTTGGTGCTGGTGCCTGATGACCCACAAGTATAGGGGATCGCAACAGTCTTCGAGGGAAGTAAAACCCAAATTTATTGATTCGACACAAGGGGAGGTAAAGAATACTTATAAGCCTTAACAACTGAGTTGTCAATTCAGCTGCACCTGGAAAAGCACTAGTAACAGGGTGATGTGAAAGTAGCAGTGATATGAGAGCAATAGTAACATAACACAGCGTACTAGTAATATCAGAGCAATGGTACCAGAAAATAGTTGACATGTAGAACGAGTATATGATGATGAGAGATGGACCGGGGTTCCCAGCTATCTACACTAGTGGTAACTCTCCAATAACAAGTGTTGGGTGAACAAATTACAGTCGGGCAATTGATAGGATTGAAATAGCATTAAGACAGAATATCAATTCATTAATCATGTAGGCATGTTTTCCATATTTAGTCGTACGTGCTCGCAATGAGAAACTTGCACAACATCTATTGTCCTACCAGCCGGTGGCAGCCGGGCCTCTAGGGAAACTACTGGATATTAAGGTACTCCTTTTAATAGAGTACCGGAGCAAAGCATTAACACTTCGTGAAACATGTGATCCTCACATCACTACCATCCCCTCCGGTTGTCCCGATTTCTGTCACTTCGGGGCCATTGGTTCCGGACAGTGACATGTGCATACAACTTGTAGATACAATCTAAGCAATAAGTATAGAGCTCAAATCTAAGATCATGCCACTCGGGCCCTAGTGACAAGCATTAAGCATAACAAGATTGCAGCAACAATAACTTCATAAACTTTGTAGATAGACAATCATAATGTAACAATCCATCGGATCCCGACAAACACAACACCGATTACATCAGATGAATCTCAATCATGTAAGGCAGCTCATGAGATCATTGTATTGAAGTACATGGGGGAGAGAATACCAACTAGCTACAACTAGAACCCGTAGTCCATGGGGGAACTACTCACGGAGCATGATGGAGGCGGTGGCGTTGATGGAGATGGCTTCCGGGGCACTTCCCCGTCCGGCAGGGTGAACAGAGACTTCTGTCCCCCGAATTGGAGTTTCGCGATGGTGGCGGCGCCCTGGAGTCTGGAGTTTCGTCAAGTGGTACGGTGTTTTTAGGTCGAAAGGGATTTTATAGGCGAAGAGGCGGCGGGGGCACCTGGGGGCTCCCACCACACCGGCGTGGGCCCGAAGGGCGCTGCCCTATGGTGTGGTGGCCCTCTGGCCCCTCTCCGACTCTTCTTCGGTGTTCTGGCCTTCCGGGAAAAATAGGAGGTTTGGTCTTCGTTTCGTCGAATTCCGAGAATATTGCCCGAACAGCCTTTCTGGAACCAAAAACAGAAAACAGACCACCGTGGCATCTTGTTAATAGGTTAGTTCCGGAAAACGCATAAAAACATCATAAAGTGCAAGCAAAACATGTAAGTATTGTCATAAAACAAGCATGGAACGACAGAAATTATGGATACGTCGGGGACGTATCAGCATCCCCAAGCTTAGTTCTGCTCGTCCCGAGCAGGTAAACGATAAAAAGAATAATTTCTGTAGTGACATGCTACTTACATAACCTTGATCATACTATTACAAAGCATATGAAATGAATGAAGTGACTCAAGGCAATGATCTATAGTTGCTAACAAATAGATAACATATAGCAAAACTTTTCATGAAGAGTACTTTTAAGACAAGTATCAAAAGTTTTGCACAAGAGTTAACTCATAAAGCAATAAGTTCAAAGTAAAGGCATCAAAGCAACACAAGGGAAGATATAAGTTTCAGCGGTTGCTTTCAACTTGTAACATGCATATCTCATGGATAATTGTCAACACAAAGTAATATGATGAATGCAAATAAGCAAGTATGTAAGAATCAATGCACAGTTGACACAAGTGTTTGCTTCTAAGATGGAAGGAAGTAGGTAAACTGACTCAACATAAAGTAAAAGAATGACCCTTCGCAGAGGGAAGCATTGATTGCTATATTTGTGCTAGAGCTTTGGTTTTGAAAACATAAAGAGAGCATAAAAGTAAAGTTTTGAGAGGTGTTTGTTGTTGTCAACGAATGGTAATGGGTACTCTAACTACCTTATCAACCAGACTTTCAAGAGCGGCTCCCATGAAGGACGTTATTTCTACCACCGTGGTAGATCATCCCTCTTCTCTTTTGTTTGCACATGTATTTTAATGTATTTATTTTTGGGTGGCACTCCTTCCAACCTTGCTTTCACAAACCATGGCTAACCGAATCCTTCGGGTGCCCCAACAATCTCATACCATGAAGGAGTGCCTTTTGCAAAATTAAGTTGCTTACTGATGAATCAGAGCAAAACATGTGAAGAGAATTATTAATGAAGTTAATTAATTGGGGCTGGGAACCCCTTTGCCAGCTCTTTATGCAAAGTTATTGGATAAGCGGATGAAGCCACTAGTCCATTGTGAAAGTCTGTCCGAAGTAAATGACAAGATCGAAAGATAAACACCACATACTTCCTCATGAGCTATAAAACATTAACACAAATTGAGAAGCATTTTGAATTGTTTAAAGGTAGCACTCAAGCAATTTACTTTGGAATGGCAGAAATACCACATAGTAGGTAGGTATGGTGGACACAGATGGCATAGGTTTTGGTTCAAGGTTTTGGATGCACGAGAAGTATTCCCTCTCGATACAAGGCTTAGGCTAGCAAGGTTGTTTGAAGCAAACACAAGTATGAACCGGTATAGCAAAACTTACATAAGAACATATCGCAAGCATTATAATACTCTACACTGTCTTCCTTGTTGCTCAAACACTTTTACCAGAAAATATCTAGACCTTAAGAGAGATCAATTATGCAAACCAATTTCAACAAGCTCTACAGTAGTTCTCCACTAATAGGCTTAGACTACATGAAAAAAACTTAATCATGATCTACTTGAGAGCTCAAAACAATTGCCAAGTGTCAGATTATCCAAGACATGATGAGGCATTTTCTGTTTTCAACCAAATATAAATAAGTGCAATAGCTTCCAACTTTTATCATTGAACATTAAAAGTAAAACGAAGAACACGAGTGTTCATATGAAAAAGCGGAGCGTGTATCTCTCCCAAACAAGGATTGAGAGGATCCATCTTTATTCAAACACAAACAAAAATAAAACACACAGACGCTCCAAGTAAAGCACATATGATGTGACCGAATAAAAATATAGTTTCAGGGGAGGAACCTGATAAGTTGATGAAGAAGGGGATGCCTTGGGCATCCCCAAGCTTAGACGCTTGAGTCTTCTTGAAATATGCAGGGATGAACCACGGGGCATCCCCAAGCTTAGACTTTTCACTCTTCTTGATCATATATCATCCTCCTCTCTTGACCCTTGAAAACTTCCTTCACACCAAACTTCTCATAAACTTCATTAGAGGGGTTAGTACTCAAAAAATTTGAATCCACCTTGATCCTGTAGTGGCACATTGCAAGAACTCAATAAAACATTAGCTACAGCTCTCCACGTCTAGAAAACCTCGCTTAAAGTCCACAAGAGACAATGCAAAAAACAGAGACAGAATCTGCCAAAATAGAACAGCCAGTAAAGACGAATTTTAATAAAATACTTCCGTTGCTCAAATCAGAAAACTCAAAACTAACGAAAGTTGCGTACATATCTGAGGAACACGCACGTAAATTGGCTTAATTTTCTGAGTTACCTACAGAGCAAACAGCCCAGATTCGTGACAGATAGAAATCTGTTTCTGCGCAGAAATCCAAATCTAGTATCAACCTTCGATTAGAGGCTTCACTTGGCACAACAAAACACAAAACTAAGATAAGAAAAGGTTGCTACGGTAGTAAACAACTTCCAAGACACAAATATAAAACAAAGTACTGTAGCAAAATAACACATGGGTTATCTCCCAAGAAGTTCTTTTCTTTATAGCCATTAAGATGGGCTCAGCAGTTTTAATGATGCACTCGCAAGAAATAGTATTTGAAGCAAAAGAGAGCATCAAAAAGTAAATTCAAAACACATTTAAGTCTAACCCACTTCCTATGCATAGGAATCTTGTACACAAATAAATTAATGAAGAACAAAGTGATAAGCATAAGAAGATAAAACAAGAGTAACTTCAAAATTTTAAGCATATAGAGAGGTGTTTTAGCACCATGAAAATTTCTACTACCATATTTTCCTCTCTCATAATAATTTTCAGTAGCTTCATGAATAAACTCAACAATATAACTATCACATGCAGCATACTTTTCATGATTTCCAAACACATAATTTTTATCAAGTTCAAGAATAGTGGAATTAAAACTTTCAAACTTACTTTTATTAATAATATAACAAGGTAGGTGATCAATCTCAATAGATATGGGACTCATAGAATAAGTCAAGAACTCTCCAATCCCATTTTCATTAGTAGTACAATTAATATTATCAAGTAACATAGAACCATCATCTAGAGCTTTATCATAAACATTTGCCAAGCAAAATTCTTTAGTACCATGCATTTCGACATCAGGCACAAACAAAGCATTATCATAAGATTTATCAAAGTAGCATGGATTATCATAAATAACAGTAGCATAATCATTCTCACAAGTATTACTCATAGGTACTATTTCAAGAGAATCCACAGGAACATAACATTCAACCTCTTCCGGTAAGCATGGAGGACAATCAAATAGTGTAAGAGATAAAGAGTTACTCTCATTAGAAGGTTGACATGGGTAGCTAATCCATTCTTCCTCCTTTTGTTCGTCGCTCTCTTCTTCTTTTTCATCCAATGAGCTTTCAAGTTCATCAATTTCCTCCTCTTTTTCATCCAATGAGCTTTCAGGTTCATCAATTTCTTCTTCCACCGGTTCCTGCAAATTGTGAGTGCATTCTTGTGCATTAATGTGTCTCTCTTTATAATCAAGGATATAAGGATTCCTACTGTAGCATTCTATGCAAGAATTAAGGATAGTAGAGACATAATCTTTAAGGCCCTTACAAACAACACAAGTTTCATAATTCTCGACCATGAAGGATTCTATCTCGGAGGCTCCCATAAATAAGACAAATTGTTCTACCTCTTCGAACCCATAATAAATATAGCAATTCCGATTATAGTTCTTAATTAAAAATTCCTCACTAAAGCCACATTGAAATTTAAGATGTTTAGTATCCTGTTGAGAGCAACAGTTTATATTATGGCGTTCAAGCAAGATTTCAGCAATTGTATTCAATTTTTCTATCATAGCACTCATTATTTTACCAGTTCTTGATTCTCTATAATTATTATAACATTCTATAAGCTCCAAGTAGGTTGTAGGTTCTCCCATAACAGCAGTTTTTAATTTTTTGGTTTTTCAAATTTTTATGGATTTTTGGGTATATGAGACAAATAAAACAAGACAAAAATAAACTAAGCAAAAGTAAACTACGCAAACTAATACTAGACAGAAATAAACTAAGCACAAATAAACTAGACAGAAATAAACTAGCAAGACAAAATAAAATAAAAGCAGAGAGAGAGAGGTAGAGTGTACTCCCCAGTGAACTTATGAGTAGAGCTATGCCTCCCCGGCAACGGCGCCAGAAAATAGTCTTGATGACCCACAAGTATAGGGGATCGCAACAGTCTTCGAGGGAAGTAAAACCCAAATTTATTGATTCGACACAAGGGGAGGTAAAGAATACTTATAAGCCTTAACAACTGAGTTGTCAATTCAGCTGCACCTGGAAAAGCACTAGTAACGGGGTGATGTGAAAGTAGCAGTGATATGAGAGCAATAGTAACAGTAACACAGCAGAGTAGTAATATGAGAGCAATGGTACCAGAAAATAGTTGACATGTAGAACGAGTATATGATGATGAGAGATGGACCGGGGTTCCCAGCTATCTACACTAGTGGTAACTCTCCAATAACAAGTGTTGGGTGAACAAATTACAGTCGGGCAATTGATAGGATTGAAATAGCATTAAGACAGAATATCAATTCATTAATCATGTAGGCATGTTTTCCATATTTAGTCGTACGTGCTCGCAATGAGAAACTTGCACAACATCTATTGTCCTACCAGCCGCCGGGCCTCTAGGGAAACTACGGATATTAAGGTACTCCTTTTAATAGAGTACCGGAGCAAAGCATTAACACTTCGTGAAAACATGTGATCCTCACATCACTACCATCCCCTCCGGTTGTCCCGATTTCTGTCACTTCGGGGCCATTGGTTCCGGACAGTGACATGTGCATACAACTTGTAGATACAATCTAAGCAATAAGTATAGAGCTCAAATCTAAGATCATGCCACTCGGGCCCTAGTGACAAGCATTAAGCATAACAAGATTGCAGCAACGATAACTTCATAAACTTTGTAGATAGACAATCATAATGTAACAATCCATCGGATCCCGACAAACACAACACCGATTACATCAGATGAATCTCAATCATGTAAGGCAGCTCATGAGATCATTGTATTGAAGTACATGGGGAGAGAATACCAACTAGCTACAGCTAGAACCCGTAGTCCATGGGGGAACTACTCACGGAGCATGATGGAGGCGGTGGCGTTGATGGAGATGGCTTCCGGGGCACTTCCCCGTCCCGCGGTGCCGGGACAGAGACCTCTGTCCCCGAATTGGAGTTTCGCGATGGTGGCGGCGCCCTGGAGTCTTTCTGGAGTTTCGTCAAGTGGTACGGTGTTTTTAGGTCGAAAGGGATTTTATAGGCGAAGAGGCGGCGCGAGGGCACTGGGGCTCCCCACCACAGCGCGGGCCCAGGCCAGGCCGCGCCGCCCTATGGTTTGGTGGCCCTCTGGCCCCTCTCCGACTCTTCGGTGTTCGGAGCCTTCGGGAAAAATAGGAGGTTTGGTCTTCGTTTCGTCGAATTCCGAGAATATTGCCCGAACAGCCTTTCTGGAACCAAAAACAGCAGAAAACAGGCACTGTGGCATCTTGTTAATAGGTTAGTTCCGGAAAACGCATAAAAACATCATAAAGTGCAAGCAAAACATGTAAGTATTGTCATAAAACAAGCATGGAACGACAGAAATTATGGATACGTCGGGGACGTATCAGTGCCCCAAACAATTTCTTATAAAACTCCGTGATATAGACCTTCAAATTATCTTCCCCGACAATAGTTCCCTCTTGTTGCTCTAATTGGAAAATTTTCTTTCTTCGGTGTTTACCATTCGCTATCAAATGGAAATACCTCGTATTATTACCCCCTTCCTGAATATGTTTAACTTTGGCTCTCTGTGCCCATTTAGATTCTTCTTCTCTTCTTAATTTGTTCAAACTATCATTTGCCTTTCTTAATTCATCTCTTTCATTTGTATTTAAAGGATTTGTTTCCGCCTTCATATCAAGATGATCAATGATATCTAACAATCGCATCTTTTCATTTTTATATTTTCCGCTTTGATTCTTTGCCCACCCCTTAAGGAATCTTCTAATATGTCTCAACTTATTCAACCAAACATCGATTGGACCAGCTCCACCTACAACTGAGTTCCACTCCTTTACTATCATATCAAAAAAACCTTCTTGTCGCAACCAATGCAACTCAAAGGAGAATTTTGCTTGATTGCCCAGATGTGCTTTCACTCCTGAATCAATAAGTATCGGGGTATGATCAGAATCAGCTCTGGATAAAGCTCTTACAGTTACCAATGGAAATTTTTGTTCCCATGCAACTGATGCCAGTACTCTATCAAGTTTTTCATAAGTAGGTTCTTCTCTCCTACTTGCCCAAGTGCTGCTATACAAATGTGAAGGTGAGAAATCTTACTACCAGGAAGCCCGCCGCTCCTCTCAAAAAAGAAAAAAGGAAGCCCGCCGCTCAGACTTTTTTTTACAATCAATACCACATATATTCATAGCAACAAATAGTACATGGTAGAGATACATAAAATGACTCCAACGATTACAAAATAAAGTCTAAAAGATAGTAACAAATCTTCAAGATCTTTAATTTCTTTCTTCTTTCAGAACACAATCTTATACTCTTCTGAAGGCAGCAAAAAATAGATAACGAACCATAGACTTGTAGATACCGACGAAAGTTCTCCCATAATTTTTTGAGCCGCAATGCCAAGGCTGCGTGCACGCATGCAACCATTAAAGCAGTCATACAACATCAGCAAGAGTACCAACACCAGTATGTCAGGGAATAATAACCGACTAACTTTGTCGTCGTCGATGGAGAGCCGAGAGTACGAATCACCATTGTCGAGGACGTGGCAGCCGGGACAAAAACTGCGAGGATAATCCTCCCAGCGGCAACAATGACAAAAGATCCAAAATCGATCTGGCGAAGCAAGATCTGAAGGCCCATATCTAGAAAATTGTGATCGTTCAACACCACCATTGACGCCGGGAAGAAGATCTCGTCGCCGAACGAAAGGCCAAAGATCACTTATTGCAGACGATGCCATCTCCATTGAGGGAAAACCAACAAGAAGACGGCTACTAAAATCCTAACATAATCTAATGAAAACAATACCTTTTATTCGAAACTCCACGCATAGATCGCGGGTTGCCCACTCCTCCCGACGCCGGCTAAGCCGACCGGAGAAGGGGGAACAAACTATGGAGGAGGATGAACTGGAGGCGGCTAGGGTTGAGGCGGCGGCTGAGAGGAGAGACGGGATTGTGTTTATGAATACAAAGCAAGGATAAGGATACCCGCCGCTCAGACTTGGTCCATGATGGAAGTGGAACCATCTGATTTACTCCCTCCGTTTAATAAAAATGTTTTAATTTTGTTAAAATTTAAATATATCTACCTACTAAATAGTATTTATAGATATCTAAATTTTAATAAGGTTGAAACACTTTTGATGTGACCAAGGGAGTATTTGGGTTGTTTGCCAGCTCTAACGGAGTAGTCAGCAGTGGATGCTTAGAGCATCTCTAGCGTAAACGCGCGAACCCCAAGTTTAGCCTCCGAATTATTCGGTTTCAATAATTCTAGTCGCGGTGCGGAATAAAAACTGAAAACACGAACTAAAAACAGGAATCAAACGTCGCGGGAAATTTTGCTCCGATCAACATACGAAATGAAATGAGGTTTTTTGCTTCGATCGAGCTACATTAAAACATAATTAACATATAGAAATCAAAGTACGTACTAATCATGTGAGGGGAAGAGCCGGTGCGTCTTCGTCGTCGTCGTCGCTGTTGCCGCGCGGCGGAAGCGTCGGCAACGGCGGGCTGCACGAGCCACTGAACGGGGCCTCGGCTTCTCCATCGCGCGCATTGGAGCGGGTCGGTCGGCGCGCGAACCTGCGCGGTCACATGCGGGCCGCTCGCTTGCGCGCTCACTCGGAGCGCGCCCACCTCGCGCGTCCGCCTCCGACCGCACAGCTGGCGGACGCGGCGGCGAGCCTCCGCCGCTGATTGGGCCCCCTCCCCTACCGCCTCATCGTGTGCGGGCCGTTGCGAACGGAGGGAAGGTCGCGGCGGAGCGGCTAAGGCGAACAAGCGGAAGGAATTGCTCGCCGGAGGAAGAGCCCTTTCGCGGAGGCAGCGGCGGCGGGGAGTAGGTTCCAACACCCTACTCCCCTCCGCGACCTGTATAAATACAGAGCGAGCCTCGCGTTTCTCGGCCCCCCGAGAAACTTTTACCGGCCAGGCCACCGATTCGGGCTCTGATCGACGACGCTTTCGGCCCGAACCCGTAAATCCGCTGGAAAAATTGAGTTCCGGCGACATTTACGGGTTCTGTTAGAGTTGCTCTTAGGTGATGTTTGGCCGCTTCGACGTTGTCCCCCCTCTCCCATCTCAACCACTGAAATTAAAGTAATGTAAGTTAGCTTATGAAGAAATATTAGGAATCCTGGCCATCTATAGGGATCAAAATTTGTTGCGGATGAGAGGAAGGACACCGCAGCAAAAGCCATATGCTGATCGAAGACATGCTCTAATATTCGGCATGTGCACAGCGATCAAGTTTTCCTGGCAATCCAGAAAAAATGTTCTTTGGCCAGGGACGCAATGAATTGTGGCACACAACTTTCACATGGTTCTTGCTCCATTTTTTGCGTCTTCGCATCGCTTGCATTGCCCTCTATCTGATCTTATCTGATGCAGGATCTGATTTGATTTGACCTGACCTGATCTCATGGTTGGCTGGCCAGCGTGTCTAGGACGGCCTCTCCCTGTATCTCATGACAGTGTTTGCAGTTTAAGTGTATCCGCTTTCACGATCGAACATCATCGCCTCCGCGGGTTTTTGAGCTAAGCAACAAATTCCCACTTCTTAATTATGTGGCTGGGAGACCGCGCGGAAGGGTAGATTCTTAGACCAAGTAAACCCACTGTGAGCTGTTACCCTCAAAATATTGCATAGTTCCTCCGGGCAATGAATGATCTTATTGCAGGCATTGGCTGTTATCACTCAGAGAACATAGAAAACACGTTATAAATTGATTATCTATTTACCGTTGTCTGTAACTACTAATGTTTGCGTTCCCTTATAACTATGATGCGTGTTCGGTTTGCTACTTGTTCGAAGTTTGACACAAAAATGAGTTAGTTCAAGCTTACGAGTCGGTCTGGTAGGTAATCTGAGTCTACAGATACATGTATACAAATTGTGTTTGCACGTGCTTCAAAAAGTAGGAAAAAAATAGTACATAATTATTACAGCACAATGGTTTTCAATAAAACATTGTTTGAATGAACTAACTAAAAAAGTTCATAGAAACGGAAATAGAAAACTTAGCAAAACAATGATTTTGTCCGCCATTCCATTTCCACCACTCAATGAAATCTTCCGAATCACGAATCTCACGGTGAACTTGAAGTAAGAGCTCTATGCGGTGTCAACCGCCTAGGAACTTGCGGCCTACAAATTTGTGTGTGTTCACAAAATTGACTGAGATTTGTGCACGCTGTGTAACGAAAAGGATCTTCCAAGAAGGGGGGAAATGAATGTTTTTTGCTACCAATAATTACTGTTTTGCTTTTATTTGTAAATTAATCTATAAAAGGGGGGGGGGGTGGGAATTAAGGCTAGTTGTCAACCTAGCCATTGCCTTCTCTTCCTGTTTAGTCCTAATTCGAAGCCAACCGATGCCATTTGTACCCAATCTAGCCCATGCCAAACTCAAGCGTATTATTAAATCGGTCAAGATCTCCACGTCTACGACATGGCTGGAGTCAGTCAACCTAAGGCTATGCATGTCAAGCTTTAATGACTCCCTTCAAACCCCAGAGATACCGAGTTGTCGAATTAGCTGCTCGAAACCTTCGGCGGTGAGGTGGTGGCATGCTCCCGACTACGGATAGCTCATGCTACAACGTGAAAGTATGGCTGTAAAACCCAGGTATCCTCCCAATAGTGTGCAAAGTCGATCTCATATGAGATTGTGTGCAAGCGGCATCCGACAACCATGAATCTCTAACGTCATCTTTGTCACCAGCGAGTAATCAGGGTCACAACATCGGATAACCATGCATGTTTGTCCATTTCTTTTTTTGAACACGGAGCGACCCAGAGGGGCTAGAATCTTCTTGATTGACAACGATACATGTACAAGATATTACAAAGGATCCCAGATAAAAAGAAAATTATATGTGGATCCCTAGCATTTGTAAGAAGGACCCTCCTAAAAAATGGGAAAACATGATCTAGTCCTCCTTCTTCTCCATCGCGGAGCGAACAGCTCGGCATGCTGTAGCCATGGACACCAACGAGGACTGCACCACTTTCCTTTGTTCCGGCAAAGCCCTCAGCGATCGAACTCGAAAGGGGCCTCACAAAGGAGGTTGAAATATCGCCGGAAATCTGTATCGTCTTGAAAGGCCTACTCAAGGCCAAAGATTTCAGCAAACCATCATGGATTTCCGAAGAGATGCTCCAAGTGTTGGTTCCTGAACTCCGACACTACTACAGTTCGCCAACAACTAACTCGTCAGCCCTCCTTATCACCACCTTGGAGCGTGAGGAGGAACCGAAGAGAGCAGCCAGAGGAACTCCAACTTCGCATCGGAGAAACCAAGTGGCCATCGGACTCTAGGAACCCGCCACGGGCCAGGGGAGGCAAGCATAGAAGGTGGCGATGATGGTGTACCTCAGAACCAGAATTATTTAGGCAGCGTCCGATTTCCACCTTCCCCAAACTCCACCTTGGAGCAGAGGGTGAGGCAGGAATCCAACATGCCGACGAAGCATCCGGGATCTTGTCGGTGAATCTGCCTTGGCGCGCCTTATTTGCGGAGATGCTCACTTCCCCATCCACCACCTGCGCCGCCGGATGCCACCGGCCCCAACGCCACAACAGCAAGATGGAGATTTGAGATACCCTGGTCATGGCCGCTAGAGCCAAGGATCTACTCCAAAAAGCCACATGGGACCAAATAATATATAGAAAATACCTAGATCTACAGCTGCCGTGTCTCCATCGGCCACTCCGAGCAGCGAACTGCAAGGAGCGCTTACGGATCTTCCTGGAGAGAAAGAGGAAGAAGGAGGTAGGCAAGGGCGGTGAAGAAGAATGGAGAGAAAGAAAGGAGGACCGGTGGTGCTGCTCCGCTCTTTCTCATGCATGTCTATCCATGGGTCGATCGAAGAAAAGCGTACAAAACATTTGCATGAGCCCTAATGGTTCGCTGGCCAGACTGGTGAAGCCACCGCGGTAGACAATTAAATAAGCACCAAATACCGATCGGCATGCGCGTGCAAAACACGACATGGCCAGGCTTGGATAGAGTTTGTATACAATTTTCTACTCCCTCCGCTTGGAAATGTAAGATGTTGAAGTATTTTCTTTGGTTTATCCATTTTAGTTTGTATATAGTCTATTTTTAGTATGTAGATTCACTCATTTTAGGTAGTATCTAGTCTATTTAATAAGTATCTAAAATATCTTACATTTTTAAACGGAGAGTCGCTAGCAAAGTGGTTAGACCAACATGCGAGGAAAAGAGATATTTATTTGTTTCATTTCTCCTGCTAGAGATAAAGGAGGGCCCACATTTAAGAAAATTATGCAAGCTGACTGGACAAAGTGGTGGAAACCCACATATCAGAAAAAGAAAATATATTTCTTTCGGTCTCTTTGCCAGAGGTAAAGGGTGGGTTGGGTAACACGCACTTTTGGCTCTCAGGTGCGCACACACCCTATATTGAAAACATATCAGAAATTTACTAAAAATATATGTCGTAAATTAAATGGGTAGGAATATATGCAGACATGGGTACGTCAAATCGGGAACTAAAATATTAAGTTATGTAGCCTACACAAAAATAACAAGATATACTGTTCACAATATAGTAGTAGACATGTACTATTCACAATATAGCAAAAATTCATCTTCTCTTTTGTGTGTAGGTCACATAAATTTGATTTTTTTCTTGAAAAGTGACACGAGTAAGTAGCATGGTGACATGTACGTGCGTGAATTATTTCAATTTTTTTAACACATTTAAGTAGGGTTATTTAAATGTTTTGAATATCAGGGTATGGTGCACCTGAGTGCACCACCCTATATTCGGTGGGTTGGGACCCTATGTAACAAAAATGAGTCAAAAAGACCGACGTTTGAACTTCTACAGACGTCAACCGGCAAGTTGGTGGTATTCATCTAGCACTAGCTAAATTAGTGCCGAAACTAGTGTCACATACTTAAATGCTCTATTTTTAAACATCATACATGTGCAGATTTACGAGTAAAGAAACAGTTACATAATCGACTTACGATATCACGATCAATAAAATTATAAGCTCACCATCCACGAGAAGGGCAACTTTCAACACACTCAGTTATAATGGAGGGCGCATGTGTGTGTACGCACGTTCATGTCTCATCTACGTATCACATTGATTGAGATAGTCTTGCAAGATGTATAGACTATACATGTCTCGACTAATGATCGACATGATCATATATACCAGGGAGTCAACACGGAGCGATGTTATAATGCATCTGCGTATCACATTGATTGAGATACGTCCTAGTTTTAGTATAGATCTACTACTGATCGATCGGGTATGATCAGATATATACGAGCAAGTCAACACGTTGAGACAGATTGCGCATCTGCCAATCGCAAAATACTTTCACGTATTTTAGTGATGATCGACACGATCGATGGAGCACATCAAAGAGGTGTAAGATCTCTAGGATCGACTAGTAGCGGATCAACATCGATAGTACTATATCTGTAAAGAATATGTCCATGTACTGTGTGCATGTGCTGCGTGAGAGATCGAGAGGGGAAGACGACGTAGCACGGAGAAGGAACCGGAAGGAGTGGCCATGGTGTCGATGGCGGTGGCGTGGGTGAGGCAGTGGTGGCGGAGAGCTTCCCGTCGGCACTGTGCTAACCTAAATCGGTAGGTCTGTTAGTGGGGCGAGTGGCACTCCAGTCAACCTCGTGATCTGTGCCACCGCCCCCACCACTCTATATATAGCACAGGTGAGGGGTCCACCAACCAGTGATGCGGTTGGGCGCCCCCGATCAGGGCGTGGACGAGGTCAAAAGGTCGTGCTCGATCCGTTGGGTTCGACCACGTTGGAGATCATCCTAACATTCTCCCCCTTGATCTCAATTTTTCTTTTAACTTTATACTTTCACTTTATTCGTTTCATTTTAGATCAGTCCATAGGGCATGTTTTATCGTCACAACTCTATTGCCGATAGAATCAGACAGCCACAATACACTTCTCTGTTTTGAAACAAATTCTTTTATATTTGGGCCTCTTATGATCCAGGATAGGTAAGACTTTCCCTTAAACCCATGCCGGCTACGTGCTCCTTAAACACGCTGGGTGGTAAGCCTTTCGTTAGCGGATCCGCAAGCATATCTTTTGTCCTTATATGCTCGAGACTTATAGTTTGATCCTGGACCTTGTGTTTCGCAACATAATACTTAACCTCAATCGGTTTCGTAGCATTACTCGACTTATTGTTGTGAGCATAAAATAATGCAGGCTCATTGTCGCAGTACATCTTTAGTGGTTTGTCAATACAATCTACCACTTTCAAGTCGGGTATAAATTTCTTTAACCATAATGCCTGCCCCGTGGCTTAATAACATGCTATAAATTCTGCATATATCGTGGATGATGCAACTATTGTCTGTTTGGAGTTTCTCCACGAAATAGCTCCCCCTGCGAGAGTGAATACATATCCAGATGGGGATTTTCTATCATCTTTATCCCCCGCAAAATCTGCATCTGAATACCCTCTTATTTCTAGGGAATCAGATCTACTGTATGTTAGCATGTAGTTCTTTGTGCCTTTCACATAACACAATGCCTTCTTTACCATTTTCCAGTGTTCAAAAACTGGATTTTTTTTATATCTACCGAGTACTCCAGTGATAAATGCTAAGTCAGGGCGAGTGCACACTTGTGCATACTGTAGGCTTCCAATGGCCGAACCATATGGAACCGCTTTCATTTGCTCCAGCTCGTATTGATTTTGGGGATTTTGATGTTTCCCAAAACTATCGCCCTTGACTATAGGGGCAGGTGTGGCACTGCACTTATGCATATTATACTTACTTAGAATCTTTTCTAAATAAGCCTTGTGCGATAGTCCTAATACTCCATTGTTCCTATCTCGGTGAATTTCTATGCCCAAAACATATGACGCTTCACCAAGATCTTTCATATCAAAATTTGAGGACAAGAACTTCTTTGTCTCTTGCAGTAGACTAACATCACTGCTGGCAAGCAGAATATCATCCACATACAAGATTAGGAAAATATATTTCCCACTTTTAAACTTTGCATAAATGCAATTGTCCTCAATATTTTTTTAAATCCAAATCTCTTAGTTGTTTCATTAAACTTTAGATACCACTGTCTGGAGGCTTGCTTTAATCCATAAATGGATTTCTTTAGGCGGCATCCCATTTCTTCCTTGCCTTCCATGATAAAACCCTTGGGTTGTTTCATGTAGACATTTTCTTCTAAATTCCCGTTTAGAAATGCCGTCTTTACATCCATTTGATGCAACTCTAAATCAAAATGTGCAACTAGTGCCATGATGATTCTGAAGGAATCCTTGCATGAGACCGGAGAAAATGTCTCATTGTAATCTATCCCTTCTCTTTGTGTAAATCCTTTTACCACATTTATACTTTTCGACATTCCCATTGGAGTCATATTTTATTTTGTAGACCCATTTGCAGCCCGCTGTTTTGGCTCCTTTAGGAATATTCTCTAAGTCCCAAACATGGTTGGCACTCATCGTTTTTATTTCGTCTTCCATGGCCTCCACCCACTTTGATGAATCTGGGCTTCTCATGACTTCTTCATATGAAGTGGGATCACCTTCCATATGAATTGTTTCTGTGTTGTAAACTTTGTAATCAGTCGAAATGGCTGATTTTCTAGCTCTTGTAGACCTTCTAGGGGCCTCAATCTCTGGAGCATTCCGTTCCTCAACTTGTGGCTCAGCTTCAGGAGGTGGCTGTTATTGCTCCCTTTCATGCTCAACAAATGGTTCATTCGGCTCCCGACGGACAAGTTCCGAATTTTCACTCATCGTTGTCATGGGTGGAGTCACAACAGGCGCTTGCACCACAATCGCAGGGATCGTCGGTAAAGGTGCACATGGTAGCACAAAAATGGCTCCTGAGTCATCGGATTAGGTGCATGCACCCTCTTCTCCTCAAGATCAATTTTCCGAGCTACCATGCTCCCCCTTATCATTTCGTCTTCTAAGAAGACATCATGTCTCGTTTCCACAAACTTTGTGTATTTCTATGGACAGTAGAAACGATAACCTTTTGACTTTTCAGGATAGCCAATAAAATGGCAGCTGATTGTTTTTGGTATCTAACTTTGCGATATTTGGATTGAACACTTTGGCCTCAGCAGGGCTCCCCCACACTTTCAGGTGGTTTAGAGAAGGCACTCTCCCTCTCCATAGCTCATACGGTGTTTTGGGCACCGATTTGCTTGGTCCTCTGTTTAGAATGTGAATAGCAGTTTTTAACGCCTCAATCCACAATCCCAATGGTAGGGTGGAATAGCTCATCGTACTGCGCACCATATCTATAAGGGTACGGTTGTGCCTTTCAGCTACCCCATTATGCTGAGGTTCGCCTGGCATCGAGTACTGGGCGACTATTCCAGTCTCCTGTAGGAACCTTGCAAAAGGTCCAGGGACTTGGCCATATGGAGTATGTCGACTGATGGCGTGTAACTCACACGTTCGTTGGGAACCCCAAGAGGAAGGTATGATGCGCACAACAGCAAGTTTTCCCTCAGAAAGAAACCAAGGTTTATCGAACCAGGAGGAGCCAAGAAGCACGTTGAAGGTTGATGGTGGCGAAATGTGATGCGGCGCAACACCAGGGATTCCGGCGCCAACGTGGAACCTGCACAACACAAAAAGTACTTTACCCCAACGAAACAGTGAGGTTGTCAATCTCACCGGCTTGCTGTAACAAAGGATTAACCGTATTGTGTGGAAGATGATTGTTTGCAAGAAAACAGTAAAACAAGTATTGCAGTAGATTGTATGCGATGTAAAGAATAGGAGGGGTCCACAGTTCACTAGAGGTGTCTCTCCCATAAGATAAAAGCATGTTGGGTGAACAAATTACAGTCGGCCAATTGACAAATAGAAAAGGGCATAACAATGCATATACATGATATGATAAATATAGTGAGATTTAATTGGGCATTACGACAAAGTACATAGACCGCCATCCAACTGCATCTATGCCTAAAAAGTCCACCTTCAGGTTATCATCCGAACCCCTTTCAGTATTAAGTTGCAAAGCAACAGAAAATTGCATTAAGTATGGTGCGTAATGTAATCGACAACTACATCCTTAGACATAGAATCAATGTTTTATCCCTAGTGGCAACAGCACATCACAACCTTAGAACTTTCTGTCACTGTCCCAGGTGTCAATGAAGGCATGAACCCACTATCGAGCATAAATACTCCCTCTTGGAGTTAAGAGTAAAAACTTGGCCAGAGCCTCTACTAATAACGGAGAGCATGCAAGATCATAAACAACACATAAACAATAGATTGATAATCACCATAACATAGTATTCTCTATTCATCGGATCCCGACAAACACAACATATAGAATTACAGATAGATGATCTTGATCATGTTAGGCAGCTCACAAGATCCAACAATGAAGCACAATTAGGAGAAGACGACCATCTAGCTACTGCTATGGACCCATAGTCCAGGGGTGAACTACTCACTCATCACTCCGGAGGCGATCATGGCGATGAAGAGTCCTCCGGGAGATGAATCCCTCTCCGGCAGGGTGCCGGAGGCGATCTCCTGAATCCCCGAGATGGGATTGCGGCGGCGCGTCTGGAAGGTTTTCCGTATCGTGGCTCTCGCTGGGGGTTTCGCGACGGAGGCTATTTGTAGGCGGAAGGGCAGGTCAAAGGGCGTCACGGGGGCCCACACACAGGGCGGCGGCCAGGGCTTGGGCCGCGCCGCCTTGTGTGTCCCCACCTCGTGGCCCCACTTCGTCTCCTCTTCGGTCTTCGGAAGCTTCGTGCAAAAATAGGACCCTGGGCGTTGATTTCGTCCAATTCCGAGAATATTTCCTTACTAGGATTTCGAAACCAAAAACAGCAAAAAACTGGCTCTTCGCATCTTGTTAATAGGTTAGTTCCAGAAAATGCGTAAATACGACATATAATGTGCATAAAACATGTAGATATCATCAATAATGTAGCATGGAACATAAGAAATTATCGATACGTTGGAGACGTATCAGCATCCCCAAGCTTAGTTCTGCTCGTCCCGAGCAGGTAAAAAGATAATTTCTGGAGTGACATGCCATCATAATCTTGATTATACTATTTGTAAACATATGTAATGAATGCAGCGATCAAAACAATGGTAATGACATGAGTAAACAAATGAATCATAAAGCAAAGACTTTTCATGAATAGTACTTCAAGACAAGCATCAATAAGTCTTGCATAAGAGTTAACTCATAAAGCAATAAATCAAAGTAAAGGTATTGAAGCAACACAAAGAAAGATTAAGTTTCAGCGGTTGCTTTCAACTTATAACATGTATATCTCGTGGATATTGTCAATATAGAGTAATACAACAAGTGCAATATGCAAGTATGTAGGAATCAATGCACAGTTCACACAAGTATTTGCTTCTTAAGGTGGAGAGAGATAGGTGAACTGACTCAACAATAAAAGTAAAAGAATGGTCCTTCAAAGAGGAAAGCATCGATTGCTATATTTGTGCTAGAGCTTTTATTTTGAAAACATGAAATAATTTTGTCAACGGTAGTAATAAAGCATATGAGTTATGTAAATTATATCTTACAAGTTGCAAGTCTCATGCATAGTATACTAATAGTGCCCGCACCTTGTCCTACTTAGCTTGGACTACCGGATCTTCGCAATGCACATGTTTCAACCAAGTGTCACAAAGGGGTACCTCCATGCCGCCTGTACAAAGGTCTAAGGAGAAAGCTCGCATTTTGGATTTCTCGCTTTTGATTATTCTCAACTTAGACATCCATACCGGGACAACATGGACAACAGATAATGGACTCCTCTTTAATGCATAAGCATGTAGCAACAATTATTATTCTCATATGAGATTGAGGATATATGTCCAAACTAAAACTTCCACCATGATTCATGGCTTTAGTTAGCGGCCTAATGTTCTTCTCTAACAATATGCATGCCCCAACCATTAAGGTGGTAGATCCCTCTTACTTCAGACAAGACGGACATGCATAGCAACTCACATGATATTCAACAAAGAGTAATTGATGGCGTCCCCAGAAGCATGGTTATCGCACAACAAGCAACTTAATAAGAGATAAAGTGCATAAGTACATATTCAATACTACAATAGTTTTTAAGGCTATTTTGTCCCATGAGCTATATATTGCAAAGGTGAATGATGGAATTTTCAAGGTAGCACTCAAGCAATTTACTTTGGAATGGCGGAGAAATACCATGTAGTAGGTAGGTATGGTGGACACAAATGGCATGAATATTGGCTCAAGGATTTTGGATGCATGAGAAGTATTCTCTCTCGATACAAGGTTTAGGCTAGCAAGGTTATTTGAAGCAAACTCAAGGATGAACCGGTGCAGCAAAACTCACATAAAAGACATATTGTAAACATTATAAGACTCTACACCGTCTTCCTTGTTGTTCAAAACTCAATACTAGAATTATCTAGACCTTAGAGAGACCAAATATGCAAATCAAATTTAGCAAGCTCTATGTATTTCTTCATTAATGGGTGCAAAGTATATGATGCAAGAGCTTAAACATGAGCACAACAATTGCAAAGTATCACATTATCCAAGACATTTTAGAATTACTACATGTAGCATTTCCCAATTCCAACCATATAACAATTTAACGAAGAAGTTTCAACCTTGGCCTTGAATATTATGAGTAAAGCCTAAGGACATATTTGTCCATATGCAACAGCGGAGCGTGTCTCTCTCCCACACAGTGAATGCTAGGATCCATTTTATTCAAACAAAAACAAAAACAAAACAAACCGACGCTCTAAGTAAAGAACACAAGATGTGACTGAATAAAAATATAGTTTCGGGGGAGGAACCTGATGATGTTGTCGATGAAGAAGGGGATGCCCAAGGCATCCCCAAGCTTAGACGCTTGAGTCTTCTTAGAATATGCAGGGTGAAACACGGGGGCATCCCCAAGCTTAGAGCTTTCACTCCTCTTGATCATAGTATATCATTCTCCTCTCTTGACCCTTGAAAACTTCCTTCACACCAAACTTCAAGCAAACTCATTAGAGGGTTAGTGCACAATTAAAAATTCACATATTCAGAGGTGACACAATCATTCTTAACACTTCTGGACATTGCACAAAGCTACTGGACATTAATGGATCAAAGGAATTCATCCAACATAGCAAATACGGCAATGCGAAATAAAAGGCAGAATCTGTCAAAAACAGAACAGTCCGTAAAGACGAACCTGAAAGGTGCACTAGACTTGCTCAAATGGAAAAACTCAAAACTAATGAAAGTTGCGTACATATCTGAGGATCACGCTCGTAATTTTGCAGATTTTTTCGAATTTTCTACAGAGACTTGTGCCAGAATTCGTGACAGACAGCAATGCTGTTTCTGCGCAGCGATCCCAAATATAACATCAACTTTAACATAGAAACTTTACTTGGCACAAAAACATGATAAGGAGAGGTTGCTGCAGTAGTAAAAAAATTCCAAGACTCAACAAAACAAAAATTGCTGTAGTAAAATAAACACATGGGTTATCTCCCAAGAAGTTCTTTCATTATAGCCATTAAGATGGGCTCAGCAGTTTCAATGATACTCTCGCAAGAAATAAGCGTTGAAGAAAAATAGGGCATCAAGAAGCAAATTCAAAGCACATTTAAGCCTAACCCACTTCCTATGAAAAGGAATCTTGTACACAAATAAATTCATGAAGAACAAAGTGGCAAGCATAGAAAAGCAACACAAGCGCAATTTCAAGATTCTCAACATAAAGAGGGGAAACTTAATATTATTAAGATGCATATAACCATGTTTCCCTCTCTCATAATAACTTTCAGTAGCATCATGAACAAACTCAACAATATAACTATCACATAAAACATTTTTGTCATGAGCTACATGCATAAAATCATTACTCTCCACATAAGCATAATCATTACTATTAATTGTAGTGGGAGCAAATTCAATAAAGTAGCTATCATTATTATTGTCATCACCATAATCATCATATATAGGAGGCATATTGTAATCATAATTAATTTTCTCCTCAATAGTAGGTGGACTGAAAATATCATATTCATCATTGCAAACATCATATATAGGAGGTAAAGTATCATCCAAGTAAATTTTCTCCTCCATGCTTGGGGGACTAAAAATATCACAACCAGCTTCCCCAAGCTTAAATTCTTCCATAGCTTTAGCAATAATGGTGTTCAAAGAGTTCATGCTAATAACATTGCTACAACTATTTTGCAAACAAAGTTCCATGGGTTTTTTAATTTTCTCTTCAAACACATCATGTCCTAATTCAAGATAAAGTTCATAAAGATCTCTAATTTTTTTGTTGTTTTCCATTAAGCCTAACTAGTGAAAATAAAAACAAGTACAGAGCTAGACATGATAACAAAATAAATTAAATGCAAGTAACTAATTTTTTTGTGTTTTTGATATAGAGAACAAGACAATAAATAAAGTAAAGCTAGCAACTAATTTTTTTGTGTTTTGTTTAAGTGCAGCAAACAAATTAGTAAATAAAATAAAGCAAGACAAAAACAAAGTAAAGAGATTGGGAAGTGGAGACTCCCCTTGCAGCGTGTCTTGATCTCCCCGGCAACGGCGCCAGAAAAAGAGCTTGATGGCGTGTAACTCACACGTTCGTTGGGAACCCCAAGAGGAAGGTATGATGCGCACAGCAGCAAGTTTTCCCTCAGAAAGAAACCAAACCAGGAGGAGCCAAGAAGCACGTTGAAGGTTGATGGTGGCGAAATGTGATGCGGCGCAACACCAGGGATTCCGGCGCCAACGTGGAACCTGCACAACACAACCAAAGTACTTTGCCCCAACGAAACAGTGAGGTTGTCAATCTCACCGGCTTGCTGTAACAAAGGATTAACCGTATTGTGTGGAAGATGATTGTTTGCAAGAAAACAGTAAAACAAGTATTGCAGTAGATTGTATGCGATGTAAAGAATAGGACCGGGGTCCACAGTTCACTAGAGGTGTCTCTCCCATAAGATAAAAGCATGTTGGGTGAACAAATTACAGTCGGGCAATTGACAAATAGAAAAGGGCATAACAATGCATATACATGATATGATAAATATAGTGAGATTTAATTGGGCATTACGCCAAAGTACATAGACCGCCATCCAACTGCATCTATGCCAAAAAAGTCCACCTTCAGATAATCATCCGAACCCCTTTCAGTATTAAGTTGCAAAGCAACAGACAATTGCATTAAGTATGGTGCGTAATGTAATCGACAACTACATCCTTAGACATAGAATCAATGTTTTATCCCTAGTGGCAACAACACATCACAACCTTAGAACTTTCTGTCACTGTCCCAGGTGTCAATGAAGGCATGAACCCACTATCGAGCATAAATACTCCCTCTTGGAGTTAAGAGTAAAAACTTGGCCAGAGCCTCTACTAATAACGGAGAGCATGCAAGATCATAAACAACACATAAACAATAGATTGATAATCACCATAACATAGTATTCTCTATTCATCGGATCCCGACAAACACAACATATAGAATTACAGATAGATGATCTTGATCATGTTAGGCAGCTCACAAGATCCAACAATGAAGCACAATTAGGAGAAGACGACCATCTAGCTACTGCTATGGACCCATAGTCCAGGGGTGAACTACTCACTCATCACTCCGGAGGCGATCATGGCGATGAAGAGTCCTCGGGAGATGAATCCCCTCTCCGGCAGGGTGCGAGGCGATCTCCTGAATCCCCGAGATGGGATTCGCGGCGGCGTCTCTGGAAGGTTTTCCGTATCGTGGCTCTCGGTACTGGGGGTTTCGTGACGGAGGCTATTTGTAGGCGGAAGGGCAGGTCAAAGGGCGTCACGGGGGGCCCACACACTAGGGCTTGGGCCGCACCGCCTTGGTGTGTCCCCACCTCGTGGCCCCACTTCGTCTCCTCTTCGGTCTTCTGGAAGCTTCGTGCAAAAATAGGACCCTGGGCGTTGATTTCGTCCAATTCGAGAATATTTCCTTACTAGGATTTCTGAAACCAAAACAGAAAACAGCAACTGGCTCTTCGGCATCTTGTTAATAGGTTAGTTCCAGAAAATGCGTAAATACGACATATAATGTGCATAAAACATGTAGATATCATCAATAATGTAGCATGGAACATAAGAAATTATCGATACGTTGGAGACGTATCATCGACCCTAGTACTCCCCTCCACGATAAGACCTGACTATCTTTATTCTTTTATCATGCTGATTAAGTTCAGCTTTGAATATTTTGAATTTATCCAACGCTTCTATTCTTTCTTTTATTGGATAAATATAACCATATCGGGAGTAATCATCCGTGAATGTTTTGAACGAATCATAACCATCCACACTTTTCACATGAAATGGTCCACATATATCGGTGTGAATTATTTCTAGTGTTGTTGTGCTTCGATTTGCACCCTTTTTAACTTGCTTTACAAATTTTCCTTTAATGCAATCGATGCACTGTTCTATGTCTGGGAATTCTAATGGAGGAAAAATATCATTTTTAACGAGTCTTTCTGTTCTCCCCCTCGAAATATGGCCTAATCGACAGTGCCATAATTTCGATGATTCATCAGTTCTTTTTATTTTCTTTTCTTTTTCCGACGCGTGTATTTGTTCATTCACTTTACACACAGACAATACTTTTTCACGCAAGGACAGTAAATAAAGCTCATCATGGACTAAAGCAACCCCAACATAAGTATTATTACACCATATGGCACACTCGCCATGTCCTTCATGTCCATGTGTACTTTTCTGTCACCAGTTGCTTCAGCAGCTAGGTCGCACATATCTTTGAAGAACCAGTGAATTGGCTCTTTATTCTTTCAAGATACTCCCCTACGGAAGCACACTCTGCAATTGAGCCCGCAATAGCGTTCTCAATTGTATTCTTTATAAATGGCACTTAGCCACTTTTTATTCTGCCATGCAGCATCATCATCCTTGTCATTTCTGACTGGATCTTTTGGTCTGACCGGCTGTGGGAACCCAGTCCACCTCAGCACAAATCGACCTTCTTTTCTCCATTCAGTGTAGTTGTCACCTCTGAGGGTTGGAACATCCTTGATGCAGCTCATCAAGTAGTACCCTCCTTTAAACCACAATGAAATGAGATCATAACAACAATTGCATGCAATAATCCAACGTTGGTCAAAATTAGAACATGCAACTGTTTGTCGATTAAATCTATATCACTGTTGGGCAGAAAATAGAGGTAAATGCACACCTTATTGCAACAAATCATGACCATGTCATTAATAACGTTCGTCAAAAAATAACTGGACAATAATTGTCACAATAATCACCTTAATCATCTCTTTAAAATTTAATTGTCACTTTTGCACATGTTATTACAACAAAACATGATCATGCCATCAATGACGTTGGTCATAAAATGACAGGATCATAATTGTTTCAACAATCACTTTTAAGCAACCTTTTTAAATTTTAATCATCACTTTTGCATTTTCAAAATGCATCTTTAACTATTTGCAGCGGAAACTTTGAATTCAAACTTTAATACTTTTAGAAGCATCTCTGTTACTTTTTAATTTCCTAAAGCAAATATCTCGTTGGTTCAATTTGCTCAGGAAAAAACTTGACAAAAATGCTTCTTTTACTATTTGCAGCGGAAACTGTGAATTTAAAGTGCTTTACTTTTGAACGTTTCAGGGGCATATCCTTTATTTTTTAAATTTCTGAATAAATACGTTGGTCCTATTTATTCAGAAAAAACTAGACAAAATTTGGCCGAAAATGGCTCAAAAACTGCCTAAAAATGCCTCTGGAAAAAAATTTAACAGAAAACTGTTAAAACTATGCCAGGCCCGAAAACACTGCATGGCCCACAGCCTGCGCATGCGGAAAAAGCTTACGCGCCGCTCGGCGCGTGACTCTGCGGCCCAAAACGCCGCGGCCTGCTCGCCCCCGAGCCGAAACAGGCCGGCCCATTACTGCGGCCTGCTGGCGCCCCAGCCCCGTGGCCCGTTAGGCTTCCCGTGGCCTGCTCGGTCTGTTGTCCTTGCACGTTGCAATCCTAGTCGTCGGTTTTCATCCGACGGTCGCGCGCTGCTTCCCCACGGGGCGCCTCTCTCTGCCCCTCTCTCTGTAGGCGCCGCCGCCCGGTTGGTCCTCGCGCGCGCCGTGATACGTCTCCAATGTATCTATAATTTCTTATGTTCCATGCTAGTTTTATGACAATACCTACATGTTTTGTTCACACTTTATGATGTTTTGATGCATTTTCCGGCACTAACCTATTAACAAGATGCCGAAGCGCCAGTTCCTTTTTGTTTTTGGTTTCAGAAATCCTACACAGAAATATTCTCGGAATTGACGAAACAAAAGCCCACGGTCTTATTTTGCACGGAGCCTTCCAAGTCCGAAGAGGAGACGAAGAGGGGCGACGAGGCGGCCACCCCATAGGGAGGCGTGGCCCCACCCCTGGCCGCGCCGCCATATGGTGTGGGCTCATCGGACCCCCTCTGCGCTGCCCCCTACGCCTACTTAATCCCTCAGTCGCGAAACCCTAGTACTGAGAGCCACGATACGGAAAAAGTTCCAGAGACGCCGCCGCCGCCAATCCCATCTCTTAACTTCTGTGTTCCCGTGAAGCTGATTGTACCTTGTTGTCAATACTACCATATGAATTCTATTAACTCTTACACCATTGTGTCACTTATCTGTATTTTTTGAAAAAAAACAAAACAATTAATTAAGTATACAATAATAGATAAGATAATAATATTTCTAATGAAAGTAAAATAAGTGATAAACTACTTTATTAAATAATACTCCATTATTCATATAATAATGGCATAGTTAATATCTTTGAATCTGTAAATCGCATTTGGACAAATAATATGTCCATTATTATTAGAAAAATGTGAGGAATTTAAATATGAAATGATTTATTTTTATTCATTTTTATTACTATTATTAAATAATATATCCATTATTCATATAATATGACATAGTTAATATCTTTGAATTTGTAAATCATATTTGGACAAATAATATGTCCATTACTATTAAAAAATGTGAGGAATTTAAATATGAAATAATTTATTTTTTTCTCATTTTTTATAACTATTAGTAAATAATATATCTATTATTTATATAATATGGCATAGTTAATATCTTTGATTCTGTAAATCATATTTGGAAAAATAATCTGTCCAATATTATTAGAAAATGTGAGGAATTTAAATATGAACTAATTTATTTTTTATTCATTTTTATTACTATTATTAAATAATATATCCATTATTCATATAATAAGTCATAGTTAATATCTTTGAATCTTTAAATCATATTTGGACAAATAATATTTCCGTTATTATTAGAAAAATATGAGGAATTTAAATACGAACTAATTTATTTTTTATTCATTTTTATTACTATTATTAAATAATATATCCATTATTCATATAATATGGCATAGTTAATATCTTTGAATCTGTAAATCATATTTGGACAAATGATATTTCCATTATTATTAGAAAAATGTCAGGAATTTAAATAGAACTAATTTATTTTTTATTCATTTTTTGTTACTATTATTAAATAATATATTTATTATTCATATAATATGGCATAATTAATATCTTTGAATCTGTAAATCATATTTGGATAAATAATATGTCCATTATTATTAGAAAAATGTGAGGAATTTAAATATGAACTAATTTATTTTTTATTCATTTCTATTACTATTATTAAATAATATATCCATTATTCATATAATATTGCGTAGTTAATATCTTTGAATCTGTAAATCATATTTGGACGAATAATATGTCCATTATTATTCGAAAAATGTGAGGAATTTAAATAATAATATAACAAAATATTTAATATATTGATTGCGATGATTCATATGTTCATACATAGAAGGCACACATGACATCACACACCACACCACCATGCATCTACTCATAAATATTAAGTTCGAGGCAATCCAACTGGCTATTGTAGCCAAGTGCCCGGAAATGCCTCCTACGCAGCTCGAAGCTGAGGCGAGCGTCGAGAGCGGCATACTGTAGTTTCTTATGGCTCAAGGAAAAATCGCCCCATCCAAAAATCAGTGACTCTTCTTCTACTAATTTCTTGGCGGTGTTCGACGGCTTGTTCTTCTTATTAACCTTCTTCTTCTGCTCGAGACCCGTCCAAATATAATGATTTGTCAAACCATACAAACTCGGAGTCTGCTTATTTGGGACGGGGTTCCGGAGGATCTGCTAGAGGTTGATCGCAGACGGAATACCAATAATTCCGTAGGTACGCAACATTCACATCATTGTGGATTGCAGTGCCACAGAATCTGATGTTCTCATACGCAAGGAAATCCATGAGAAGTTGTGGCACTTCATCGGCGTGAACAATTTGGAAGACCAAAGTCTCTTGCGCGACGGAGAGTTGAAGGACGGCGGCGCGCTGATTAGCTCTACCCTCGCGAGGTTCGGTGAACTCGCAGTCCAAGCCCATGACCTTGATTTCCACGGCGTCGAGGAAATCCCTCTTGACGGTGCGGATCCACCTCTCGACCCTCTTCGCACGGAGGGTGTACGTGACCTTGAAATTCATCTTTTCGGTGACATCGCAATAGACTTCAAATCGAGGGAAGTAGAGGGCGCGCGCGAGCTTCACCATTTTTGAATCCATGAGAGACTCGAGATAGGGCCGGCCGAGGCACGGGAGAGAGGCCGGCCAGCAGGCCGCAAAAGGCCTCAAACCCTTTTGTCCCGGCTTGAGACTCCAACCGGGACAAAAAGGCATTAATGAACCGCGATAAAAGGCCTCGTAGCTTCCCAGTGATTTCAGGACGATGTTGCCGGCCTATTTGTCCCGGCTCTAGAATGGACCGAGACAGAAAGCCTGAACGGAAGGTTAGTTTTCTACCAGTGAAGTCAGCTCTCAACGTGTGCAGTACCATTGGTAACCCATCAGTTCAGGAATACTTCCGTACCATGTGTCATACAGTTTTTTCACCCAATACCTGTTGGATAATACTCGCCAGAACACACCTGCCGAACTAGCCCTTATGTGTCTTTGCTGAAAATAAAAAAATAAAAAGTGATGGTGACAGTCAAGGGCAAGGCACTCAAACGCTCCCCTATAAAAGGCGCTGCTGCACTGCTGTTCCCTCCCACAACGAAGGCGCCTGTATCATGGCCACGATGGAGAAAGCCTACAATGGAGGAGGCAAAGAAGCAACCCCCGTCGCCGTCTCAGCCCAGGGCGACGGCGCGGACTATTCCACCGGCGGGCAGGCCAACGCGCCCTTCAGCCTCCTCCCCCATGACTCCGAGTACTTCATCCAGTGGGATCCCCCGCCACCGCTGGAAACCTCGTCCGGTGGCCGATCGCCGGTGAGCGAAGAAGTGGTGGTGGTGCTGCTGGGGTGGCTGGGCGCGCGGCAGAAGCACCTGCGGAGGTACGCGGACCTGTACCGCGATCGCGGGGTTGGGTCGGTGCGCTTCATCGTGCCCGTCCGCAAGATCGTGGGGCCCCACTTGGACCGCCGCTTCTTGCGTATGCTCGCTGACCTCTCCGCCATGATTGCCGCCTGGTGCGACGCCGACAGCCGCCGCACGCTCCTCTTCCACACCTTCAGCAACACCGGCTGGCTCGCGTAAGAGAACAAACTTTCGTCCTCCCTCTTCTCTCCCACAAAAAGATTATGCACTTTTTGCACTACTCAGGTAGATATCGCAGCGTCTCAAACTGAATCCGGATATATAACAAGTCCACGACGTAGTTTAGAGCATCCCCACTCGTTTGGGCTCCCCACGCCCAAATCCGGCGAAATTTAGCGCCGGATGGATGTAGTTTTTGGCCTGGGGAGGCCCATTTTTCCAGCCGCGAGCCCATGGACGCGCACCCACCGCGTGCAAAGCGACGGCGCAGTCACCGGGAAGGGCAATCGTCGGAGTTCCCTCGACGCATTGAACCGTCGCGAAGTGGACTGGAGAGCCGGAACGACTCGTCGGGAACGGTCGAAGTGGCCTCGATGCGAGAACCGCCGTAATGGAGCACGAACTCCGCGGAAGAGCAACCGGCGCTCTCTGTCGTCGAGAGACCTACATATACGGTTTTCGACGGGCGACGCCATTCATCTGTTCTCTCGTCACCATCCTCCGTCAACCATGAGCGATATCTCTTGGCCATCGGACACCGACAGCGAGGGGAAGCCGCCTGGATGGCGCCATTGGTGGGATCCAGCTGCATCGTCCAGCAGCGACGATTCCCCCCGCCGGCCAGCGAGGACGAGTGGGACGACGAGGAGGAGGACGAAGAGGCCGTGGAGCAGGCCGAGGAGCAGGCCGAGGAAGAGGCCGAGGAAGAGGAGGAGGAGCAGGAGGAGGAGCAGGAGGAGGAGGACGAAGAAGCTGATGAGGACGACGACGAGGACTCAACTTCCTCCGACGAGGAGGTGGCGAGCCGGAAGCGTCGCCGCGACGACGATGAGGCGGGGCCTTCTAAGAAGAAGAAGAAGTAGTTTAGTTTTAAAGTTTTTATATGTAATTTTTATGTTTATTCGAATTATATTCGAAATATATATATAATCTATCTATGTTGCACCACTTGAGAGTTCAAAGCTTTCGTTCGACGAGGGTATTGCCGTAGATCGGGAAGACGAGGGTTTTGCCGTAGACCGGGAAGACGAGGGTTTTGCCGTAAATCGGGAAGACGAGGGTTTTGCCGTAGATCGGAGGCCATTGTCGCCGACAAGTTGGGGCCACGCGCGCTTTCGTTTCGTCCGGAGTCCCCGAGCGCTCCCCGGGGGCCGGGGATGTCGTGGGATCGCCGGATGGATTTAGGCCCAAATCCGGACGAAACGAGGAACCGGGGGCGCGACTGGGCCGAATTACGCCGTCCGGATGGAAAAAACGCTCGCCGGGGGCCTGTTCGGGGGACGAGTGGAGATGCTCTTAGTTTTGCAACTTATGCAATGATTCAACATTGGCTTGCTGGATCAAGTAGGCGTGCTAGCTATTCTCCTTATAGAAAATAGTAGTAGTGCTATTATAAGAGATCCCAAATCAACGAGGCGCACGAACAAGTTGTTAGTGTGCCGGTACAAGGACAGATATATAGGCCGCATTGGAGAAACTCTTTTTCTTTTTTTGCGAAACACAGTACAATCAAAGATGCTCATACATACGCGCACACACTCACCCCTATGAACGCACACACGCACACCCTACCCCTATGAGCACCTCCAAGAGACTGCGTTGAAGAACTGATCCGGCAGGTCTTGAGATTGACGAAGTCACCACAGGCGCCTCGCTGTCGATGGAAACGTCGCCTCCAACTGAATAATATTCCGCCTTTATGAGACACCAAAGTGTCAAATCTGGGATTTGAACTCTGGTGGGCTAGGGGTGCCACTGCCCTCCTAACCATCCAACCACAGGTTGGTTCTCTATCCAAGATTCGTGTGAGCACATTCGCAAATTGCAGAAAACACGAATTCATTTCTCTAGCCTAGGCATAACCAAGATGTACATAGCCGCTCAAGTCCAAACATGAGTAGGTGATCAACAACAAAAATAAAAGCAAAAGACGCACTTCAAGGATTCATCACAGAAATGCTAAGGCTCCTATGGTGATGGTGGACCATTCCATTGATTACGGTACCATTCATGTTGGGTAAAAATATCTCTCGTCCTATCTTTCAGTCGTGTATTAAATATCTGTAGACCGTTCTCAATGCTCTACACGTTATAGAGACGATCATGAAAGGAGCATAGCTATGCACCGGTAGATAACCCGCATGTGAGAAGAATTCTTGTCATTTCTACATAGGCACAACGACCAAATAACGGAAATCGCTTTCACCTAATAAGTAGCATAAACCTATGATCCATGCTATTGAGCCAATTACTAAATATATTGGCAACCCTACGAGGTCCATATAAGGTAGAATCTGTCTTGATGATTGACCATATGTATCTAGCAAACTTGCACTGGAGAAAACCGGTATTTAATAGTCTCGTCATGATGATAGAAAACACTTTTTTTTTCTTTCGTGCAAATTACGCTGCGCAAGGTTGTCTTTGTTGAGGTTTACAGAATGGGATTCATATGTCTGGGGCAGTAAGCTGTTGTCCAAATGGTTCAGAACAGATCATTACTAACATTCAGGAAAAAAATCTGATGTAGAATAATTTAGGCACAATAAATTAATCGGTAAAGGAAAATAGGATCCTTTTCGCAATTGATCAGATTTTTTTGCCTCTGTTCCCGAAAAAAATAGCGTTGTTTCAGTTGAGTCATATTTATTTACTTATAGCGATAAGGTGTGGAGCAGCATTGTTGTGATCATTGATTTTTTTTTCGATAAAGGGAATATATTAATATCAAGAAGATACCAATTACACCCAGCCTCTGCAACAACGCACCACCCTAATAGCACTACGGATGCACACAGCCAAAAAAGGAAAAGAAAACTAAGAAACAAAAGTCCCGCTACAGTATCTCGGGCCTAACAACAGCAATACATCCACCGCCAAGACAACACCTGAATTACAAACTCTCCAAAAAACGACGCCTCCAAGAAGGGATTGTGATCATTGATATATGGTCACCAACCATGCTCATGATTCTATGGTTGATTTGGTTGTCTTTGTCCTCTTTTGTCGGTGCATTTAGCTTTTGGGCGCCCAGCTTTCGCGCTACATAGTTAAGGAATGTTGATCGTTTTAGATACACGTAGACGTAGTTAAGGATTACTATCAGTAATCATCTTACTTGGAACCTAACTGGAAGTGGAGCTTATTTGTGTCTTCAACCTGATGGTCCATGTCTCCAAAATTATCTCGTATATAAGTCTATTGCTTTAAATTTGTTTTCAGTTATGGTGCGGTACTTCAGAATCTACAATCAAGACCAGATATAACAGAGAGGATAAGGGGATGCATTATAGACTCTGCACCAGTTCTAGAGATAACACCCAAGGTTTGTATATCCTACTACTACCTCTGATCCATATTAATTAGTGTCGATTGAATAAATTAGAGACAGTAATATGGATCGGAGGGAGTACTATTTTTTACAAAACATGTGCTTGAACTGGTATAAAAAGTTAATGCTTGCAATTCGTTTCTTCCATTTTAAGCCAGCGGGGAATTTTCATTTGCGAGACATTTCACTATACTAATTGATCTATTACTGCACCGACAGAGATTTTTTACTTAGTCTGCCATGTAGACAAACTTCAGTACTTAGAGTTTCTCACATGTACCCTAAACTCAGGTCTGGGCTGCTGGTTTCACTGCTGCCATGATGAAGAAAAGAAGTTCTTTCAAAGGACCCCCAGCTGACTCTCCTGATGGATCTACTTTTAATGGTGCCTTGAACAAAGTTAATTGTGTCTCTGAGTTGACGAAGCAATCATGGCGTGAATCTGTTCTTCAATCAACTCTTGAGAAGATCTTTAAATTTTTTCTTTTTGTCACTGATGTGAACAAGTAAGTCTATTCACCATTAATAAATATTGATCTGCTTAAATGGTATTGACAGCTCACATCTTTGTCCATAGTTACCAGGAAACTGTATGCATTAAAATATATTCCCATTGCAATATTGTTGCCGGTGATATTATCTCTTTTAACTCATCTAGCTATATCATATTATAATTAAAATGTTCTACTCTATTCAGTGTGACAAAACTAAAATTTATGGTTCCCCGTTAATTAACAATTATTTGTTCTAGATGTCCAGATACATATTAATTAGCGAAACTTTGTACTTTTTATAGATAGGCCGAGGTGGCCTGTTGACCCTTCTATTCTAGAAACTACATTCAGTCATAATCCTCAGTATGTGCTTCTTCCACCTGGCCTCTTGAAGAGGTCGAGGATTGGATTGAAGAACATATTCTGCATAGAAACATATATATCCGACGGGTTCTCATTAATTTTCTCACACTTTTCTGCCTCTTGCTAATCATGTGCAGGGGAATACGCAAGCTCCTCGCTGTTCTATCAGAGAAGCAGCCGTCCTGCCCTCAGTTCTACATGTACAGCTCAGCCGACAGGGTGATACCTGCCGAATGCGTGGAGAGCTTCATCAGCAAGCAGAAATCATTAGGGCTGAACGTGTCGGCCCACAATTTTGTGTGGTCGCCGCATGTGGACCACTACAGGAGCTTCCCTCACCTGTACTCGGCCAAGGTTGACGAGTTCATCAAGCTCTGTTCCCCAACTACAGTAAGATCGATGTGATGATCACTGACTTCATTTGCTGATGATTACGTATTTATGTTAAACATTGTGTAAACCGGGCTTGATGCCGATTGCTGAATGCACAAGACCCAGGTGTGTAACGTCAATTTACAGCTGCTGCCATGTTGTAGGCAGTAGGTGGTGTATGGGTGTGTTGTCATGATCAGCAAGTTCAATAGCTGGCCTTTTTTATATAAGTTACCAACACCTTGATAAAATTCATAGAAGCTTATACCTGCCATTTGCAAAGCTAAAATGCACATAGCAGCAAGCAACAAAAGAAAATAAAAATAAGATACTCCCTCCGTCCATAAATAGATGTCATGGATTGATCAAATTTTGGATGTATATAGACACTATTTAGTGTATAGATTCATCTAAAATTTGATGAATCTAAGACATCTATTTATGAACAGCGGTAGTACAATAAACATTACTAGAGAAAACCTTCAAAGAGACATTATGTTAGTTGCGCACTACTAAATTAAGTACGACACTACGGTATTTGGACAAAATACCTGTGGAGCGCCCACACCAGTATTTCTTTACAGGTTGCATGCTAAAGCAATGGTACGCCTCCAAGTTTGTGGAACACATGAGCCTGGCCAAGTGCACAATATTAGCAGCGTACCAACCTGCAGCACGTCAATACTATTTACATTACTGTTGACGTTCTGGTGTACGGGGACACCACAAATATGTGGGATCACAATCTGACCACGTGTAAAACTAAAAGTGGTCTACTTACACTCGGTGGCGGAGCAGCTGGAGCTCGAGTCACCCTGATGCACTACTTAGTATAGCAGAATTTTTTTAGCAACAATCTACTATATATAAGTATGGTTTGTAGCTTGTAACGAAAGATAATTTGGCATACTGTATAAATAAATAAAAGTGCATACAATAATAATGAAATAAAAGACAAAGTTACTAAAATATTTCTTGCATTTCCAAATGCCAAGGTGGATGATCAAACGCCCCAACTACTAATGCTCAAGAACCTACAAGAAACGGAACATACTTAATTTTAAAATGGGAGATAGTATAATGACAGAAATTATAGTACTCAAGTAACTAAAATGTTCACATTACCTTTTTTACTTCTTTAGTACATTCTACTCTTCAAAGACATGAAATACTTGACCAATTGATCATTGGTGACCTTCTTCATTTCTTCTTTCTCCACATAACAAATAACATCATGACTCAAGCTATCATCATTGAGACGATTGCGCAAAAAAGTTTTCACCAATTTCATGGCTGAAAAGCACCTCTCAACTGTAGCAGTGGCAACAGGCAACACAATCACTAGTTTCAACAACCGATAAAACAAAGGATACATACATGCCTCCTTGTCTCCACCATTTTTGTAGAAAGCTCAGCGATTGTTTCTATGTGGGAAAAGCTACCATCTGTGCGTACATCAGCACTATAGAGGCGTAGATCCTTATCAAGATCCCTCAGTTCTCCAGAATTGAAATCTTGAGGATATAGTTTAGCCAAATTTATCAAATTCTCCAAATTAAAATCATGAAATGAGTCTCTTGGACTCAAAGCCACCGACCAAACAAGAAGGTTGGAGGATGTCTCACTGAACCGACCATCAAGCTCTTGAACTAGCCAATCAAAAAGATCATTGAAACAATCAACTTGATAGTGATGTTTGTTAGCAATTCCAGTTACCTGTCTTCTCTTTTTTGGATTTACATAGGCTTCTTCCATGTCCAACTCTTCAATATCATGTTTTTCTCAGAAATTATGAACTTCATCTAGCAGAGATTCCCATCCATTTTCTCTAAGTTCATTCAAAACATCTCTTGTTGACTTCACACATTTCATGGCATTTACAATATCTTGATCCTTCCGCTGCAACGCTAATGACAATGTGTTTGTAGTTGTAAGAATTGTCAAAATGAGATGCAAAAAAAAAGACAAAGTCAAAAGACTGAAAGTACACGAGAAGACCATTTGCTTGGTCTCTATTTGTTCTGTCAGTGTCTTCTTCTCCCACAAATTCTAGAACTTTAACAACTGAATAGAACAAGTCAACCAAGCTCTTAAGTGTTTTACCATGAGAACCCCAACGAGTGTCTCCGGGTCTCTGACGGCATTGCTCTTAATTCAGCCATGTGCCTGTTGTAAGCTGCCCACAACCTAAAGTTTTGCTCATTTCTTCAAGATTGATATCTCTAATCATGTCCCTGCGCTTGGCAGATCCACCCACCACATTTAACAAGATAGTAATCATACTAAAGAAATTACTAACTTCTTTATGCTTTCTTACCACAGCCACAACAACTAACTGAAGCTGGTGAGCAAAACAATGAACATATAATAAGTTGTGCTATTTTCTCTCATTATCAGTGATTTGAGGCCATTGAACTGACCTGCCATATTACTAGCACCATCATATCCTTGTCCTCTAACTTGATTGTAACTCAACTTATATTTTGCAAAAAAAATTGGACCCATATTCCTGTGCATCGTAGCATTGAAATCCATCCAAAAACTTGCATCTGTTCCGACTATATGTATATAATAATGTACCAAGGTTGAAATAACTAGTGTACAACTCCCAAATATGACCCCCTTCACATACATGCACTATAAGTCAAGGAGATCCTAGAGTAAAAAGTACGAATGTCATCCCACTTCTGGTCCAACCGATGGAATCTTGTAAGAACTTGGGCTCACATTTGGGTTTCCATGTTACTATAACCCGGCCAAACACAAACAAAGAGAAGAGTTCATTTGTACACAACTCGGGACTATGGATCAGTGTTCCGTCAGAAATGACGCTTCAGAGTGTCGAAATCCCAGCTAAACTTGCATGCGTTCTTAGTACTAGATGACCCGTTCACTAGTAATAAGTAGCCTATCAGAGGAGCGCCAAAAACAGCCGTAATGGCCTGTACTCGTCCCGACATTGGCATACGTTACACAAGTCGTGCCAGCAGCCACGTCACTATCATAATACAGACATGTCGCTAACGCATTTTTTGAATTAAAAAAAGGAAATTTTAACGAATTCTCGTTAGCAACATAGTAGAACCATAGTTCATACAAGAAGATAGGTAGTCATACTTCATACAAACAGATATCAAAGTGGTAATTGATACAAACGGATGATAACCTGAGTGAATATTTTTCTATCTTTTTTTTTCAACATAAAGCTCTTATTTTTCTTATTGATTGTAACCCACCAATGTATGAGTGATAATTTTGTTTCTCCTTCCAAAATCGCTAGCGTGAGCGCGCACTTTGCCGAGCGCGCATGCAAACTCCACGTGACAGCACTAGTTGCAGTCTGCTATGTTAGTCTTAATTCCTCTGCCCACCACGTGTCAGCTGCGGAGGACAACGTTGGGATCTTTCTCTTTTCCTTTCTACATTCGAATATAAAAAATGAAATATCTTTCAAACAAATATCCTAAATTGCAATCCATTTCACGACTATCTTAGTCGCGTCGAGATCTTCAAAATTAGATGACATGTTCATAGGTTTAGATGAACTTTCTCTTAGGCACTGCCTTTGGTGGCTAGGTTGCATTGCCTTCAGTCACAGTGCACCGTGCGGCGGTATCTTGGTAGCGTACAACCCGTGCCTTTTTAATGTGTTGCACTGCCATGTGGTCGTAGTGCACGGCGCAGTGTCCTGATAGTGCACGGCGCTTGAATTGCCGTTTTTACTGTGTTATGCTGCTTTGTGGTCATAATGCACCGCATGATGCCCTGGTAGTGTACTGCCTGTGAACAACCTTCTTTTTACTGTGTTGCACTACCCTACCGTCGTAGTGCACGGCGCAGTGTCCTTGTAACGTGTTGCTCGTAAACTGCCTTTTTAGTGTGTTGCACGGTCTTGCAGCCGTAGTGCACGGTGCGGCGTCTTCGGAATGTGTTGCTTGTTTGTACTATGTTGCCCTGCCTCCCACCGCATTGCACGGGAGGGTGTACAAGCAGTATACTTCCTTGTTTTTCTGTGGTGAGTTGCCTTCTTTTTTATGGTGCATTCGCTATTTTTCAGCAGTGTATAAACTTGCCACAGCTAGGCCACAATGTTGGCACGGAAGGAGCCAGTGGGGGCCCTTTAAAATTTGCAGATTTGACTCCTAAATTCCGCAAATTTTAGCTATATATCCCCCTCTAATTTATATGACGTACATTTGGCACCCCTTGTCCTATATTCTTGGCTCCGTCCCTGAATGTTTGAATGCAAATATGATTCCTAAACTCATTTAGTACAACCTTATTTAGATACAGTTCTAAGAAACAGTGCATTATAGAAGTTGTCTCATAAAATGCATATACCTAACCTCCTTAGGAGATCACGCTAAGAAATCATGCATTGGATACTACGAAGAGATCAGGCAAGAATGTGAGGACTGCTCTAGTATTAATTAAGTGCAAATGCGGGGATGCATGCTCCAGCATTACTTCTTGCACGATTAGAGAAGTAAAAAATCTAGACTGTAAATCAACGAGACGACCAGGCTGGTGATGATCCATCATTAATTTTATTTTTGGAAGCAACCGGCAGTCGATGGTGATCCAGGCCAGTTTGTTGCCCTTTTCCTTTTTTTAGGCACACCATGTTCTTTACCGAGCGTACAGTGACCATCAACGTTTTTATATCTTCTTCTGCATGCTGAAGTGAATGAATACACGAGACAAACAGATATTTCCTTCAACATGCGCACAGTGCAGTCGGTGCCGCGAAGCAGTTGCACATTTGGCACTACCGAAATGTCTCGCGTCTATATCCACACGCATTATATACGAAAATGCGTGGATGCGTGTTTCGCTCAATCGCGCTTTTTTTTTTTTAATGAATTGATCACCATCCAGCAACCTAACAAACTGACTACCATTTTTCAGAAGACCAAGTGCAGTCCCCTAGACACATTAAATTTGAAATGCAGACCAGTATGCATGGCTAAGGCTGGACTGATTGGCTGGCATGATTGTTGCTCGCATGGAACTATCAAGATTACCTCCGGATCCACAAGATTGACCTAGTTTGCCTACAAGAAACTATCAAGCAGGACTTCACGGACCAGGAACTGAGAAGCCTTGAGGTGGGTGATAAATTCTTTTGGTGCTGGCTTCCGGCGAACGGGCACTCGGGTGGGATGTTGCTGGGACTCAGGGACAGCGTCTTTGATGTGGGAATAGTTTCACTTGGCCAGTTCTTCATCAGCGTGTCTATTCTGTGCAGAGCTGATAACTGTAAGTTCGAGATCATTGGGGTGTACGGGCCAGCTGACCATGCACATACGCAAGAGTTCCTTCAGGAAATCTCCGCAAGGGTGGCAGCGTCGGACCTTCCTATCCTCATGGGTGGGGATTTCAATCTGTTGCAGGACGCAGCAGATAAAAACAACGATAGAGTTAATTGGGCAAGAATGGATGCTTTCAATGACAACATTGCCAACTGGGGTCTGCGGGAGATCCCTCGTACCGGGGCGCGCTACACTTGGACGAACAAGCGTCTAAACCCGGTTAGGTGTGTGCTGGATAGGGTTTTCATCGCACCTGAACTGGACACTCACTTCCCGCTGTGCTCCCTGGTGGCCGAAACCAGTTTGGGCTCAGATCATACTCCGCTGATTCTGGATTCGGGCCAAGAATTACAGTGCTTTAGTAATAGATTCTTCTTTGAAACTGGATGGATGGAATTACCGACTTTCTCAGATATGTTTGCAGCTATCTGGGGAGAGCTAGCCGCCAAGGCTCGAGGAAGGGATGTCCTCGACTGGTGGAACTTCATGAGTGGAGGCGTGAGGAAAAAGCTCAAGGGCTGGAATGCAAACCGGAAGGTCGAAGCAAACGCAGCCAAGTCGGCGCTCTTGCAGCAGATCAAAGGCCTGGACGAGAAAGCAGATTCGGTGGGGTTGGATGGTGAGGAATGGGCATTCCGGTATCACCTTGAAGAACAAATCCTTGCCATTTTTAGAGACGAAGAAGAATATTGGAGACAAAGGGGGAGAATCAGGTGGATGCTGCAGGGAGATTCCAACACGGCGTATTTCCACGCTGTTGCCAACGGCAGGTGCTGGAAGTGCTGTATTCTGAGATTGCTCACGGACAATGGCCCGATTACTGATAAGAGACAGATTCAGGAACACGTCTACGACTTCTATCGCCGGCTCTTGGGATCAAACGACACAAGGGTGTGTTCTTTGGATCCAGGGGCTTGGGTGGAGGATGCCAGAGTCTCACCGGAGGAGAATGAGGAAATCTTGCACACTCTCTCTCAAGAGGAACTGGATAATCTTGTGCAGGAGATGAAATCTGACACGGCTCCAGGACCAGATGGCCTTCCTGTCCAATTCTTCAAGAAATTCTAGCCTCTGATCAGGATGGGAGTCCTGCACATTGTCAATGATTTTTTGTTGGGAAGAATCGACATCTCCAGGTTCAATTTTGGGGTCCTGTCTCTGATTCCTAAGGTCCAGGGAGCGGACCACATCTCCCAGTTTCGGCCTATCACGCTTATCAACGTGATCTTCAAGATGGTTTCAAAGGCGATGGCCACCAATCTGGACCCGATTGCTAACATGGTGATTAGCCCTAATCAAACATCGTTCATCAAGGGCAGGTTTATCCTGGATGGGATCCTGGCTTTGCACGAGGTAGTCCATGAGGTTAAAGCCAGAAGGGAGGCTTGTATCCTGCTAAAACTGGACTTTGAAAAAGCGTATGACAGGGTCAATTGGGATTTCCTCAAGGAGGTCCTCAGATGCAAAGGCTTTGACTCTGGGGCTGTCCATCGTATCATGCAGCTTGTCTCAGGTGGACAGACGGCAATCTCCATCAATGGTGAAGTTGGCTCGTTCTTCAGAAACAAAAGGGGAGTCCGGCAAGGGGACCCGCTCTCCCCTCTACTGTTCAACTTCATGGCAGAAGCTCTCTTTGTAATTCTGACTAAAGCCAACACTTCTGGGCACATTGCTGGGGTTGTGCCACATCTGATTCCTGGGGGAATCACTCACCTTCAGTATGCAGACGATACTATTATCATGATCCAGGATGATGAGCAGCAGCTTACCAACCTCAAGTTCATTCTTATGTGTTTCGAGGACATGTCGGGCCTAAAGATTAATTATCATAAATCTGAGGTGATTGTCATGGGGAGATCACCGGAGCGGCAACAGAGGGTGGCGGATCAGCTGAACTGCAAATTGGGGGAGTTTCCGTTCGTTTACCTCGGGCTACCTATTTCGGATAGAGCGCTGACCATGGAACAATGGTTGTTCCTGGTCAGAAAGCTGGCTGCCAAAGTGGAACCTTGGTGGGGCAAATTCATGTCATCGGGAGGACGGCTGATTCTGTCCAATGCTTGCCTCGCCAATCTTCCTACGTACGCGATGGGTCTGTTCTTGCTTCAAGATGGCATTCACGCCAAATTTGACTCTCACAGAGCAAGATTCTACTGGGAAGGGGTGAGCCCTAAGAGGAAGTTTCACCTGGTCAATTGGCCTGCAGTTTGCAGACCTAAGGACTGTGGAGGCCTGGGAATTGTCAACTCAAGGCTTATGAATGTTACCCTTTTGTTGAAATGGGTTTGGAAGATGTATCAAGACGGCAACCAACTGTGGAGACAGCTGATCAATGCAAAATACACCAACTCCGACGACATCTTCATGGCGTTCGGTCAGCGGGACTCCCAGTTTTGGCGCAGTTTTCACAAAATAAAGCATATGTTCAAATTAGGTGCTAAGCACTCCATAAGGGACAGACGCCGCACTAAGTTTTGGATGGATCGTTGGGTGGGGGAAGCACCTCTAAAAGATAGGTTCCCAGGTCTGTTCAACGTTGCTTGTTCGCAAATGGATTCCGTGGCACAGGTTTGTGGATCCACTGAGCCGCTTAGATTTCGAAGACAGCTGGATCAGGAGCTGGTCAGATCCCATGAAGAGCTGCAATCCTTGATCGACTCTACCGTGCTTGTTGAAGGTCCGGACAGGGTGTCCTGGCGCTTCGAGAGTGACAGGATATTCTCAGTTAAATCCATGTAAGCGCGATTGTTGCAAGGGGCGACCGTGGCGCATTTCAAGGACGTGTGGGCGGCCAAAGTTCCGCTTAAGATCCGCATCTTTGCGTGGCAGCTAGTCCTCGATCGTCTTCCTTCTAGTGCCAACATCCTGTCGAGGCACGGTCGGGCAACGGCAACTGCTCTCTCTGTGGGGAAAGAGAGACGGCGGATCACATCTTCTTCACTTGTCCTTTGGCCGTGTTCGCCTAGAGCGTCCTCAGACAAATTCTTCAGTGCAGCTGGTGCCCCGCCTCCTTCCCGCAATTCTTTGCGATTTGCGCCAATTTCACGGGCCGGGCACGTAGAACGATTTGGTGCCTTTTCCTGGCACAATCCTGGGCGCTTTGGCTTATCAGAAACAAGCTGACCATGGAGGCTAAGTTAATTAGACACCCTGCTGACATAATCTTTAAAACCTTGTTTTATTTGCAGCAGTGGCTCATCCTGGCGAAACCTCTGGACCGTCCTGGCTTAGGTGGCTGATCTCCGAGCTCAGACGGGTGCACGCTATCCATCTCCCGGACGACGCCTGATGCTGCACCTTCCTTCTTCATCCCAGGGGCGGATGTCGACTCTGTTGCTACTTTCTGGCTCCCGGTCTGTTAGGGGAGGCCGACCCCAGTTTATTCGCAGTTCGTACTATCCTGGCTAAGCTGTATGCCGCAGCATGTAATGAATGTTTGTGAACCTGCTGGGCTTTATTAATTTAAAGTCGGGCACTTAGTGCCTTTTATCTAAAAAAAATTGTTGCTCGCATGGGAGGAGAAGTAAGGCTGGACTGATTGGCTGGCCACAAAACGAGTTTCTCGCTCCGTTGATGCAACGCACAAATGTTTGGCAGCTCGTATAAGGCCCGATACGGTCACCCTGCCCGCACGGTCGATGAGTCTAGGATTTAGGGTATTACAAGTGATCACACAAGTTTATAACCGCATCAGATACATGATCTAGATCGCAAGGACGGCGATGATCAAGTTCTTCAAATTGCTGCCTTCACCCTGGCATGCAATATTTGGTGGAGCTTCCTGAACCTCGACCTGCGGAGGCACATGCACTTCCTACAATCTGGCTCAGATCTACCTAATCGACCACTCCCATCTGTGGCATGCTCTCACAGGTCCTATGGAGCTAGGGTTACGAGACTCACCACCATCGGAGAAGAACAGGTTGACGAGGTCGGAGAAGATGGAGAAGCCCGCTTGCCACCGCCGCCCAGCTCCTACACGGGTAGTCGCCGCCTCTTACCTAGCAGTCGGTGAACCTCCGCGTTAGGATGCAGAGCTTGAATGGGGGGCAATGGAGACACATTTTCGGCGTGAGCCGTGCGGTGATATAAGAGGCTCAATTTGGCGTGAGGTGACAAAATTTCTCCCGTCAGCTTTTCGTGACTCCGCACGTGCTCGCGCCATCTCCCAGATTGCACAGCAGGGCGCTACTTTTCCCCATTTCAGTCGCGCCGAGCTTGGCTTGCTGAAAACAGAGGAACCGAGTTCCTCTGCATGTAAAAATAGTGATTTGAGAAGCGTGCGGGCCAAGGTTTTAAGACAGACTGGCCTATCAAATCGCACGGTTTTTGGCCCGCTGGATGCGAGAAAATGGATTGTCAGTCCTAAGAGCATCTCCAGTCGCGTCCCCCAAAGCGTCCCCCAAAGAGATTTGGGGGACGCCGGCCAAAAAAACGTCCCAGTCGCGTGCCCCAAAGACCGCTTCGGTCCGGACGTGCTCCAAATGTTGTCCGGCGTCCCCCATCCCGTGTATAGAGTCTCTACCGGGGACGGGACACGACTTTTACACTTACTTTTTGTTTGGAGGTCGCGTTTGGGGGACGTGGCTAGAAAAGGGACCTTCTCCAAACGAAAATTTTGTCCGGACGTCCCCAAACGACTAATCCGGCGCTTTGCCCGGACATCGTTTGGGGGACGCGACTGGAGATGCTCTAAGTAGCGCATCATGCATGCCTATTTTTTTTACAAGGGGCATTTGCACAGCCAGCCGAACAAGGTTTGTTGATCCACCTCTCTTGTTTTCATGTCATACGATCGTACAATTAGGGAGTAATCTAGTTTTGAACGTGATCTATAAATCTTCAGCTGCCATGGACAACTAGCAAGGCAGACCGAAGCTCCAGCACATCATCAGACGTTAGCCGGAGGGCTAGAATTGCCACCTGGTGGCTATAAATCCGCACTCATTTGCAATATGATACGAACTATTCTCTGTGAGACAGACCAATAAATCTCTGCATTAAGCAACATGGCGATACATTTTTTCCTCACCAAAAGATAAATGACGGGACAAGGGATAATTCTGGATGCACACCCGGTTACTTCCCTCCTACCGTCTCTGGAAGTTGAGCTTCTTGATCCCGTAACCGAAGAGGAAGAAAAAGAGAAGGATGTAGCCTAGATGCCCCAGCACAACATAACCAAGGAAGTCGTGCCTATAGCCCAGATTGTCATTCAAGAAATCCTTCACAGCCACCACGCCACCAGTTTGACCAGGGACTGTCAGATTTCTATTGTCGTTGCCATACTGCGATGCAATAACACCATAGATGGTCCAGGAAACCGGGTTCGCCCAGTAGAACCACCGCCACCAAACAGGCATCATCTGCAATAGGGCAAATATATATCTTATATGCTCGGTACTTGATTAGTTTTGATCAACAGGAAGTGCTTCACTGAAATGCGTACCGGTCGGGATATGATGAACCCGGCAAAAATGTTCCACACAGTTAGAGAGAGCGCAACAAGGACACTCGCGAGAAGCTCAGAGGAAGTGCAGGCAATAAGCATCATGCCATACAATGTAGTGTAGACAAAGCCCGCAACAATGAAGAACATGAAATAGAAGAATTTGTCTACCTTCCAGTCAAAGCCAACCATGGGATAGAAAAGAACGGTATAGAGAACACCCTGAGCGGCACTGTACACAAACTCGACAAGTGCCTATGAACGGCACCAGTTTTAGAAGAAAGTGCATGTATGAACTTGCTGAAAAAAAATAGAAAAACAATACTACAAACAATATCTCCAGATGATAACATTCATGTTATTAGAAGTTACCTGTGCAAATGCATAGGACAGTGGAGAGTACATCCCTGCTGCTTTTTCGCGGTAGAAAACTGTCCTCTCGATAGACATAACGGGCAGAACTGATAGCACAGTGGAAGCTCCAAGGAAGAAAACAACAGCATAGATTGATCCAAGTAGGCTGTACAGGTCCTGCTGGGACTCTCTGCAAAAGGCAAAAGGCTGCAGGTCAAACAAGATGCATTACAACTCACTGATCTTTCGTAATTACGGAAAATAAATGAACGGAATTTCAGGATAAGCTGGAATACAAGTTAGAATCATACATATTATCTCCTTTGCCCCAAAAGACTGTACCAAACAAAACAGCATAGAGAAACGTCATAAGATAACGCATAGCGTTGTAAGGTGGATTCTTCCAATAAGACCTAAATTGCTTCCAAGCATTTGCCATGCACTGATTTATAAAATTCTGAGAATACTTGGTAGGAAATGAGAGATCCTGGCTGCCTGGCGGTTGGACGCTCAACTCTTTAATAAGGTCTTGATTGCTCCTGAACATATTCATGAAAAAATGTTAGAACATAAAAGGGGGGATTTGAAGTGTTGTTTGTTTGTACTCTCAAAGTGTACATAGTTCGAATAGCATCAAAGGAAGCACAATTACACTAAGAAACTGTTAATAGAGTAACATAGCTAATAAGTTTACCGGTAAAGTGCAGAATTGGCATAAATTTCAGCAAAGTCTACATTCAGGCGAGCCTCAGCTAGAGGAGAGGTAACTTCAAGCATCCACGTAGCTGGGTTGTATCCTTCTGTTATTTTAGGAACACCTGGAACTGCCTGCACGAAAATACAATCCATTACAAGTAGCTTTTGTTGTCTCTCTCTTCTTTGCATATTAAACATATATGGTATATCTTTGCCAAGGACAAATAGTTAATCGTATGTCTGCACCAAGACCAAACATTGTTGGGCCATATACGAAAGAGACCCTCTAAAAATAAATACATGAATGATTAAGAACCAATCACATGGCCAAGAATGTTTCGACATTGAATCACAATGTAGCACATAGGTGGTTAGTGTGTATATGGTATATACAACCATGGAAAAAGGATTTGTCAACGTCTTCTATTGCATCATTGTGAACTACTAGAAATGGCCTACTGTATGATCGAATAATTGAATTTTTTCGCATGCTACCAATCTCATAGAAATTTTCCGAGAAGAATTGCTTGGCCCATACAGATGCTGAAGCGATAACGTCATTTTACCACTACTGGTATTTAACATATTAGAACATTGTGATCAGGAAAACATTATAAAGACAATTCACCTCAAAGTATTTAACTAGTGTGTCAGAATGGTGACCGAGCTTGCCAGCATATGCGACCCGTCCTCCCTTCTTCATCAATAGGAGCTGAAAAGGAGAACTTCTTCAATACAAACATGTAAAGACAAAAACATAAGACCAAATAAGACCAAGATAACATCAATGCAAGGACCTCATCAAAAGACTCAAAGATATCAATACTGGGTTGATGAATTATGCAAACCACAGTTCGTCCTGTGTTAACAGTGTTCCTAACAGTACGCATAACAATAGCTGCTGCTCGAGCATCAAGGCCAGAAGTTGGCTCATCCATGAATATAATTGAAGGATTGGCAACTAGTTCAACAGCAATCGTGAGCCTTTTCCTTTGTTCAGTTGATAATCCGCTAACACCAGGTAGACCTACCAGCACATTACGCAATACATCAAGCTCAACAAGTGACATCACTTGCTCCACAAACACCTACAATCATATAAAGTTTGTCAGAATAATGCATGATTGCCTTCAACTCCCAATCATAAAACATGCATCTTGTTTCAGCATCATTTATGGTAAGCAATCCATTTAATATCAGAATAATGTGATAAGAAATACGAAGAAAAACCAAATAATGATACCATTCCAACCTCACTGGCCCAAGAGCATCTCATACTAGAAAACTTTTAAAGCTGTTAATACAAGCCAAAGATGTAACTATTCTTAAGAGAATAAGAAACCTATCCTTTTTTTCCTTCAATAAGCCTATTAAAAATCATCTTTTCTCTATGGCATAAAACTTGTAAGAGGACTCATAACCTGTTCTGCTATGACTGGTGAAACGGCAAAATAACCAACATCAAAGTTGTTTGATCCTGCAAGACAAAAGGTCGAGGCATTTTTCCACCCAGGAGCATATGCTCCTGATATTTTCTCGCTTTTGAAACGAGTTTCAAACACATTTTAAAATATTGACAAAAAAAATCTCGCGTGCATCTCAATCGGAAAGTCGTTTCACGAAAAAACAGATATATTTTGTGGTGTGTAAACAAGATAAAATTTGCTGCTAAAAAAGCTCTTCAAGAGATATATCACTATATTTTTTACACATGACACAAAAAGTCGGTTTTCGGCGAAAGTTGGCATGTGCCAAATTTTTTGTTCAGAATATTTTTCACTATTTAAAAATGTTTTTTGGCTGACAGGAGAATATGCACCCAGTATCAATAGTGAGTTTCCATAGACAATACTACTACTTATACACAGGGCATTAGGCTTGGTCTTATATATGCTGGCCACCTAACGCACACCTGATAGAAAACACCACGTAGGTACATATAAAATTAATATTGATATTTTCTCTTGTACCATCAAGAGTTCATACAGGTGGAATCCACAAAACTAAGCAACTGAACACGTACCTTTCTAGTATTCTTGTCAACTTCTGAGGAAAGGCGCAGCCAGGCAGAATACACGAGGGACTCATACACAGTAACATTTGGTGAATGGATATCAGTTTGCTCGCAATAGCCACTAATTCGAGAAAAGGTGTATTGTTTTTTAGGGTAGCCAGAGAGCCTCATATCACCCTCAATGGTTCCACTTGTCTTTCTTCCTGCCAGTACGTCCATTAGAGTGGTCTTTCCAGCTCCAGTGACACCAACTAATGCGGTCAGAACACCAGGTTTGAATGCACCACATATATCAGATAGTAGCTGGAGACGGTTTTCGGTGAAACCTTGTGCCTTCATTTCCTATAGAGAAATATGTTTAATTTAAATTTCATGTCTAAACTATAGTCGTTTATAGAGAAATAAGTGCCACTAGCTTACTTTACAAAAATCAAGGTAATATACAGGTTACAAAATATGCAAATACGTATCTAAAAAGAGCTATAAGAGAAAGTGAAGCAAGCTCATTCCTACACCAGCTATGATGTTTCTTACTCCCTCCGGTTCATATTAATTGACTCTAATATGAATGTATCTAGACACATTTTAGTTCTAGATACATCCATATTAAATTCAATTAATATGAATCGGAGGGAGTAGCAACTTTGCATGATCTGATAGTGTCAAAATAATTGGTACTCCCTCGGTTCCAAAAAAAAAAGCTTCTCAACTTTTTCTAGATGTGGATCTACCTATAACTAAGATATGTCTATATAAACTTGTATCTAGACAAAGTGGAGCAGCTCTTTTAGGGACGGATCGAATACATCTTTTAGAATATGAACTTACAGTGGGCATGTTGACATAGTAGTTCATGTGGTTGAAAGAAAGCGTAAGAGGTTGGAACGGCAACACCATTCCCATCTGGGTTCTTTTGTTTTTTGATTCTTCTTTTCCTAACACTGGTCGTAGGAAAAATTATGAGATGGGTGCTATATAAAAATACTATAGCTAGCAGTAGAAAGAAAAACTTTATTCTTCATTTTACATGCATATGATAGCATGAGCCCTATGTATGGATGATGAACCTATTGTAACATAATTTATGGCCCAATTGGACTGTAGGATCCTTGCTTGAATTTCTTGAGAAACAATATTCCCTTGCTACAATTAAATTGTACAATTGCATTCCAAATGGGGCCTTATTGAAAAATCTACTAGGAAGACATCATGAGTCATGAGTTTGATAGAAGTGGATATGTGATAACCAATAGCAGATGAAGATACACATGAGATGCATATGATGCTACCATACCATTGTTAACCTGGGGCATTTGTTCTTCACTTTTTAAACCTATTTTCAACTCATTTTCAGGGGTACCATCAGAAACCACACCCTTTGAACTGCCAGCAGCTGTATAAAAAATAGTATGTAAGTGTGCTTAAACTAGACACCAAATTAATGAAATACCAGGAAAACCCACGAAACAGGAAAAAGGGGAGGTGCTTACAGCTCAAGAATGTAAGAGCACAAAGGTAGAGAATATTAAAAAGAACCATAAATCCTATCACGGCTCCAATGGAAATCCAATACCCCCATTCACCCGTAAAGTAGCCTTTTGATTTGAGATAAGCCTTCCCTACCGTTAATGCATCAATACTTCTATCAACATTGGGCTGCAATAAGAAGTTGGTATAAGTTACAAAATATGTTATTTTTGTTTATTTCATATATGAACATACTAGAAAGTAGGGCTGTAAAAATTATAAGATGTTCTATTTTTTCTCTTTCGTGTAAACAAGCAAAATATATCAGGAATATTTAACATGTGATAAATGGTTTGTGCTTTTGTCTAGAGCTCATTTGATAAGGAGAGGAAACATTGTCGTGACAGAAAACTTACAATATCCCACCTACTGGCAAGGAATTCATTGGTTGATAGGGCATTATTGCTATACATCATGGGAGATATCCAGTATCCCCAGATCCACCAAGGTTTAATGTCATCTATGCACATAAACACACACATATATATATCAACTTACACAGTAAGAAATGGAAGTTATAGTAGCTCACAGTGCTTAAGAGAAAATGAGACAAAAATCTCGAAAATGAACTTTCAAACTGTTTTCATGGGCAATTATTTTGTGTCTAACAAATAGTAACTGACTAGAGAACTTATATTTTGAAAAAGGGTAGAGTTTCCAGTGTCATACTTACTTCTAGGGATGACAAATCCTCCAAACAAGAAAAAGAAGAGCAGCACAAACATTCCAAATGTATTAGCTACAACCATCGTTTTCAAAATTGCACCTAGCAACCGGAACATTGCCCCAGCCATCTGGTGCATACAAAAGTACGCTAGTAGTTGGCTAAAGAATCTGAAACCAACAGAGAGATGAAAGCATCAATTGAAATATAACAAAAAAAATTATACATATCATATTATTGAAATGAGAAAATGCTGCAAGAAAGAAGAGCGGCTACCTTCCTGGAGCAGGGGCAAAACCTATAACATAATATGTAACAAGTGTAAAAACAGATGTGTCCATCAGTGAAAAAGGAAGCTTTAAGATTATGTTTGCAACTCCAAAGGTCCATGCTGGAAAGAACAAGTAGTCTCTCTGTTTGTAGAATACTGGTAATTTTTTGATAGTCATTTGTACCTCAGAAAATCCACTTAACATGATTGTGATCATAGAACATGTCAAAACACCACTAAATTTGGTAGAATCAGAAAATTTCTCATGGGGCATCTTTGTTCGGAGAAACACAGTCATAGTTAAAATTGCTAGGACAAACAATTGAAATGACTTGAATATGTAGATGAAGGAGTTACGCTTCATCAACAACCACTCTCTTGACAGCACTGTCTTGAGGGACTCCCAACTAGATAATCCATACTTCGTTGTAGTCAACGCATCATGATGTGTTTTATATTTGGCATAAGGAATCTCCAACTCTTTCTGCAGCTTCTGTCCGACATGATATCTCTTGAAAAGTTGAGAGAACTCGAAGACTGAGACATAATGATAATTCACATGATCGCGACACCAATATTGTTGTTGATCTTTCCTGGAAGTCACCTCTTGTAGGAAGTCGGCCACTCCTTTCCGTTCAGGACACTGGAAACCAGCAGTCTCAAAAAATTGGAGGATGTTCTCTCGTGGCCCATGGTAAACTATATACCCTTCTGATAGCAGAATAATGTCATCAAATAGATTATAGGTCTCAGGTGGAGGCTGAAGAAGAGAGATCATCACTGTATAATCCATCAGATGGGCCATCTGTCTGATGTATTTGACAATCTGAAATGTGCTAGAACTATCAAGCCCAGTAGAAATTTCATCCATGAACAATGCTCTTGCAGGTCCAATTAGCATTTCTCCTAAGGTAATAATGAATCAAAACCCAAGCTTAGGACTCTTGATATGTAAATAATGTAATATATGATTCATTATGAAACTATATAATTGATAAAATTATTTCATGCCCAATATTTTTGAGAAAACAACAGCTATATAGCTAATATAACAGAGCAACTCAGTGGTGCAGCCACCTTGTATTTATAGGTGATGAGAGAAAAAGGAGTCGATTGCCTAAACTTTTGTACCATGTGTAATTAGATCTCACCGCATAAATTACTAACTCTGTCATTAGAGAAAAGAATAAATAAATACAATATAGACAATTTACAATGTACTATTTGAACAAATAACAGCTATTCATGCTGAAAATTCATAAATAAAATTACATATATTTCTTTACGACTTACGATGCAGTATGCATATACAACTTTATGAGTACAATGTTCAATAATAATTGTTATGTATTACGGTACATCATATGCATGGCTGCATGCATACCTGTTGTTACACGTTTCTTTTCCCCGCCAGAAATGCCTCTTTTCATCTCATCACCAACGATAATATCAGCACAAGTATCCAGCCCAAGAACCTACATATTTTTCATCGTTAGAATACTGAATCGTAGATGCATGTGAAGATACTATTTGCATGAAGAACAAATTGCTAAATTTTCATATGGATCGTTACTCAAGTGATATGTGCGCACTTATCCTAACGATGAGAAGTACAAAATCATAATCTCCAACAACCACCTGTCCGTACATTAAAATAAACAACTAGGCAAGCTGAGGTTGGTGAGTCTAAACAATGTTGTTTTAACCTTTTAAAAGACAACAAACAATACACCCTCACCTTAAGTGTATGATCCATCATAACATTAGTTTCCTTTCCTTCTACCACAGTTGCGTTCATGACAGCATCGATCTTGATGTCAGGCTTAATTCCTGCATTCTTCTCCCTCTTTTCTAGTTCTGACAGAATAGCAGATCTAGCGCCAGTGCCTAGACATTGTCTTGAGAAGTCCATTGTCTCCCTAACTGTCATTTGTCCATTGTGTAGATCATATTGACTGACATATGCACTAGTTCTCTCAGGGTAGAACTCTGAAAATGTATGACCACAATATGTGATATCTCCAGATACCTGTGGGCAAAAGTTGATTTAGTTTATAACAAGCACACATTTTCAGAGTATTCCAGGAACAACAAACGCAACCTTGAGATTTTTATCAGGCTTCCCAGTTAGTGCTCGCATAAATGTGCTTTTCCCCGACGATGGAGGTCCCAGAAGAAGTGTCAACCTGACATATGTTTTATTAAATAAATAACTCAAAGGAGCGACATCAAAACCATATTTTTCAAATGTAAGGAGAAAGAAAATATCGTTGATGTCAACTAGAAGATGTGGTAATTGCATCCATGGTCTATTAATTTACAAACGTTAAGTTGATGCGTCAGCTGCGTATTGTCATGTCGTTGTCACTTGTTTCTATTCCATAAATGTTTAGTTGTAAACTGTTAAAGGTTTGGTATTTAGTTCGCAACGTCTTCGTTCTTTCAGTGCATTGAGACACAAAGAAGTTGTGTGCTTACTAGTGAGAGAATGAAAAAGAGGTAATTCTATTTGTTGAAAGTCACAATAGTTCATGCATGGAGCATGAATTTTGGAACAGCCATGGTTGCACAAATAAATACTCCCTGCTTCCCACAATATGAGATGTTTTGGCAAGCTATTTTAGCTTGTCAAAGTGTTTTATATTGTTTGACAGAGGTCGTAAGCTAGATATGGGTTAGTTAAGAATTGTGACCGGTAAAGGAAGTAGAGTTGATTTAAAATCGCATGAAAGTCTCTCAATATAGCAATAATGTTTTCCCCAATTGCCTTACATGTTCATTATTCCAAAATAATTGAACTTCTGGGTTTGTCCTAAATCAAAATACTTTAAGTTTGACCAAGTTTATAAAAAAAAAATATTAACATCAACAAAACAATTTAGTTTTGTTAGCTTCGTCATATAATATTTTATAATATTATATAGATGTTGTAGACGTTTACACATTTTTATCTAAATCCTTCAAGATTAGATAAATTTGACTTAAGACAAACCTAGATCTTCAATTATTTTGGTTGTGGCCAGAGATAAACACAATTTTAATTAACCATGCATAATATATTGATTAAGATCTGGTCCAACAAACTGATGACTAAAGAATGGTGACCATCTCCCCATCCATCTTGGTTGTGGCCTTGGTTTACTGACTCGATGGTAATTAGCCACCGATCGTCAATTGATCGAACTGTCTACATCCCTTTGTGACCATGTCGTGCTGCTAGGGCGCTGGCCGCCACCACCCGCGGCGCACGGCCTACAAACGCCACCATCCATATCACTAGCTCAGACACCGGTGGGCCTGGCTGCCTCGGTACTATCCGCTCCAGCGCTTCCTACAACACACATCTACCGGCCCACGTGTGCCGGCCATGACCGGAGTTCAGTTTGTGATATTTTCCTAGGCCTGACCTTCAGTCAAACATACTGTCTATGCTTGAGGTAATGTGTGTATTTGTATTACAATTCAATTTATATACAGGCCACTATTTGCTAGATCGAATAAAAATGTTACAATTTAGCTTTTTGAAAAAAATCATAACTGTAAACAAAAAAAAATTGTGCCGTTCATTCGTACAAAAAAATCGTGTATGTCGCTTGATGGCTGTTGTCGTGACTGTAAAAAATATCTTTTGTGCCGTCTATTCGTATAGAAAAGTTGTGTATGTGGCTCAACAGTTGTTGTCTTCCAGACCCCCTCCACCCCTACCATGGTCAAATCTTGGCTCCGCCCCTGCCTATAAGACTACGTCAAGAAATTTGCAAAATCACAACTTGCTATACTGAAACCGCAATAGCTTTGCTAACCATCTATTGTCTTTAAATCGAAAATTAAAATCTGCCCAGGATACTGCTAATGAGTCCCACTTAAGCCCGATGGCAAGCTCAGTTCAGAGCTAAAACAAAGCCAAGGGCATATTTACCTCCATGGCTGACAACACATAATAAGCACTAAATTAGATAAATAATACTCCATGATTGAGTTTGGAAAGAGCAGATAGTTACCTCGATGGCTTGAGAATGCCACTGACATCCTTGAGTATCTCAATCCTCTTTTTGTTCGACAAACCAAAATTGCTCAGCATCCCCTGTCATGAAGCATCGATGGTAGCAAATTTGGGTCATATAACAAGCAACAACATACACCAAACAGGTGGTACGAGCCAGCAGTTAGCCTTTCATGGAACCTGTGTAGTAAAATCCCAGTCACATGCCAAATCACAAAACCAAATGGTACATCCCAGTCTGGCGGCAAGATGTAAAACCTACCTGTAACCCTCCTTGGAGGGGTGAAAGTTGAAACTGTAACGAACTCTTCTTTGCAATGAAAAGAAAAGCAATGTCATTGCATTTTCTCGAAACCGAAACCAAGTGGATTGCAGATTTGCTGTGAGAATTCCTAAGAAACTTGGAGTCACGGCACAAGCCCGCAGGAAAAAAGAAAATGTAAATGTCACTATTCCCCTAACCAATCAGCTAGCTTATCTATGCCTGGCGCTAGGCCGCTAGCTTCCCCAAGGATAGCGCTTTTCCCAGCAAGTCGCTGCCTTACCACCATGATGGACCTTGAATCTGCGGTTATCCATCATGCTGACCATAGGTCTTGGTTCAGTGGATCAGTCTCCAACGATGCTCAGTTGACCTAGATTCGTGGCAGACAAGCCCATTCTGATGATATACATGCTTCAAAATATATTTAAGTGATTCTGGGATTATTTTTTTGAGTGTCACATTTGTGTTTTTCAAATGTTATAAACTCATCTTGCTTTGGATGGATGTAGCGAATATTACATTCTTTCTGCAATTTTTTGTGCGCGTCAAGCGTTTGGCCTCCATGTTGCATACATGTGGATATGATGTTACATGGGGGAATTTGCTCCAACCAATGGATATTCGTGGCTGTTTGTTTGCACCCGTTTGCCTTAGCATCGGCCAACAAAAAATGGATAGTCCTAAGTCCTACGACACAATACCACAGAAACCACAGCACATTCATCGGCATACTGCTGTTCACGTCGACGAACAGGCTCTGATGGCTTCATCAAGCAATGGTTAGACTCTCTTAATCCGCATCAGACTAGGTGTTCTATTTTGGGCTAATCCTAATCATGTACAAGTTAGATCTTACATTTGGTATCAGAGCCGTGATTAGCCTAATTAGAACCATGTTAGTTCTGTTTCATCATAGCTTAGTTTGCCTGCTTATGATCAACGCATATGATAAGTTTTTCAGTTAAATGTATTACATCTGCTGTCTTGATTACGTTGGGTGATGATTAGTTTGAGATCGGTTACCTAGTTTCTGTCTGTGGTCATGTTATGCCTGTATTAATATTTCGGTCGAGCATATTCAGTTAAGATTAATGTTCAGTTAAGTAGAATAAACCTTAGATATTTCTGTCTAGAGTATTTAGTCTAATTAGCTGCAGAATTAGAAGGAGATGAGCAAATTTTCGAATAAGAAGCAAATCCCTGTAAGAGGAGGAGCACCTCACCTGAGAACACGGCGCCGACGCCTAGTACTTCGGGACACCCGCACATCGAGGTGATGTGTGAGGGCACCGATGCCACACCGTCGTCGTCTCCCTCACCGGGAACGCGTCGGAAGACGCCACAGAGGCCATCCTCGACGGAACCGCGCGCCGGCCATGGGCCACTGCACGCGGCGCCGGCGAGGGGAGCCGCCGCAGCTCCGGCCGTGCATCAGCAACGCGCGCGCCGCCTCCCTCAGCTCCTCGCGTCGCCGCCTCAGCTCGCGCGCCCCGCGCCTCAGTCCCGCCGCAGGTCGCGCATCGCGCCGCCGCCTCGGCTCCAGCGCGCCGCCGCGCGCACCAGCACCGCATCGGCCGCCTCAGCACCCTCCCGCGCCGCTCGTACTCCATCAGAACCGGAGGCCGCGCCGGCGAGGCCGTGAATCGCGCCGTTCGGGAACTTCCCCATGAGCTCTCTACTCTGTCGTGTACGGGGGAAATGGAGAATGGATTTTTGGGATTACGGTTACGGCTTTGGGGCCCTGCCAGTTTTGTTTAACGTGAATGGGATCCGACCGTCCGATTGAGTCCGGACGGCTGAGATCGTGCCGTTCTGACGACCGTTCTGGCCCGTTTGCTGAGCTTTTTTCGAGAGTACGCCAATTATAGAAGGTAGAGGTTTGAGTACAAGAACACTACCATTCGCTCCGAGTAACAAGCATAGGAATAACTTCACACCGGCTAATCCGATGACAGCGCCACCGACAAAACAAACACACAACATGAAAGAGCCCATCCTAAGCTAAACAACAAAGCCGCGTCTCGACCAATGCCGGACGCTTTCAAAGAACAAGAACTCCAAACGAGCTCTCCTTGTCGACGCACCATCAAAAGGAGAAGATGGCGGAACTTGGTCGGCTCCAAGTAGTCACCGTCTTTGAAACACCGGCAATGGCGTGCATTGCGCCCCTAAAGATCAGCCTCGGACAGTGGCGAACATCGGAGGGGGGCAACCTAGAACCTCCACGCCGTATCTCCAAATGCAATGCCCCCAACAGAATGACGACGTCGAGAATGCCACCATCGCACCGATCCACTCCAGACCTAGGCTTTCACCTAGAGACATCAACCAGCCCGAGAGAGAGAGAGAGAGAGAGAGAGAGAGAGAGTGGTGTCGACACACCTCGATGACGCCTCCAAGGAGGGGTATGACACCCGCAGGCGCCACCGTCACCGACACTAACCGGAATCAGGCAAGACTTCTGTCCGGATCATCATGCATGTCCCTTCCAACCCACCGGTATGGGGCAAATGTCCACATTGTTCACACCGCCGCCTCCGCAACACCTCATCATCATGGCTGAAATGTCATGGAACTCCAGCGACCCGCAACACTGACGAGAACCTCTCCCTGCAGCCCCGCCCTTCTTCCAACTCCAGCCTGGTCGAAGGGCTGTTGCACCACTACTGTCACACTCTGTGACAAGCTACAGGCAGCCACAGCCCCCAGACCTAGATCGGCCCCGATTAGGCTCAGATCTGGGTCGCGCCGCCACCGTGATACGTCCATTTTGCATCACTATTTTATATCATAATTTATTGTTATTCATTGATATATTTCATATTTAGAGAGGATACTTATGTTATTTCACCTATTTTGCATGTTTCATGATTATTGGAGAATTACTCACCGGAGTCGGATTCTGCTGGAAAAAGCACCGTCAGGATACAGTATTTCTGAAGATCAACAATTGACGGAAAATATACCGAAGCTCTTATTATTCCAGAAGACGGACAAAGCCAAAAGGGGAGGCCGAGGAGGGCCGCCATGGGCCCCCATAGGCCGGCGCGGGCTCCACCCTGGTCGCGCCGCCATGTGGGGAGGGCCCACGACCCCCTCGGCCACTCTCCTTCGCGTACTTCATCTCCCGAAAACCCTTAGGAGCGGGGGACATCGAGAATAGACACAGCCGCCTCTGCGGGCGGAAAAACACCAGAGAGAAAAGAGCTCTCCGGCAGGCTGAAATCGCCGGGAAATTCCATCCCGGAGGGGGAAATCGCGCCATCGTCACCGTCATCGAGCTGGACTTCATTGGGATCATCATCACCATCATCTCCACCGCCATCATCTCCACCGCTGCACCTCGTCTCCGCTGTAACATCTAGGGTTGAATCTTGATTATTTCATAGGGGAAACTCTCCCGGTATTGATTACTCCTTGTTATTGATGCTATTGAGTGAAACCATTGAACCAAGATGATTGTTATTCATCATCATATCACCTCTGATCATGTTCCATATGATGTCTTGTAAGTAGTTCGTTTAGTTCTTGAGGACATGGGTGAAGTCTAAATGTTAGTAGTGAACTATGTTGAGTAATATTTAATGATTTGATATTTAAGTTGTGGTGTTATTCTTCTAGTGAATCCACTTAGCAAAGGAATACCGCCCAATCAGTTTAAGGAACACAGAGCTGGCACGGGTGTATTAGAAAGGCTTTGATTTTTGATTCTGGAAATAATAGAATCATAAGAAAAATAAGCATCCTATCAATATAGTATGGTAAGCTATAGGTAACGGAGTTTTAGTGACATATTGATTACTCATTGTAACACATTGATTTAGTCTGTTGTCCTATTAAGTGTGGGTATTAGCACTTCGATTAAGTGGGAGAATGTTGGAGTTAATCTCGTACTTGTCAAGTACATGTGACAGAAGGGTCATGTACCTGTTTAGAAAAGAAATGAAGACATAAGTATCCCTTATATCCTAATCCTAACAGAACGAAAATAAGGTGGGCTTTAACCCCTCCACGTCCCTAACTACTGCGCCACGATCGAAGGCATCTCCAACGTCATTGTGGAGTCGACCCCGTGTCACTGCATTATATTAATAGGGAGCTGACTCCCATACAAGGTGATGATCTCACACGATGCCCTCACTCACCATAACTCCAAACCGGTCCTAAGTATAGCGTTTTGGGACCCAAGGGCCTTCTCCATCGCCGCGCACGCCATGGGAAGTGTCCTTGGCGACCCTAAGGCCACTGCTACCTGCTGCTCGAGAGAACAGCGGACATCCGTCGCCACACTGCTATTCACGTCAACGAACAGGCTCCGATGGCTTCATCAATCAATGGTTAGACTATCTTAATCCGCATCACTAGGTGTTGTATTTTGGGTAATCATAATCATGTCTAAGTTAGATCTTACATGAAATGTTGTTCTACTGAATAAAGCTAAATAAAGAGTTGTGTAAATCTATTGACGCGTAGGCCAGGGCTTTGCCCTATTTGAAAAAAAAGATACGAGGTGGGCTGATGCAATGAATTGCTGAAAACAGAAAAGGTATCCAAAAAATATTCTCAGAACATATGAAAATATTTACCCCAAGTATTTCTTTTTGACGGAGTCCAAACAACCAGATTCTTAAATTCGACGAGCAAGATGGGTTTCGGTTACTTTTTCAGCTTTGCTTAATTTTACTCAACGATAGTATTTCTTACTAAACCAACGAAAATAATTAACTTTTGGCTTGTTTAAACGGAAAAAGGGACGGTGACTGATGACCTACTAAAATAATTAGTAGTACCTAGTACAAGGTTTCTTCTCGTCGATCGGGAAGCTTGAGTGCAAGATAGTGAGCATGTGTGTGTTCCTTAAGGGCTTGTTCGGTTTGTCATGATCCCAGAGGTATTGAGGTGGTTTAAATTTCCTGCAAGTTAAAGTACACCCCAATTCACTTTAATACGCTTGAATGCACCTAGGTGGGGGATTAAGCGAACACAACCTAAGGGGCCGCTGTGTTCATAGTATATTAACAAAAACAGGTGGTATAATTGCGGGTGGGAGTTCTTTTCGGAATCGTATATTAACTATTCCATCCTGACGGATTTAATCGATGCGGAGGGAGAGGCCTGTACATTCATGTTATTAGCGGGCGCCACTGGGTTCCTGCATGTTTCCCACACACGACCCTCTAATTTTAACGGCTGCATGGGATCCCTTTTTTCCGGCCGTTTCTCCCGTGCACAGTGATCCAACTTCTGAAACTTTCTTTCTAGGCTCTGAAAACAAACAGGTGAACCAGCGGGGAAAGAAAAAATTGCTACCTCGAGCGTGTTGACGGCCGCGTTGATCAGCGTGGGCAGCGCGCGCTTGCCAATGTGGACGTCCGCCTCCACGGACAGATGCTCGTACCGCACCTCGATTTGGGGGAGCTCGAGGCCGACCCTGCATCGTCGTCAGTGTGTAGCTTAATCATAAGTGAGTGAGGCATCTGCTAGATCGGGATCCTGCACTTACAGGTCAAGGCGGTCTCTGAACCCGCGGAGGAAGCCCTCGGCGTCATCCTCGACGGCCTCCATCAGCTCGCGCGCCACGTACGTAGCTCCAGAAAATAGAACTATGAGATTGGTTTGATGGGCATGGGCTAGCTGCGCTGAACTCCAGGGCAAGCCTCCATCATCACCATATATTTATATCACGTGAAGGTTAGAGGATCACAACAGCGGTACCAAATATCAAATCCGATCACGATTTGATTTCAACATATTCTTTTCTAATCTATGTTAGACATGATGGACACGTATTCCATCATCCTCTCTCATTCCCAACTGTCTAAGAGTTCCAGATTGCTTGGACATGATTGAAAGGTTGAAGCAACCGTCGGTGAACATATCAGCAACATGATCTTTGGATTTTCCCTCTTCTTCGCTCCATGATCTCGCCACTGATGACACCGACATACAACGAAACGCGATAGAGATATATATACCAACTCTTTTTTTTATTTGACATGATATATATACCAACTCTTGGTGTAGTATATAATAGGGCGACTGAGAATTTACTATTCTCCTATCACCCGTGCAATAAGACTAGTCACAATGCATAGTATCATATAGAAGTATCATGCATATGATACTACTACATGTTACTATCTCCACAATGCATGGTATCATATACTAGTATCATAGTCTCTATATATTAATTGTTTTGTAGAATCTCAATGCAAATATATGTATTTACTTGACATTAATTTTTTTAGTAGTATGTGCTATGATGATACAGTATCTACCTATGATACTAGTACTCTCTCTCTCATCCTTAATTGCACTGCCACATCAGCATTTTGCATGCATGAAATGCATGATACTACCTATGATACTCCCATTGTGGGTAGTCTTAGTACTTACGTTTATCTTCCGTTATTTCAGTTCGTGGAGTACTTAGAACATCTCCAGTCGCGTCCCCCAAAGCGTACCCCAAAGGGATTTGGGGCGCGCCAGACGAAAAATGCGTTTCAGCCGCGTCCCCCAAAGCCCTTTTTTTCCGGCGCGCCCCTATACGGTGTCCGGCGCCCCGAGCCCGTCCCCGTCCCACAGGGGACGCTCGGGCACGCCGGACAGCAAAAGCGAGGCGGGTGGCGGGGACGCGTCGGCGGCTGCTAATTTTAACCTAACCGTCGCCTACCTCGCGACGGAAGTTATTCGCGCGCAGGTGACACACGGCGGCATCTTTGCCTTAATGGCGACGGGGCAGGCGAGACGTCTCGTCGGTGCTGCGCAGCCTCCACGCGTCGCCGGCGTTCGCCGCCACCGCCGTTCCCGCGATCTTCCCGCCCTCTTCTCGTCTGTTCCCGCGTTTTGTTCCCGACGCCGCGTCTATAAAAGGTCTCCCGGCTCATCAATGGTAGCCACCACACCCCGCCGGCAACAAACACAGCCCTCGTCGCTCCACGCCGTCTCCTCCATCACAGTGGCAATGGCGAACCGCCCCGGCGATGGCCCTCTCCACCGCCGTCTCCTCCACTTCCAGCCCGGCAGCGGCGTGCGGCACTAGAGGAGGCACTCGAGGAGGAGGCCCGCGGCGTGGCGCGGGCGAGCGGCGGATCTAGCGGCGTTCTCCGCCTGCCTCCGCATGGGAGGCCGCGGTGGCAGCGCGTGGCAGGAGCGGTAGTGCGACACCGTTGCGGCGTTCGACGCCTCGACGGACAAGAGGCGCGTGGCGGCGGTACCGGGAGGAGATGGGCAGCGATGGGCTGACGAGCGCGGCGCCAGGCGCGATGGCGCGGCGCTGTTCCGTGAACGCGTGACTGGATCGAGCGCCGGTGCCGTATCAGATTTTGGTCAAATCAGGAGGTGGGCCGTGAGAGAGATGGGCTTGGAAGATCACGTGGAAGATCTCTGAAGCGGCCTTGCGAAAGAGTTTGGGCTAGACTGCCCGTGTCTTTAATTATGGTAGATTATATCTTAGATTGAAAGTTAGAGTTTACCCGTGCACGGTTAGGTGCACGCCTAAATTAGAAAGTCCGCTGGACTATAAATATGTATCTAGGGTTTATGGAATAAACAACAACCAACGTTCAACCAACCAAATCAATCTCGGTGCATCGCCAACTCCTTCATCTCGAGGGTTTCTATCGGTAAGCAACATGCTGCCTAGATCGCATCTCGCGATCTAGGCAGCACAAGCTCCACGTTGTTCATGCATTGCTCGTACTGAAGCCTTGTTGATGGCGAGCAGCGTAGTTATCATAGATATGTTAGGGTTAGCATAGTTCTTCGCGTAACATGCTATCGTAGTGCAACCCTTGCATGTCTAGGCCCTCACACCTATCTTAGGTGTGGGGCGCCGCTTGATCATCATTTAGTAGATCGATTCGTTACGATTGCTCCTTGTTCTACAAGGATTAGTTTAATATCTCACAATAGTTAGGCCTTACAAAGGGGTGGAGGATCCAGCGGCACGTAGGGTGTCGTTCGTTGGCCGAAACGGGATGTTCCGGGGATCAACCTTGTGTTGGTTTTTAGGCCTTGTTTAGGATCGGCTTACGATCACCGTGCGTGGCCGCGAGGCCCAACCGTGAGTAGGATGATCCGATTATGTGAAAACCCCAAATCGTCGAGATCTCATTAGCTTTATCTTGATCAAGCAGACCACCATATATTCGTGCACCTCGTACGAATCATGGGTGGATCGGCTCCTGAGCCGATTCACGGATAACCTGAGAGCCGATCGAGGCTCGTATTTAATGTTTACGTGTATGCCATGCGGGAAACTAAGCGAGGCATCTCCATCACCTTCGACCAGGTATAGGTCGGTGGCACGCCCTTGCATCAGCATCGGACGTGTGACCGAACGCTTTGCGGGCCGTCGCTCGGAGGGACCTCACCAGCCGCAGCTCTAGGTTGTTCCCGGCTCTACGGTGTTGCCCGCGCTGCCCGCCGGTGGGTTTCGACGACAACACATTCTCGCACGGTGGGACTAGCTTCTACATCGACCACATCGCCATCTACATCGAGATGGCGGACGGCACGCCAATCCACGTACGAGACCGACCGATGAGCTCAGAAGAAGTATGACGAGATTAAGGTCATCCTCGAGGCCGACCTCATCGGCTCTTTCCACAGAACCCGTTCCCATGGCATCGTGGAAGGGGTTCTCGCCAATGGTGCACTAGATGGGGTAGACCTCTCGCTCCATCGGAAGAACGCCTAGGTCCCTGCGGCAGGAGATCAACCACCGGTGGCCCACTCGCTGCACCGCCACTCGAGAACCGGTCAACACGTTGGAGCGTGTCGCTCTTCGCGTGATCCAGGAGATCATGAGGCACCAGTACTCGCCGTCAGGACCAGCTCTCGGGACGCATCAGGAGAGTTGCCACTCCAGTCCGTCCACCGCTGCCATATGAGTTGGCACACCGAAGTGCCGCTTCACGGCATTCGTCCTACAAGATCGGTGGTGACCCCGCGACTACCGGTTCCCTGGCGCCTAAGGAGATCCCTCACGGGTACACGTGCACGTATGTGCAGTTGTGGTAACTCGGGCACTCACAAACCAGGCCACACATCGGGAACTCCTAGGAAAACGGGAGGGACGTCAGACAGCTTGAGAAGCAGACGTGGCTAACTAGGCACGCCACCCCGACGAACTCCAGAGCTCAGCTCCTGCGGTTGGCTCGAGCTGGAAAAGCAAGCATGGTTGGCTAAGTCGCACGGTGAATCTTCAGAGTTCAACTCACCAGACAGTGGATGGATGTACCTATTGAGAGACCAGTTCGGTATGGTGCCGAAAAGGAGGGCAATCGGCTATTCCAAGCCGTATCCCGACGACTACGAGATGATTCCGCTACCACCCAAATATCGGCTCCCTGATTTCTCCAAATTCAGTGGATCAGATGGTTCCAGCTCCATCGAGCACGTGGGCCGATATTTGGCGCAACTAGGACCGGCTAGTGTCGGATCAACTACGCGTGAGGCTCTTTTCACAGTCCCTCACGGATCGGCTGGATGGTACACCTCGTTGCCACCAGACTCCATCCGGACTTGGAAGCAGTTGGAAGAGCAGTTCCATACGCAGTACCATTCGAGGCTTCCGAGTCCGGCATTGCCGATCTAGCACAACTACGTCGAGGCGCGGAGAAGTGACGAATACATCCAGCGCAGGAATCTTAGGAACCGATGTTATTCGGTTCGTTTAACGAAAAAGAAGCCGATCGAGTTGCGTAGCAGCCTCGCAACACCGCTCAAGGACATGGCCTCCCAAGCAGACTACCCTCACTGGCGCACATGGTTCAGAAACTATCGGCATATGAACAGCGCCACCGGACATGTACCAAGACAAGTTCAAGCGTGCAGTAGTCCGGTCGATGCAGAGGAAGACGAAGTTCCTGCGGAGACCAAGAGTATGGCGAATGGGCTCAGGGGAGGAACCCCCGTGTCCCGCAAATGGGTAAAGCCACCAGGCCCGCCGGGGATTTGATTTTGACGTGACCAAGACCGAGCAAATCTTCGACCTCCTGCTCAAGGAGAAGCAGTTGACGATTCCTGAAGGTCTCCACGGTGCAAGAGCTGAACGGAAAGCCATACCGCAAATGGCATAACTCGCTCTCCCATGCCACCAATGCAGGGTGTGGCGTCAGCACATCCAAACGGCGATAGAGAAGGGACGACTGATTTTCAACCAGTACGCCATGAAGGTCGACACCCAGCCCTTCCCCGCCGTTAACATGGTAGAATGCACTTACCCCGAAGGTTGCCAGCCAGGATCCTCGTTCAGCATCAACATGGTAAGACCTGGGCACCACTCGGCAAAGATGGAAACGGGGGCAGCTGCTCTCAGCAAGGACACGGAGGAAGCCGCTCCACGCGATCGGCTCCGCCATGATGGCAAGCGCTACGTCACGTAGGGAGAAGTGAAGAACATCGATATCACCCCTCTCCGATCACCTCCTCAACAAGTATGTGAGTCAGTATGATCGACGCCGACGATCTAGCGATGATGATGAAAGAGATCTTTTGGCTAGAGAAGCCAGAATACATCGTCGGCACGATCACAATGAGGAGGAGCACGAGCGCCGTGCCAAAGAAGAATCAAGGGAGCAAGATGACAACGACAGCACTTGGACTGCCCCTTCTTCACACTTCTGATTCGGGAATGAGCCGATTGCCTACAATCGGCAATTGCCCGAATGCAACCAAAAGAAGAAGGAGGCAGCCAACGTGTGTCGTGTTCAGGCGCTTAGGGCCCGCCACAAAGCAAACGCGCTGAGTCCCCTCGGTGGGCGGATCTCGAGGATTCAGAAGACGAGGGACAAGAAGAAGAAGACAGGTACCACCGGCCAAGGTGGTGCCCTGATGGACTCAGCCGTTCACAAAAGCGCAGGGTTCAGCGTTTGCGCGGTCTGGAGGAAGCCGAAAGGGTATACTTGCATACGTTAAGGAAGGCACGACCTGATCTGGCTGCGAAAGTTCTTCGAACCCTGGACGAAGGGTCGTCCACGGAAAATGGAGTGGCGCCCCAAAAGGAAAGACGATGATGAAACATCGGCTGGTACAAACATGGTGCTCGTCCTTCCGACGGAGCTTAGTGCTCCACGATTCTACGACACACTCAAGGTGGACGATAGCAGGCGCATCAAGTCAGAGGTTGGGCTGGTTTTATCCACCAGCCCGACCGCGTAGCTGAAGCAAAGAAATGAGCAGACATGGCGAGGCTGATCCGTGTGATCGGCCCCAAAAATTTATGAAGGAGCATTACGGAACCTTTAGTCAGCGCTCCAATCAATATGGAGGCCGATCCCAGCAATCGGCCAAAATTATCCTAATCACATGTTCTGCCTGTATGCGACGTCAAATCTACTGGGCAGCGGCCATGTCGGCAGATGAAAGTCAGCACGAATCCTTGCGGAGCCGACGTGCAAGTGCAGTGCCCTGGCTAACTATAAAAGCCGATATCTGCAACCTGGCAGATTCGGCTCGGGGGGCATATAGTCAGATGAACATGTGCAGTAAACATGTGTACAATGAAACATTGGGGGCCGATGGGAAAAATCGGCCAGTAAAAAAAAATATACACTCGCAGTGGGTATACAGCCGACGCATGGCCATCGACTCAAGAGGTACAGCTGTTATAAGCAGAAGTCTGGTGGAACAGTTGTTGAGCAAGAAGATTTCTTACTGGATAAATTCCTTCTCAAGACTCCCAACCCCTTCTGCAAGTCTCCAAGTTCGGCAGTACCAGTCAAGCATGGACCAAGGAGGCGACTATGATGTTTTGCCTAGCATGGACCAAGTTCGCCAGAGATGATGAGCCGATCTGATCAGCAAGGCGCGAGTAAGGAGTTGAGAAGCCATTGTGTTTGAGGCTTCTTAGTTCGAGGAACAGATTTGCTGATCTGTCCAAGGCTTTTCAGTGCGACTGTTTTTCCGAAAATCAAAGGCTCGGGGGGCAGCTCGCCCTGAAATATCTTTGCTCTAGAGAGCCGATTTTGTTGGAATCGGCTGTTTCTGCATTATAACTTGGAAACCAATGGCGACGCATTTGGCTCGCTTTGGATGAGGCTCGGGGGGCAACTCGCCCGAGAGGTTCTTGGCTTTGGGAGCCGATTTTTCAGGAATCAGCTGGCTCTACATTGCAACTGTTCTGAAGAATGATGCTTTATTACAGAGTTATCAGTTTCAGCATCCAAGCTGATTTAGCAACAGTTCCGGGGCTCTCTTGGGAACGTCCGCTCGAAATCAAAGAAAGCCGGTCTGCTGCGATCGGCTGCACCCAGTGCTATCGTCATCGGCAAAATCAAAGGAAGGATGACTGAATTGGCCTGTCTCGCGGATTATCGTGAGAGAGCAAGGCGTGGCCCCATCTGGTCATTGAGCATTGGTTAGGCTAACAATCGGCAAAGTCAGATGAGGAAAAATCGGCTAAATCAGCATGAAGAACATCGGCAAAATCAAAGGAAATTTTTCATTGATAATAAGATTTCTTACAAAGAGGAGCCGATTGTTCAGCAAAAGGGACAGGTTGCTGCTGCTAATCCTATACTAGTAGGTACCTATTCTAAGGGTTGTTGCCGTCTTCGCCGTCGCTGGGGTAACTGCCTTCATTGCCTGTCGACGAATCCCTGTGCTGCTATTGTGACCTTCAGCGAGAGGCTTCTTCTCGTCATCATCATCGTCCTCGTCTGACCAGCCCAGCGGATGCGCTTTGGCGGTGGTTCGTCGGAGGAGGTGTCGTCCTCCTGTTCCTTCTTCAGGTCGGAGGAGACATCTTCTTCTTCGTCGTCCTCTTCTTCTTTGGTGACGGAGGTGAATTTGCCCCGGAAGAGAGGGTCGTCATCATCACTCTCCACCTCCAGTGCTCCGTCAACCAGGTACCGGAGGTCATCTTCCCCGTCGGTTAGGGGCATGGCCCCATCTGACCAGACGAGGTCTTCACCCTCCGGCACGAAGTCGAAGTCCCACTCCTGCTTGTCCCAATGTTTGGGAGCCCGGCGGTTGTACGCCTCCATCTTGTCGTGCTCTGGGATCAACTCGCTTGAGGAAGAGGATTGGAGGGAGACGGAAGAGGGGGAAGAAGATGACATCGCTACAGAGGAAGAGGGTTTTTTGGTGCCGATGGCTGGAACAGAGGAAGGGGATGAAGTGGGCTGATCAATCGGCACGGTTAAATAATGAGAGATCTGGGTGAAATTTAATGCCGTTGCAGTTCCAGGAAGTGGTGCCAAAGCCATCAAATTTTGCAGAGAAGCTGGAAAGACAAGGCATCATGATGAGGAATACTGCGACAGGTCTGCCCTGCCATGACATGACCCTTCGAAGGAAAAACAGAGTGGTTTTGAAATTATCATTGCCAAAACCAGGGGGCATGTGTTATCACCAGATTTTGGTCAAATCAGGAGGTGGGCCGTGAGAGAGATGGGCTTGGAAGATCACACGTGGAAGATCTCTGAAGCGGCCTTGCGCGAAGAGTTTGGGCTAGACTGCCCGTGTATCTTTAATTATGGTAGATTATATCTTAGATTGAAAGTTAGAGTTTTACCCGTGCACGGTTAGGTGCACGCCTAAATTAGAAAGTCCGTGGACTATAAATATGTATCTAGGGTTTATGGAATAAACAACAACCAACGTTCAACCAACCAAATCAATCTCGGCGCATCGCCAACTCCTTCATCTCGAGGGTTTCTATCGGTAAGCAACATGCTGCCTAGATCGTATCTCACGATCTAGGCAGCACAACTCACGTTGTTCATGCGTTGCTCGTCTTGAAGCCTTGTTGATGGCGAGCGGCGTAGTTATCATAGATATGTTAGGGTTAGCATAGTTCTTAGCGTAACATGCTCGTAGTGCAACCCTTGCATGTCTAGCCGCCTCACACCTATCTTAGGTGTGGGGGCGGCACCCCGCTTGATCATCATTTAGTAGATCTGATCCGTTACGATTGCTCCTTGTTCTACAAGGATTAGTTTAATATCTGCAATAGTTAGGCCTTACAAAGGGGTGGAGGATCCAGCGGCACGTAGGGTGTCGTTCGTTGGTCCTAAACAGGATGTTCCGGGATCAACCTTGTGTTGGTTTTTAGGCCTTGTTTAGGATCGGCTTACGATCACCGTGCGTGGCCGCGAGGCCCAACCTGGAGTAGGATGATCCGATTATGCGGTGAAAACCCTAAATCGTCGTAGATCTCATTAGCTTTATCTTGATCAAGCAAGACCACCATATATTCGTGCACCTCGTACGAATCATGGGTGGATCGGCTGCCTGAGCCGATTCACGGGATAACCTGAGAGAGCCGATCGAGGCTCGTATTTAATGTTTACGTGTATGCCATGCGGGAAACTAAGCGAGGCATCTCCATCACCTTCCCGACGGATGGAATCAGGTGGCACGCCCTTGCATCAGCATCGGACGTGTGACCAGGCTTTGCGGGCCGTCGCTCGGAGGGACCTCAGCCAGCCGCAGCTCTAGGTTGTTCCCGGCTCTACGGTGTTGCCCGTCGCTGCCCGCCGGTGGGTTTCTGACGACAACAGCGTCGTGAGTCGATCGAGCTCCAGCAGCAGGTGACGGCGGAGGAGCGTCGGCAGCGGAGCGCGCCGACAGGCGCTATGGGGAGTGGCGGAGGCGATTGGCGGCGGAGCCGACGCGTTTGCGGCGATGATGGACGCCAACAGATGTGGAGGAGGCGCCAATGGAGGAGGAGGGAGGCCGGCGGAGGAGACCGAGGTCGGGGGCGGCGACGGCGACGAGTTCGACTAGTCCGACGACGACGGGCCGCACCCGGACGAGACGGCCGATCAGCAACGCGCTCGTCGAGTCCTTCGAGTCGGAGAAGAAGCTCCAGGGGCCGTGCCCGCGAAGAGGCGCAGATTCGTCGCGCCATCGAGCTCTCCCTCCGTGCGGCGCAGCCAGGACGGCGGAGGACGCGCGGGCGGGGCGGCACCGTCCGGCCACCGCCGAACGCAAGGAGAGAGGCGCAGCGCAGGAGAACTGCGGCGTAGGGGAGGCGACGACGGGGCGGGGCCGTCGAACGCGCCGCCGGGCGGTCAGTAGTCTAGGTTTAGATGAAATCTAGCCGTTTTCATTCAAATTTTGTAATATATAATCAAAATTGAATGAAAACTTTTATTTTCGTGCACAAATATTCATTTGGGGGCGGCGTTTGGGGGACGCGGCTGGGGAGCGACGTCCCCCAAACGCGGCACGAACAAAACACGTCCCCTAAACGCTCGATCCGGCGCGGTTTGGGGGACGGTTTGGGGGACGCGACTGAAGATGCTCTTATGTTTCAGTTTCGTGTAATTGCCTTGGCCATGTAGGGTCTTTTTAGACCGGGCTTGGTAGCTATAGTGGGCTTCTGCTTGTTTTTTTTTCTGCGCTTCTCTGTCCCGTTGGACTACTACATATCTGCATCATGTCCCTTCTCCTACTAGTTCGTTTCTTCACACGGCTTTAACTTTTCTAAAATAAATTCATGTTAAAGCACCACCTTGTACACCTAGACAAGATGAAATTATTAAAAGAAGGCCGATCTTTGCGAAGGAAAAACAACTCACTACGCACGTGACAAATAACGCGCTGTGGTGTCAGAAAATCCATGGAAAGTGGTCTCCCTGCTCGCCACGTGTTTCATTGGGAAGCAACGTGGGGATGAGGGAGGAGAGAGAAGACATAGAGGCTCATTTTTTTCTTTTTTTCTAGATTCGTTTTTTTTAATGAAATATCTTGAGAACCGTAAGTCTAAATTACGAACCATTTTCATTTTTGAGATCCTCGCGTCGAGATCTTTAAAACTAGATCCCGTGTTTAGGTTTCGAGATATATATTTTTTCGTACTTCCAATACTAGTATGATTGTACTCGTGGTGTGTACCTAACGTACTCGTGTTTCAACTGATAAGTACTTATGTTTTTAGTGTATTTGCTGCAATTTTTCCCTTTACTCGGTAACTGTACTCGCTCGTGTGTGTGAACTTGTACTTACTCGTATGCGCGACAGTACCTGTTCGTGTGCGCGACTGTACCTGCTCGTGTGTGTGACTGTACTTGTACTTGCCCATGTGTTCAACTGTATTCGTGTGTTGTGCGTGACTGTACCTGCTCGTATGCGTGACTGTACTTGTACTCGCTCGTCTGTTCGACTGTACTCGTGTGTTGTGCGCGATTGTACCTGCTCGTGTGCGTGACTCTACTTGTACACGCCCATGTGTTCAACTGTACTTGTGTGTCGTGCGCAACTGTACTGGTATGTTTGCACAATTGTACTCGTGTGCATGGTTTACTCGCGATGCAATGGATGTGCACGCTAGCGTATTTGTGCACGCGGCAATGAACAACAAAAAACCTACATATATTAGCTAGCCATGATGGTACCTTTATGAAGCTAGCTGGGCAATGCATCGATCGATGATGGCTTTGCTTGTTTTGACATGCATGCATGCGCGGCCCTCGGTGCGGATGAAATTGGCCGCGCTTGCCCGCGCCCGCGATAGGTATGAGGAAGTACGTGCGCTCTCGTCTGCGGTTCTCCTAACACCACGCATTGTACGGACATCGACGCTCCTAGACGAATCGGACTTTTAAGAAGGTCGGTCTTTTTCTAGTCGTACCCTAGACAAGATCAACACTCGGGCCAACATGCTACACAAGTCATATCATATCTTCCGACGAGTGCCCCAGATGCCAAGAACCAGCTGAGGACGCACGCTTCTATTCCTGTAGACAGTGTTGGGTCTCCATGAGCGGTTTGTAGAGCAATGTGAAGTTTCGTAAGTGAATCACGAGGGTTTATCGAACTCGAGGAGGTAGAGGACAAAGATATCCCTCTCAAGCAACCCTGCAATTAAGATACAAGAAGTCTCTTAACACACCTAATACACTTGTCAGATGAATAGGTGCACTAGTTCGGCGAAGAGATAGTAAAATGCAAGTGATATGGATGGTGGTAATATTGCAGGAAGTAAAGATGCAGTAAAACAGTAAACAAGCGGTGCCAGAAAATAGCTTGCTAGCGTGGGAGGCAATTCTCTGTGGTGTAACTTTTCTATTCGGAAACAAGGCCTAGGGATCCTACTTTCACTAGTGGACACTCTTAACAATGATCACATAAATAAATAACTTCTCTTCCTTTGTGCTACATACACTCTTGTTTGATAACAAACACCATTCATTGTGTAGGGCTACAAGAGCTCCCTCAAGCCGGAGTTAACAAGCTCCACAACATTCGGTGTTCATATTTAAGTAACCTTAGAGTGCATGATAGACCATTGCAATATAGACCGAGTACTAACATAACATACACACTGTCAACAATAGCTATGAAAGGGGGAATAGATCACATCAATACTATCATAGTAATAGTTAACTCCATAATCTACAAGAGATTACAATTATAACCTACGCCAAGTACTACATGATGCACACGCTGTCAACATCATTACATCATGAAGGAGGAATAGAATACTTCAATAACATCACTAGAGTAGCACATAGATGATATTCAACTAGATCACAAAGCTCATGATCACATAAAGATCACATGAGAGAGATGAACCACATAGCTACGGTACAGCCCTTAGCCTCGAGGAGAACTACTCCCTCCTCATCATGGGAGACGGCAGCGGCGATGGAGATGGCGATGTCGATGGAGATGCCTTCGGGGCACTTCCCGTCCGGCGCGTGCCTGCGGCAGACAGACTTGTCCCCCGAACTTGGCTTCGCGATGGCGTCGGCTGTGTAACTTTTCTCGTCCCGTGGCTTATTGGTGTCGAAATTTTAGGTCACGACGACTTATATAGGCGAAGAAACAGCGTCGGAAGGGGTCTAGGGGTCCCACACACCAGGGGGGCGCGCCCCCCCCCCTCTGGTCGCGCCGCCATACTGTGTGGGGCCCTGGGCCTCCCCTCTGGTCCCTCTCCGGTGTGGAAGCTTCAAATATAAGATCGTGGGCCTTGATGTCGTTCCGAGAATATTTCTGTGTAAGATTTCTGAAACCAAAAACAGCAGAAAACAGGAAGCTGCACTTCGGCATCTCGTCAATAAGTTGGTTCGGAAAATGCATAATAATGACATAAAGTGTGTATAAAACATGTGAGTATCATCATAAAAGTAGAATGGAACATAAGAAATTATAGATACATTTGGGACGTATCAAGCATCCCCAAGCTTAGTTCCTACTCGCCCTCGAGTAGGTAAACGATAACAAGGATAATTTATCATAATCTTGATCAATACTATTGTAAAGCATATGAAGTGAATGAAGTGATTCGAAGCAATAGTAAAGATAATGACTAAACAACTGAATCATATAGCAAAGACTTTTCATGAATAGTAGTTTCAAGACAAGCATCAATAAGTCTTGCATAAGAGTTAACTCATAAAGCAATAGATTCAAAGTAGAAGGCATTGAAGCAACACAAAGGATGATTAAGTTTCAGCAGTTGCTTTCAACTTGTAACATGTATATCTCATGGATAATTGTCAACATAAAGCAATATAACAAGTGCAATAAGTAAACATGTAAGAATCAATGCACACCTTGACACAAGTGTTTGCTTCTAAGATAGAAAAGAAGTAGGTAAACTAACTCAACATAAAGTAAAAGAATGGCCCATTCGCAGAGGAAGCATGGATTACTATTTTTGTGCTAGAGCTTTTCATTTGAAAACATAGAAACAATTTTGTCAACGGTAGTAATAATTCATATGCGTTATGTATAAGACATCCTATAAGTTGCAAGCCTCATGCATAGAATACCAATAGTGCTACCTTGTCCTAATTAGCTTGGATTAACACGGATTATCATTGCATTACATATGTTTCAACCAAGTGTCACAAAGGGGTACCTCTATGCCGCCTGTACAGAGGTCTAAGGAGAAAGTTCGCATTGGATTTCTCGCTTTTGATTATTCTCAACTTAGACATAAATACCGGGACAACATAGAAAACAGATAATGGACTCCTCTTTTAATGCTTAAGCATTCAACAACAGATAATATTCTCATAAGAGATTGAGGATTAATGTCCAAACTGAAACTTCCACCATGATTCATGGTTTTAGTTAGCGGCAATGTTCTTCTCTAACAATATGCATACTCAAACCATTTGATCATGAAAATCGCCCTTCCTTCAGACAAGACGAACATGCATAGCAACTCACATGATATTCAACAAAGGTGTAAAAAGTTGATGGCGTCCCCAGAAACATGGTTACCGCTCAACAAGCAACTTATAAGAAATAAGATACATAGCGACATATTTAATACCACAATAGTTTTTAAGCTATTTTCCAATGAGCTATATATTGCAAAGACAAGGAATGAAATTTTACAAAGGTAGCACTCAAGTAATTTCCTTTGGAATGGGAGAGAAATACCATGTAGTAGGTAGGTATGGTGGACTAAATGGCATAGTTTTTGGCTCAAAGATTTGGATGCACGAGAAGAATCCTCTCTCAATACAAGGCTTAGGCTGGCAAGGTTGTTGGAAGCAAACTCAAGTATAAACCGATACAACAAAACTTTCATAAGAACATATTGCAAGCATTATAAAGCTCTACCTTTGTCTTCCTTGTTGTTCAAACACCTTAACCGAGAAAATATCTAGACTTAGAGACCAATCATGCAAACCAAATTTTAACAAGCTCTATGTAGTTCTTCATTAATAGGTGCAAAGTACATGATGCAAGAGCTTAAACATGATCTATATGAGCACAACAATTGCAAGTATCAAATTATTCAAGACCATACGAAGCATAAGCATTTTCTGTTCCAACCATATAACAATGAAGCAGAAGCAGTTTTCAACTCCGCCATGAGCATTAAAAGTAAAGCTAAGAACACCGGTGTTCCTTATGAAAAAGCGGAGCGTGTCTCTCTCCACATGAGCATGAATTTATTCAAACACAAGCAAAAATAAAAACACACAGAGAAGCTCCAAGTAAAGCACATAAGATGTGGAAGAATAAAAAATATAGTTTCACTAGAAGTGACCTGATAAGTTGTTGATGAAGAAGGGAGTGCCTTGGGCATCCCAAGCTTAAATGTTGAGTCTTCTTGAAATATGTGAGGATGAACCATGGGGCATCCCCAAGCTTGAACTTTCACTCTTCTTGATCATTTTTATCATCCTCCTCTCTTGACCACTTGAAAACTTCCCTCCACCAAACTCAAAACAAACTCATTAGAGGGTTAGTGCATAATTGAAAATTCATATATTCAGAGGTGAAATAATCATTCTTAACACTTCTGGACATTGCACAAAGCCTACTGGAAGTTAATGGAACAAAGAAATCCATTAAACATAGCAAAAAGGCAATGAGAAATAAAATGCAGAATCTGTCAAAACAGAACAGTCCGTAAAGACGAATTTTTCTGGGGCACTTAACTTGGATAGAAAAAGCTTAAATTTAATGAAAGTTGCGTACATATCTGAGGATCACGCACGTAAATTGGCAGGATTTTCTGAGTTACCTACAGACGGGGCTGCTCAATTTCGTGACAGTAATCTGTTTCTGCGCAGTAATCCAAATCTAGCATCAACCTTCTATCAAAGACTTTACTTGGCACAACAATGCAATAAAGTAAAGATAAGGAGAGGTTGCTACAGTAGTAACAACTTCCAAGACACAACAAAACAGTAGCAAAATAAAACATGGGTTATCTCCCAAGAAGTGCTTTCTTTATAGCCATTAAGATGGGCTCAGCAATTTTAATGATGCTCGCGCAAGAAATAAGAGTTGAAGCAAAAGAGAGCATCAAAAGCAAATAAGAAATACTTTTGAGTCTAACCCACTTCCTATGAAAAGGAATCTTGTAAGGAAACAAGTACTGAAACCACATAGCAACAAGCATAGAAAGGCAATACAAGCGCAACTTCAATATTCTCAACATAAAGAGGGGAAACTTAATATTATTAAGATGCATATAACCATGTTTCCCTCTCTCATAATAACCAATGGCATCATGAACAAACTCAACAATATAAGTATCACATAAAGCATTCTTATTCACATGCATAAAAGTATCATTACTCTCCACATAAGCATAATCAATTTTATTAGTGTTGCCTGCCAAAACTCACCGGCGAGCAGTGGTTAAGCAACACGAAGAGCCGGGAGGCTCCCACGACCGCTTAGTGGGCCCTGGCGCCTCGCGTCGTCCGCAAAGTCCCAGCACACGTCCGGCGGTTAAGGGCGTGCCACCTGACCTATACGATCGGAAGGTGTTGGATTGCTTCAACTAGTCTCCTGCATGGTAGACACGTAAACATTAAATACGAGCCCGATCGGCTCTCAGGTTGCCTGTGGATCGGCTCAAAGAGCCGATCGCCCCATGGTTCACGTTGGATTTACGATGACATGGGGATCCTGCTTGATCAAAACAAAGCTAAACCAATCTGACGATTTAGGGTTTTCACCGCATAATCGAACATCCTACGCGTAGTTGGGCCTAGCAGATACGAAAGATGATGGAAACTATCCTAAAAGAGGCCTAAAAACCAACGTTAAGTCAATTCCCGGAACATCCCTTATAGGAACGGTAAAACAACACCTCACGCACTACCGGATCATCCAACCCCAGCATAAGGCCTAATCATGCAGATATTAAACTAATCCTTGAAACAAGGAGCAACTATAACGGATTGGATCTACTAAGTAACGAATAAGCAAGGTGCTGCCCTTACACCTATTCAGGTGTAAGGACAGCTAGATATCGAGGGACGGCATTGCAAAGCAAATATGCATAAGAAAAGCATCAATGCAAGCCCCAAGACATCTACGATAAATAGTGCTACTCGCCATCAACAACGCTTGCACGAGTAACACAAGGTAATCGAATAAACGTGTACTTCCCTAGATCGCAAGATGCGATCTAGGCAGCATGATGCTTACCCGGAAGAAACCCTCGAAATAAGGGGTGGCGATGCGCCTGGTTTGTGTTTGTTGTGAACGTGATTGTCCTCCTTTCTCAATAACCCTAGATACATATTTATAGTCCGTAGACTGTCTAACGTGGGCATAAACCCAACCGTGTACGAGCTAGACTCGTTTCTTAATCTTAACCGAACCATTACACTACTATTATTCTGAGATACACAGGCCTTCAGCCCCAAATTCTAGCCCAGAACCGATTCAGAAACTCCTCTTAGATGTAAATCTCCCAAGCCCATCTTCATCACGGCTCAACTCCAATGCGGTCAAATTCTGGCGATAACAGCCCCCTGGTTTTGGCAATAGTAATTCCAAAACCACTCTGTTTCCCTTTCTTCGTCGTGTCAAATCGGGCAGAACAGAACCGCCACGGTATCCCTTCATCATGATACCTTGCCTTCTCAACTTCTCCGCATGATTTGATGGTTTTGGCACCACCTCTTCGGGAACCCTGCAGCATTGAATCATCTCCACTATATCGCATCTATTTTTAGCATCTGCGGTTCACTTCTTCGCCCCCCGCATTAGCACTCCAAGCCCTCCTCTGCCACCATGTCTTCTTCCTCCTCTGCCTCATCGGGTCTTTCCGCCCAGTCCTCCCCCTCCCGCGAGCCGACGCCGGAGTGGGACCCAGGGAGGCCCCGAGGCCCGACATCCGCCGCGCCATAGAAGACGGGGACGAGTCCAGCCCACGACTTCTCCGTCTGGTCGAGGACGATAAGTCCTCGACCAACGGGGAAAGTGACCTCGCTTCCTTGCCGACGGGGAAACGGAGGAGGAGGGCGATGACGATCGCTTCTCCTGGGACGACCACCTCCTCCTCAGGAGGAGGAGGAGAAGGAGGAGGAGACGACACCTCCTGGATGAGCCGCCGACCAAGCGCTTCTGCCCCTGGCCGGGGAATCTCAGCCCCGACAGCGACGGAAGACGCGACGAGGAGGACGAGGACAACGAGGGCCCTGCCGGCGGCGCGGCAGCAGCGACGATGAGCAGCCGGGAGTAGCAGAACGGCGACGAGGCGACGACGAGGGTAGCGACGGCCCATAGATAGGATCACTGCATAGGATCAGTAGTAGTAGATGGGGCAATGTATCCCCTGGTACTTCCTTTTGAGAGCAATCAGCTCTTTATGTAAGAAATCCCGTTATCAATGAAGAATTTCCTTTAATATGATTTTGCCGATTTCCTTTATGCAAATTTAGCCGATTTCCCCTCACACTGACTTGCCGATTGTCAACTTGGTCCATGCTCAATGAGCCGATGGCAACGCATCGGTCCCTCACGATAAATTACGAGATAGGTCAATTTAGTCACCTCCTCAAACGGTAACCTGCAAACCTTGCTCAAATTCAGATCCCCAAATTTCCAATCGAACAGGTCCAGACCGCAGTCGCGCGAACCCTAGATCTTGGACACGCAAAACCAAACTCCGCAGCGAACCCAATGGCGGAATCATCCAGCGCCAACGCCACGGTCTCCGGCCTGAAGGTAATCCTTAACCGCCCCAAGTCACTGAGCGTAATGTTAGATTTAACGGCAAAACTCCTGAATTAATGCCTGGTCTCATCATTAATTTTAGGTTTCAGACATTCTTCTGCCGCATCCTTCTCTTCCAAATTCCCTTTGCCTTGGTCCCCGTTCCACCGAAAATCCATCCAATTTGATTTCCTGCGAGGTCAATAGGATTCCCTTCGTGAACCAAGACCTGGATCTAACCTCCTGGGCCGACTGCTTACGGGCCTGGCCTAACCCTCTGAGGACTGGGTTTCTTGGTACAATAGAGTAGCCAAAACTCACCAAGCCAAATGGGAAGGAATAGCCGATGCTCTGTCTTTGTCATTGTCTCCCCTTGAGAAACATGAAAATCTCCTGAAAACCATCGGCTACTTTTGGTCTGACGCTGAACTGCTTCATGTTTGGCCATGGCCCCATGGCGCCAGCCTTCTTGGACGTGGCCATGATCACTGGCTAGACATTTCATCCCCCAGCCCTTCTGCTTTCATGCTGCCAAAAGTGCCATTCAAACTCTCCTCTAAGGAAGAGTGCACTAACTGGGGTGCCTATCTTAGACGCTGATGTCTACGCCCCCTCCTTTTCCTGTAGACAGTGTTGGGCCTCCAAGAGCAGAGGTTTGTAGAACAGCAGCAAGTTTCCCTTAAGTGGATCACCCAAGGTTTATCGAACTCGGGGAGGAAGAGGTCAAAGATATCCCTCTCATGCAACCCTGCAACCACAAAGCAAGAAGTCTCTTGTGTCCCAACACACCTAATAGGTGCACTAGTTGGCGAAGAGATAGTGAAATACAGGTGGTATGAATATATATGAGCAGTAGCAACGGTGCCAGAAAATAGCTTGCTGGCGTGTAGTTGATGGTGGTAGTATTGCGGCAGTAGTAACACAGTGAAACAGTAAACAAGCGGTAGTAACGCAGCAGTATTTAGGAACAAGGCCTAGGGATTAGAGTTTCACTAGTGGACACTCTCAACATTGATCACATAACGGAATAGATAAATGCATACTCTACACTCTTGTTGGATGATGAACACATTGCGTAGGATTACACGAACCCTCAATGCCGGAGTTAACAAGCTCCACAATTCAATGTTCATATTTAAGTAACCTTAGAGTGCATGAAAGATCAATTCGACTAACCAAGTACTAACATAGCATGCACACTGTCACCTTCATGCATATGTAGGAGGAATAGTACACATCAATACTATCATAGCAATAGTTAACTTCATAATCTACAAGAGATCATAATCATAGCATAAACCAAGTACTAACACGGATGCACACACTGTCACCATTACATCGTGCAGGAGGAATAAAACTACTTTAATAACATTGCTAGAGTAGCACATAGATAAATTGTGATACAAAATACATTGCAATCATAAAGAGATATAAATAAGCACCTCACTATGCCATTCAACGGTGAATAAGTACTCGTGAAATATAGCCTAAGAGACCCACACGGTACACACTGTCACCTTTACACACGTGGGACAAGTCTCCGGAGATCACATAAATAAAATTCACTTGACTAGCATAATGACATCTAGATTACAAGCATCATCATATGAATCTCAATCATGTAAGGCAGCTCATGAGATTATTGTATTGAAGTACATAGGAGAGAGATGAACCACATAGCTACAGCCCCGAGCCTCATTGGAGAACTACTCCCTCCTCATGGGAGCAGCAGCGGTGATGAAGATGGCGGTGGTGATGATGGAGAAGCCTTCCGGGGGCACTTCCCCGTTCCGGCGGCGTGCCGGAACAGAGACTCCTGTCCCCCAGATCTTGGCCAGCGATGGCGGCGGCTGGAAGGTTTGTGTGGGTTTCGCAGTACAGAGGGTTTCGTGACGGAGGCTTTAAATAGGCGAAGCGGCAGCCAGAGGGTCGAAGGGGTGCCACACCATAGGGTGGCGCGGGCCCCCTGGCCGCGCCGGCCTGTGGTTTGGTGGGCTGTGCCCCCCTGGTCCTTCTCGTGTGTTGGATGCTTCCGGTGAAAATAGGAACAAGCGTTGATTTCGTCCAATTCCGAGAATATTTCGTTACTAGGATTTCTGAAACCAAAAACAACAGAAAACAGGAACTGGCACTTCGGCATCTTGTTAATAGGTTAGTTCCAGAAAATGCACAAATATGACATAAAGTGTACACAAAACATGTAGATAACATCAATAATGTGGCATGGAACATAGAAGTTATCGATACGTCGGAGACGTATCGGCATCCCCAAGCTTAGTTCTTCGTCCCGAGCGGTAAACGATAACACGGATAATTTCTGGAGTGACATGCCATCATAACCTTGATCATACTATTTGTAAAGCATATGTAGTGAATGCAGCGATCAAAACAATGTATATGACATGAGTAAACAACTGAATCATAAAGCAAAGACTTTTCATGAATAGTACTTCAAGACAAGCATCAATAAGTCTTGCATAAGAGTTAACTCATAAAGCAATAATTCATAGTAAAAGCATTGAAGCAACACAATGGAAGATTAAGTTTCAGCGGTTGCTTTCAACTTGTAACATGTATATCTCATGGATAATTGTCAACATGAAGTAATATAACAAGTGCAATATGCAAATATGTAGGAATCAATGCACGGTTCACACAAGTGTTTGCTTCTTGAGGTGGAGAGAAATAGGTGAACTGACTCAACAATGAAAGTAAAAGAATGGTCCTCATAGAGGAAAAGCATCGATTGCTATATTTGTGCTAGAGCTTTGATTTGAAAACATGAAACAATTTTGTCAACGGTAGTAATAAAGCATATGTATCATGTAAATTATATCTTACAAGTTGCAAGCCTCATGCATAGTATACTAATAGTGCCCGCACCTTGTCCTAATTAGCTTGGACTAGGATCATCACAATGCACATGTTTTAACCAAGTGTCACAAAGGGGTACCTCTATGCCGCTTGTACAAAGGTCTAAGGAGAAAGCTCGCATTGGATTTCTCGCTATTGATTATTCTCAACTTAGACATCCATACCACAACATAGACAACAGATAATGGACTCCTCTTTTATGCATAAGCATGTAACAACAATTAATAATTTTCTCATATCAGATTGAGGATATTTGTCCAAAACTGAAACTTCCACCATGGATCATGGCTTTAGTTAGCGGCCCAATGTTCTTCTCTAACAATATGCATGCTTAACCATAAATGGTAGATCTCTCTTACTTCAGACAAGACGAACATGCATAGCAACTCACATGATATTCAACAAAGAATAGTTGATGGCGTCCCCAGAAACATGGTTATCACACAACAAGCAACTTAATAAGAGATAAAGTGCATAAGTACATATTCAATATCACAATAGTTTTTAAGCTATTTGTCCCATGAGCTATATATTGTAAAGGTGAAGAATGGAAATTTAAAGGTAGCACTCAAGCAATTTACTTTGGAATGGCGGAGAAATACCATGTAGTAGGTAGGTATGATGGTGTTATCACCCGATTTTGGTCAAATCAGGAGGAGGGCCGTAAGAGAGATGGGCTTGGAAGATTACACGTGGAAGATCTCTGAAGCGGCCTTGCACGGGGAATTTGGGCTAGATTGCCCGTGTATCTTTAATTATAGTAGATTATATCTTAGATCAAAAGTTAGAGTTTGTATCGCGCACGGTGGGATATTCCCACGTTAGAAAGTCCCCTGGACTATAAATATGTATCTAGGGTTTATGAAATAAACAACAACTCACGTTCAACCCAAACAAACCAATCTCGGTGCATCGCCAACTCCTTCGTCTCGAGGGTATCCGGTAAGCGACATGCTGCCTAGATCGCATCTTGCGATCTGGGCAGCACAAGCTCCACGTTGTTCATGCGTTGCCGTGAAGCGTCTTTGATGGCGACAACGTAGTTATCATAGATGTGTTAGGGTTAGCATAGTTCTTCGTATAACATGCTTACGTAGTGCAACCCTTGCATATCTAGCGCCCTCACACCTATCTTAGGTGTGGGGGCGGCACCCTTGATCATTATTTAGTAGATCTGATCCGTTACGATTGCTCCTTGTTCTACAAGGATTAGTTTAATATCTGCAATAGTTAGGCCTTACAAAGGGGGGGAGGATCCAGCGGCGCGTAGGGTGTCGTTCGCAAGTCCTAAACGGGATGTTCCGAGGATCAACTTCATGTTGGTTTTTAGGCCTTGTTTAGGATCGGCTTACGATCACCGTGCGTGGCCGCGAGGCCCAACCTGGAGTAGGATGATCCGATTATGCGGTGAAAACCCTAAATCGTCGTAGATCTCATTAGCTTTATCTTGATCAAGCAGGATCACCATATATTCGTGCACCCGTACGAATCATGGGTGGATATCGGCGGTACGGGATAACCTGAGCCGATCGAGCTCGTATTTAATGTTACGTGTATGCCATGCAGGAAATTAGCGAGGCATCCCCACACCTTCCTGACCAGGTATAGGTCAGGTTTGCACTTCGCATCGGACGTGTGACCAGAAGAGCATTACGGGCCGTCGCTCGGAGGGGTCTCAGCCAGCCGCAGCTCTAGGCTCTTCCCGGCTCTACCGTGTTGACCGTCGCTGCCCGCCGGTGGGTTTTGGCAGTCAACACATGGCACGCCCGGTGGGACAATCGTCTACATCAACCATCGCCATCTACATCGAGATGGCGGACGGCACGCAGTCACCTACGAGCTGCACGACGAGCTCAAGAAGAGATATGCGAGATCAAGGTCACCCTCGAAGCCGACCTCATCGGCTCTTTTCAGAGAACCCGTTCCCATGGCATCAGATGGAAGGGATTCTCACCGCAAGGTGCACTCGATGGGATAGACCTCTCTACCCGTCGGAGGAGCACCCGGGGCTGCGCGAGAGATCAACTACTTGGTGGCTGTCGCTACACGCCACTCGAGAACCTGGTCAACGTGTTGGAGCGTGTCGCTCTGCGCGTGATCCGGGAGATCATGAGCCACCAGTACTCGCCGTCGGGACCAGCTCTCGAACGCATCAAGGGGAGTTGCCACTCCAGTCCCGTCCGCTGCCATATGCGTTGGCGCACCATGAGGTGCCGGCTACACCGGCATTCGTCGTCTACAAGATCGGTGGTGACCCTAGTGACTACCAGTTCTTGGCTGAGGCGCCTAAGGAGATCCCTCAAGGATACGCGTGCACGTATGTGCCGGATTGTGGCAACTGGGCACTCTCAAACCAGGCCACAACATCAGGGACTCCGGCGAAAACAGGAGAAACGTCAGCGACAGAGCTTGAGAAGCGGAGACGTGGCTAACTAAGTCGCCACCCCGACGAAACTCGAGAGCCCAGCTCCTGCGGTTAGCTGAGTGGAAAAGCAAACATGGCTGGCCGTCGCCACCCCGGTGAATCTTCGATGCACTCTGCGGCCGTACGACGGATCAGATCGGTACCATGTTAAGAGACCGGTTAGGCATGGTAAGAAAGAAGGGCAATCGGCTATTCAAGCCGTGCCAGAAACGAGTACGAGATGATCCCGCTGCCACCTAAATATCAGCTCCCTGACTTCTCCAAGTTCAGTGGATCAGATGGCTCCAGCTCCATCGAGCACGATCGACGATGTTACAGTAGGACCGGCTTCGGTGTCGGATCAGCTACGCGTGAGGCTCTTTTCCCAGCCTCACGGGATCGGCTTTCGGATGGTACACCTCTTTGCCCGCAAACTCCATCCAGTCTTGAAGCAATTGGAAAAACCGATTCCATATACAATACCATTCAGAAGCTTAAAGTCTAACATTGCCCGATCCCTAGCACAACTACGTCGAAGCGCGGAGAAACGGTGTCGAGAGTATATCCGGCGCTTCGAAGTCTTGGAACCGATGTTATTGGTTGAAGTATAAGCACAAAAGGAAACGGTCGAGTTGGCCGGTAGCTGGCCTTGCCACAGCTCAGGACATGGCCTCCCAAGCGATTATCCTGTTGGCGCACATGGTTCGAAACTATCGACATATGAGCAGTATCACCGGACACAGCCTTAAGACAAGTTCAAGCGTGCGGTAGTCCTGGTCGATGCGAGAGGAAACGAAGTTCTGCGGGGAGACCAGAAGTGGCGATGGCTGAGTGGACTCGGGAGGAACCCCGTGTCCTGCCAAATGAGTAAAGCCACCGGGGCCGCCCGGGGGACTTGATTTTGACGTGACCAGGCGAACAAATCTTCGACCTCCTGCTCAAGGAGAAACAGTTGACGATTCCCGAAGGTCTCAAGTTCCCCACGGCGCAAGAGCCGAACGGAAAGCCGTGCGCAAGTGGCACAACTCGCTCCCATGCCACCAGCATTGCCGGGTGGTGGCCACATCAAGCGGCGATAGAGAAGGGGCGTCTAATTTTCAACCAATGCATCATGAGTCGACATGACCTTCCCGCCGTTAACATGGTGAAGTCACCTACCACGAGGGTTGCCGGCCAGGTCCACGTTCGGCCCATCAACATGGTAGGACACAGGGAACCCTCGGCAAAGATGGAGATGAGACAGTGCTCTCATAGCAAGGACAGAGGAGGCCGCTCACGCGATCGGCTCCATCATGATGGCAAGCGCTCGTCAGAGAGGGAGAAGTGAAGAACATAAAAGATATCAACGACCTCTCTCTGATCACCTCCTCAGCAACAAATATGTGAGTCGGTATGACCAACGCCGACGGTCAGCTATGATGAAGTGAAGGAGATCGTGCGGCTAGAGAAGCGAGAAGACATCGTAAACATGATCACGATGAGGAGAACCGGCGCCGTGCCACGGACCCAGGTCAAGGAGCAAGATGACAACGCAGTTCAGGCCGCCTTTCTTGAACGCTGGCGGGATTCAGGAATGGGCGATTGCCCACAATCGGCAGTGCAGAATGCAACAAGAAGAAAGAAGGGCGCCAACGTGTACGTGTTCGGCACCCAAGACCTCTCGTCCCTTGAGCAAACGTGCTGAGTCCCTCGGTGGGCGGATCTTGAGGATTCCGAAGGCAGGGACCGGAAGAAGAAGACGGTACCACCGTCCAGGGTGGTGCCCTGACGGTTCAATGGGTTACAAGCGGGGTTCGAGCGGTTGCGCGGCACCGGAAGCCGAAAGGTTGGCACATGCATTAAGGCAACGACCTGATCGCTGCAAGGTTCGGCGAGCCTGGATGAGGGTGGGTCCCTGAGGAGGCTGATGGCGTCCCAAGCAAAGAAAGCCGATGATGAGGCTGTCAGTGTGGCACTAGGCTTATGGTGCTCGTCTTGCAGCGGAGCTTAGTGCTCACGGAGTCTGATGCTCAAGGTGGATGACGGCGGCGCAAAGTCGAGAGGTTGGGTTAGTTTTATCAGCTGACCGAAGTAGCAAACGTCTGATGAGCAAAAACAGAAGCGAAATTTGAGTCATGACAGTCGGCCCCATAAATTATGAAGGGACATTACAAAACCTTCGTCGAACAAGCAATTTGGAGGCCGATTCCAGCAATCGGCCAGAGTTATCTTCTCATTCTGCCTGGGTTTGACGTTTGATCCAGCAGGGAGTACAGAGCCGATACCATCAAATCTTTTGACGAGAATCGGCTCGGGGGGCACCAGGTGGATAAAATACGAGGATATAGAAGAAAGGAGTATCTTGCAAACACCGGCAGCCAGATATGGGTTTTGGAAAGTATGAGGCCGACACATACATGAATCGGCCGTAAAAAAACCAATCACCAAAGGTACAACATAACGATGCGCGGAACCATCGACTTAAGGGTAGAAGGCGATGCATGGCCATCAGCTCCAGGCTCAAGCTATTATGAGGCGGAGGTGTGTCAATGGAGTAGGAAGTGAGTCGCGAAGAGAGATTCTAATGGAAGAGCTCCTCAATTGAGTGGCTTGATGACTCCGATTTTCTCTTCAAGAACCTCAGGCCAAGAGCAGCTTGGACGTACAGATCAGGTCAAGGATGGATTGCATGGGATCCACCAAAGGAAAGGAGCCGATCTGACCTGCAAGGCGCAAGAAGTAGACTGAAGAAACTCGAGGGGGAGCTCGCCCTGGAGGTTCTCTGCTCTGGAGAGCCGATTTTGCTGAAATCGGCTGGTTCTGCATCATGACTTGGGAACCGATGGCGACACATTTGGTTAGTCCACTGATATGCTCGCCTTGATAGAGGCTCGGGGGGCAACTGATGGCGCAGAATTTTCTGTTCTTAAGAAGCCGATTGAGATTTCATCGGGCTGAAAACCCAGTGGTATCGACTTCAGCATCAAGTCGTTTCAGCAGTGGTTCTGGGGCTCTCGTAAGAACGTCGATCTGCCTAGTTGTCCGCCAGAGCTCAAAGTCGTCAGTTGGGAAAAGCAAAAGATCAAAGGGATGAAGAATGGGGCATTGAGATACCGGTGCGTTGTCATCGGCTCGTTAGGCATTAGCTAAGTGACGATCGGCGGAATCAGTATTGACAATCGGCTGAATTAGCATAAAAAAGAATCGGTAAAATCAAATTGGAGAGATAAACCCAGTTTCAACACATAGAGGCGGTGCTCTCAAAGGGAGTACTAAGGGGATACATTGCCCCGTCTGCTACGCTGATCCTATTCTAGAGGTCCTATTCTACGGAGCCGTCACTGCCCTAAGTCGTCACCATTGCCGGTATTGTCGGCGCTGCTCGACGGGCTCGTCGTCGGTTCTTCCCGTAGCGGCTTGTGGCGGGACTTGTCGTTGTCCTCGTCCTCCAGTCGTACGTCGTCATCGTAACTATCATAGTCTTGAGGTTTCTGGCCGAGGGCAGTGGCGCTTGGCCGGCGGCTCGTCGGAGAGGCAGGTGTCATCCTCCTCCTCCTCTTCCTCCTCCTTCACCTCGGAGGAGGTAAAGTCATCCCGAAAAGGGAGAGCGAACGTCATCGCTCTCCTCCTCAGATTCCCCGTGTGAGACGGAGTCGCTCTCCGTCCGTCGAGGACTTGTGGGTCCTCGGACCGAGGAGGAGAAGTCGATGATACGGCTCCTCCCGGCCTCTATGGCGCGGCGGGTGTTGGCCGCATGGACCTCTTGTGGGCTCGGTGCTGGCATCGGCTCGGGGGAGGAAGAGGACTCAAAGGAAAGTCCCGACGAGGCGGAGGAAGAAGAAGACATGGTGCGCAGAAGGGTTTTTTGGGGTGCCGATGGCTGGAACAGAGGAAGGGGATAAAGATAACTAATCAGTCGGCACGGTTAAATAATGAGAAGCCTGGTGGAAATTTAATGCTATTGCAGTTTCCGAGGAGGTGATGCTAAAGCTATCGAATTTTGCAGAGAAGTTGAAAAGACAGGGCATCATGATGAAGGATGCTGCAACGGGTCTGCTCTGCCAAGACATGAACCTTCGAAGGAAAAACAGAGTGGTTTTGGAATTATCATTGCCAAAACCAGGGGGGCATGTGTTATCACCAGATTTTGGCCAAATCAGGAGGAGGGCCGTAAGAGAGATGGGCTTGGAAGATTACACGTGGAAGATCTCTGAAGCGGCCTTGCACGAAGAGTTTGGGCAGATTGCCCGTGTATCTTTAATTATAGTAGATTATATCTTAGATCAAAAGTTAGAGTTTGTATCGCGCACGGTGGGATATTCCCACGTTGAAAGTCCCCTGGACTATAAATATGTATCTAGGGTTTATGAAATAAACAACAACTCACGTTCAACCCAAGCAAACCAATCTCGGCGCACGCCAACTCCTTCGTCTCGAGGGTTTCTATCGGTATTAAGCGACATGCTGCCTAGATCGCATGCTGCGATCTAGGCAGCACAAACTCTACGTTGTTCATGCGTTGCTCGTCCTGAAGCCTTTTTGATGGCGAGCAATGTAGTTATCATAGATGTGTTAGGGTTAGCATAGTTCTTCGTATAACATGCTTACGTAGTGCAACCCCTGCATATCTAGCAGCCCTCCACTACTCTTAGGTGTGGGGCGGCACCCCGCTTGATCATTATTAGTAGATCTGATCCATTACGATTGCTCCTTGTTCTACAAAGGTTAGTTTAATATCTGCAATAGTTAGGCCTTACAAAGGGGGAGAGGATCCAGCGGCATAGGGTGTCGTTCGCAAGTCCTAAGCAGGATGTTCGAGGATCAGCTTCATGTTGGTTTTTAGGCCTTGTTTGGATGTCATGATCACCGTGCGTGGCCGCGAGGTCCCCTGGAGTAGGATGATCCGATTATGCGGTGAAAACCCTAAATGGTCGTAGACTCATATGCTTATCTTGATCAAGCAGGATCACCATATATTCGTACACCTCGTAGAATCATGGGTGGATCGGCTCTTTGGGCCGATTCACAGGATAACCTGAGACCCGATCGAGGCTCGTATTTAATGTTTACGTGTATGCCATGCGGGAAACTAAGCGAGGCATCATCACCTTCCTGACCAGGTATGGGTCAGGTGCTGTACCGCCGCATCGGACGGTGGCCGGAGAGCATTGCGGGCGTCGCTCGGAGGTCTCGGCCAACATGACTCTAGGCTCTTCCCGGCTCTACCGTGTTGACCGTCGCTGCCCGCCGGTGGGTTTTGGCAGTCAACAGATGGACACCAATGGCATAGTGTTTGGCTCAAGTATTTTGGATGCATGAGAAGTATTCCCTCTCGATACAAGGTTTAGGCTAGCAAAGGCTTATTTGAAACAAACACAAGGATGAACCGATGTAATAAAACTCTACACCGTCTTCCTTGTTGTTCAAACTCAATACTAGAAATTAACCTCTAGACCTTAGAGAAACCAATTATACAAACCAAATTTTTAGCATGCTCTATGTGTTTCTTCATTAATGGGTGCAAAGTATATGATGCAAGAGCTTAAACATGAGCACAACAATTTGCAAGTATCAAATTACCCAAGACATTTATAGCAATTATTACATGTATCATTTTCCAATTCCAACCATATAACAATTTAACGAAGGGAAACTTAGCCATGAATATTATGAGCTAAGAACACATGTGTTCATACGAACCAGCGGAGCGTGTCTCTCCCACACAAGCATAGTGTAACCAATTTAGTCAAACACAAACAAAAACAAAGACGCTCTCAAATGAAGTACATAGATGTGATGGAATAACAATATGGTTTGGGGGAGGAACCTGATAATGAAATTTGTAGCCGATGAAGAAGGGATGCCCAAAGGCATCCCCAAGCTTAAACGCTTGAGTCTTCTTGATATATGCGGTGAACCACGGGGCATCCCCAAGCTTAAGCTCTTCCCTCTTCTTGATCATAGTATATCATCCTCCTCTCTCGACCCTTGAAACTCCCCACCAAACTCGAAACAAACTCATTAGAGGTTGTAGTGCATAATAAAAATTCACATGTTCAGAGGTGACACAATCATTCTTAACATTTCTGGACATTGCCAAAGCTACTGGAGTTTAATGGAACAAAGAAATCCATCCCACACAGCAGTGGGAGAGAGCAATGTGAAATAAAAGGCAGAATCTGTCAAAACAGAAGAGTCCGTAAAGACCAATTTTAAAATGGCACCAGACTTGCTTACGGATGAAAATGCCCAAATTGAATGAAACTTGCGTACATATCGAGGATCAGCACGTAAATTGGCATAAGTTTACGAAGCTGCCTACGAGATAGGCACGTGAATTCGTGACAGCAAAGAAATCTGAAACTGCGCAGTAATCCAAATCTAGTATGAACTTTACTATCAACGACTTTACTTGGCACAACAAAACACAAAACTAAGATAAGGAGAGGTTGCTACAGTAGTAAACAACTTCCAAGACACAAATATAAAATAAAGTACTGTAGCAAAATAACACATGGGTTATCTCCCAAGAAGTTCTTTCTTTATAGCCATTAAGATGGGCTCAGCAGTTTTAATGATGCACTCGCAAGAAATAGTATTTGAAGCAAAAGAGAGCATCAAGAGGCAAATTCAAAACACATTTAAGTCTAACATGCTTCCTATGCATAGGAATCTTGTAAATAAACAAGTTCATGAAGAGCAAAGTAACAAGCATAGGAAGATAGAACAAGTGTAGCTTCAAAAATCATAGAGAGGTGTTTTAGTAACATGAAAATTTCTACAACCATATTTTCCTCTCTCATAATAACTTTCATTAGTATCATGAGCAAACTCAACAATATAACTATCACATAAAGCATTCTTATCATGAGTCTCATGCATAAAATTATTACTCTCCACATAAGCATAATAAATTTTATTAGTTGTTATGCAAATTCAACAAAGTAGCTATCATTATTATTCTCATCAAGTGTTGGAGGCATAGTATAATCACAACAAAATTTACTCTCCATAGTAGGTGGCACCAAAAGACCACTATCATTATAATCATCATATATGGGAGGCAAAGTATCATCAAAGAAAATTTTCTCCTCAATGCTTGGGGGACTAAAAAGATCATGAAAACCAGCTTCCCCAAGCTTAGAACTTTCTATATTATTATCAACAATGGTGTTCAAAGCGTTCATACTAATATTACTACCAGCATGCAAATAAGATTCCATAGGTTTTTTAATTTTCGCATCAAACAATCCATGTTTTAAATCGGGAAATAGAATAAGAAGCTCATTCTTGTCCATTATGCCAACTAGTTATAACAAGAAACAAAAATTGCAATTGCAGGATCTAAAGGAAATAGCTTCGAGCACAAACACAATGGCGCCAGAAAAGTACTGTTACCTGGAACCAGCGTATGAGTGCCTTTTACCTTTCCTCCCCGGCAACGACGCCAGAAAATACTTGATGCTGTCCAGGACTGGCGCGTGGTTGACGAGGGAGGAAATCCCTGTTGTGTAGCTTTCTGGTCCCGGCAACGGCGTAAAATGATGTCTACGCCCCCTTTTCCTGTAGACGGTGTTGGGCCTCCAAGAGCAGAGGTTTGTAGAACAGCAGCAAGTTTCCCTTAAGTGGATCACCCAAGGTTTATCGAACTCAGGGAGGAAGAGGTCAAAGATATCCCTCTCATGCAACCCTCCAACCACAAAGCAAGAAGTCTCTTGTGTCCCCAACACACCTAATAGGTGCACTAGTTGGCGAAGAGATAGTGAAATACAGTGGTATGAATATATATGAGGTAGCAACGGTGCGGAAAATAGCTTACTGGCGTTGATGGTGGTAGTATTGCGATGGTAACACAGTGAAACATGACAAGCAGTAGCACCCAGCAGTATTTAGGAACAAGGGCTAGGGATTAGAGTTTCACTAGTGGACACTCTCAACATTGATCCCAAACAATAGATAAATGCATACTCTACACTCTTGTTGGATGATGAACACATTGCGTAGGATTACACGAACCCTCAATGCCAGAGTTAACAAGCTCCACAATTCAATGTTCATATTTAAGTAACCTTAGAGTGCATGAAAGATCAATTCGACTAAGTACTAACATAGCATGCACACTGTCACCTTCATGCTTATGTAGGAGGAATAGTACACATCAATACTATCATAGCAATAGTTAACTTCATAATCTACAAGAGATCATAATCATAGCATAAACCAAGTACTAACACGGATGCACACACTGTCACCATTACATCGTGCAGGAGGAATAAAACTACTTTAATAACATTGCTAGAGTAGCATAGATAAATTGTGATACAAAATACATTGCAATCATAAAGAGATATAAATAAGCACCTCACTATGCCATTCAACAGTGAATAAGTATTGTGAAATATAGCCTAAGAGACCCACACGGTGCACACACTGTCACCTTTACACACGTGGGACAAGGAGTCTCCAGAGATCACATAAGTAAAATTCACTTGACTAGCATAATGACATCTAGATTACAAGCATCATCATATGAATCTCAATCATGTGCAGCTCATGAGATTATTGTATTGAAGCACATAGGAGAGAGATGAACCACATAGCTACCGGTACAGCCCCGAGCCTCGATGGAGAACTACTCCCTCCTCATGGGAGCAGCAGTGGTGATGAAGATGGCGGTGGTGATGATGGAGAAGCCTTCCGGGGGCACTTCCCGTTCCGGCGGCGTGCCGGAACAGAGACTCCTGTCCCCCAGATCTTGGCTTCGCGATGGCGGCGGCTCTGGAAGGTTTCTGTGGGTTTCGTCGAACGCATCAGGGTTTTCGTGACGGAGGCTTTAAATAGGCGCGGCACCGGAGGTGAAGAGGTGCCCAAAACAGGCGGCGGGCCTGGCCGCGCCGTGTGGTTTGTGGGCTGTGCCCCTCTGTCCTTCTCGTGTGTTCTGGATGCTTCCGGTGAAAATAGGAACCTCGGGCGTTGATTTATCAATCCGAGAATATTTCGTTACAGGATTTCTGAAACCAAAAGCAGTAGAAAACTGCACTGGCATCTTGTTAATAGGTTAGTTTCAGAAAATGCACAAATATGACATAAAGTGTGCACAAAACATGTAGATAACATCAATAATGTGGCATGGAACATAAGAAAGTCGAAGTCGTGCCTATCTTAGACGCCACATGAAAACCAAGGGCCCTGTGACAGAAAGAACACACGACCTTCTTGAACTTCTGGTTGGAGCATTTTATATTCTGTGGTCCTTCCCTCGCTCCCACCAAGAACTATCTCTCTTTGGCCTATGAACTTGCCAAAGGCACCCAACTGGGCATTGGCAAGCTGTTTCTGGGAGAAGTCTATCGATACCTCCAACTGATGTCATCAAACTATTCTCCCAAAAGACAGTTAAAACGGGAGGCCCCTGGTGGTTTATTCAGTTATGGGCTCAACTGTACTTCCAGAACCACATCCCTAACTTTCCACCTTTGGCTACCTGCACCTTTCCAAACACCAACGGGAAGCCAATCCGCTGTACCAGCTACGGCCAAGCCTTGTACAGTCTTCCAGGCAGCAAACTGAACCCCAAGGAAGCATCAGGATGGTTCAGAACTTTTTACCAGGGCCTGGATGACCCTCTCTTCTTTCCTTATCAGGAGTCTGAAAATTTTGAAAACCCAGTCTCCTTCAGGTTAGACAGCTTTGCCGATGACGACAGCACTCGGCAGTTATATTCCATCATGATCCGTCCCTGCTTCCTCCCAGTTGGCATGAGCACCTCAAACAGGATCATAAAACCTGGTTATGAATCTTACCAGCCGGTCGTAGTAGGCCGGCAATTCGGTCTTGGGCAGGTGTCTCCTCACCTCTTTCTCCACCATCTAACTGAGAGCAGGGCTGACTTGCCTGATGTTATCACCAGTCAAAGATGTTACTCCTTTTTTGATGCTCTAGTCATCCCAATCCCTCACAATCTATCCTTCATCTCTTCGACTGATGACTTTGAGATCTGGTGGACAATGTGGAAGACGCATGCCTTCAGGAGAGCCCTAGGACCGTTGCTGAAACAACTTGACGCTGAAGCTGATACTTCTGCAGAACAGGTACCACTTGCTCGCAAATTTCCGTGCGATAGTTTCCAGTGATGCTTTATAACCCTGCTCTGTTTCTTTGCAGCAACAAGATGGCCCAGAGCCTGTCAATGATGATGGATCCCCCTTCAAATTCCTCCCACCAGCTCCAGTGGTCCTCTTCTGCAAGAACTCACCACCTTTTAAAAAGGTTGTGATGCAGAGCCAGCCGATTCCAATAAAATCGGCTCCCAAGAGTAAAGACTCTTCAGGGCCAGCTGCCCCCCGAGCCTCAGTCAGGGCGAGAACAGCAGTGAGAAAAGTAGCTGCCAGGAAAACTTTGAAGGGCAAAAACCCTGCGCCAGCTCCAGAAAGCTTATATGTAAGCTGTTCTATACCCCATCTTGTTCCATTCATCCTTCTAGGCTTTTATAGCATGTCAGTGTCCATTAATCCTGCTCTTGCAGACCTCTACTGAAGACAATACCAGCGAGGAGACGCAGTCCAGCCGACGAGGCTCAAGCTCGGGCACCTCTGAGGACACCACCACGCAAAAACAGCCAGATGTGCCACCATCGGCTTCCAAGAAAAGGTCAGCCCCTGAACCTGCTGCCCTTCAAGCTCCCATCAAAACAGGGCAAGGAAGCTTACGCACAAAGAGTCAATGCACCAAGAGGGCTCGGAAGGATCAGCAAACCCCTTCCTCGAACCAAGAAGCTTCAAATGTAACGGCTCTCCAACTCCTCCTAGCTTAGTTCTTGTGCTTTGCTGCCCAGATCGGCTCACCATCTTTTTTGCAGACTGATGAAACTTCCAGTGGGGATGTCGAGGAAGTTCTGATGCCCTCCACAACTCTGGAGGTAACAACCTCTAAAGGTGACATCGACCAAGTTGCCACCTTGGCCAAACCCCAGGCAGAGACGCCACAGCCGATTGCTTCGTCATCGGCTGTTCCCATGGTCATAGGAGAGGTACGCTCCCTTTGTTGGGCTTGCCCTTACCCTGATCTGCAGACTTATGCTGCTTTTTGTTGTTTGTCAGGGCTGTGATCTCTCAGGCTTGCTGTCGTTCGATCCTGAATCTATCGAGCCGGCCCACTCCACAGCACGTGATGAACCGAGCCCCAGCGTCATCGCTGACCAACTCCAATGCCTCAAAGCTCTGCTTTCTTCACCCATTGAGACATTAGTCGAAAACTCTGAGGAGGTGAAGAACATTCTTGAAGAAATCCAGCCTCACGTCCCAGTGACGCTGCAGTTGAAGCTCTGGCCAGTCGTGACGTTGTCTGCCTTCAGGTCAAGGGTGCAGTTGGCTCGTCAGAGAATCGACTTACGCCACACCCAACTCCCGCTGAAAGCCGATATTGCAGACAAATGTCAACGGCTTAACGAGAAAAAGGCAGCTTTGGATGCCAAGACTGACACCTCTGTCAGCACTGCTGAGCTTGAGATCTTGCGAAAGGAGCTGAAGGATCTCGAAGAAAAGGTGCGGGTCACCAAAGAGCTCATCTGTGACAAGGAAGCTTCCATTGCTCGCTCCCAACGGGAAGCAGAAGGCCTCAAGGCTGAACTGAAAACTGACTTGGCAGAGATACGTGCCTTGAACAAGCAACTGGTGACAGGCAAGGATGATGACGACAAGGCCGAGATCGCAGAGGTGGATCACGTCCGTGCTGGTGCACTCCGCGCCTTAGAAACTTTCCTTCAGTAGGGCCTGCGCATGTGGCAGTTTGTGCTTGTAATTCTAGAGTCGATGGCTGTGCATCGGCTTTTTATTCTAGAGTCGATGGCTGTACATCGGCTGTGCTTAAAAAATTTATATTTTTTCCGGCCGATCTACTTATGCATCGGCCCCGGTATTCCAATGTCCATCATCTTCGAGGAATATATCTTGAGCTGCTGGCCATTGACAGCCACTTCATACTTCGTAACCTCGTATCTTATCCGTTTAAGTGCCCCCCGAGCCGATTTTTTCAAATGGATTGAAGATATCGGCTCTTCAGGCATCCTTTCTTAGATCAATGCTGAACACAGGCAAAATGCATGTCGAGGATAATTTTGGCCGATTGCTAGAATCGGCCCCCTTTTTCATTGCAATGCTTGATGAGGGTTTCCAACTTCTTGGTGCTTCACTATGGCTACGTGACATGCTTGAGATGAGACTCGTCCCTTTTATTTTTTGGGGCCGATCGCAGGGATCGGCCTTGCCACGTAAACCTACTGATTTGGATCTTGCTACTCCGTCAGGCCGGCGGATAAGACCAGCCTCACCCCGTTTTTTGAAGCTTCGATGCGCTCACAGCCGTCCAAACTGATTCCAGAGAGCGGCTCTTGGTCGTCTGCATCCCAAATATTCATGGCAGCTAGTGAGATCTCGATTGAGTCATCTGCCTGAACAACCTCCACTTCATCTCCATCCCACTGTATGATGCATTGGTGCATTGTGGATGGGATGCAACAGTTAGCGTGAATCCAATCCCTTCCTAGCAGGACAGCGTAATTGCTTTTGCTGTCGACGATGAAGAACGAGGTAGGTATGGTTTTTCGGCCTACGGTCAGATCTACATTCAGAACACCTTTTGCTTCTGATGCTTGGCCGTTGAAATCGCTTAACGTGACGTTGGTCTTGATCAGATCGTCATTGGAGTGTCCCAAACGTCGTAGCATGGAATACGGCATTATGTTGACTGCCGCTCCCGTGTCAACCAACATCTTGCTGACAGGCTGCCCATCGATATAACCTTTTAGGTATAGAGCTTTCAAGTGCCTGTAGCTCCTCTCTCGTGGCTTCTCAAAGATCACTGGCCGTGGACCGTCGAATTGAGCCACCGATACTTCCTGCGTCTTTTTGGAGCACAAAACTACGACGGGAGTATAAACACTATGTTTGTATCGGCCCGATGCCTGCGCTCGGCTTTTTGTCTGTTTAGAGCGCCCACACTTTCAACTTTGGCGGGCGCGTCTGCATCTCAGCGTTTGCTGAATTTTCACGGCCAGATCGCGTGCCTTCCTCAACGTGCAGTGCGTAGCCGGCTTCCTCCGGGTTTCTTGCTTGTGCACCTACGCTTACGAAATGGGCAGGTCAGCCGGGGCACCACCTTGGCTGGTGGTACCTATCTTCTTTTCATCCGACTCCTCGAAGTCTTCATCTTGAGATGATTCAGCTCGTTTGTTCTGAGGTGGGAGAGGCCTAGACGCTTGAACTGCTTTGAAACTTCATTCGTTCCCTTCTTACGCATACACTCGGCGAGTTCTCGATTAGCAGGCAATCGGCTCATTCACGAGTCCCAACGAGTGTTTAAAGAGAACCGGTTAATGCCTATCCAAATCTTCTTGCACTCTTGATTTCCCCCTAGCGTGGCGCTCGTCTCCCTTCATCGTCTCGATCTGTAATGATACCTCTGTCATACGCATCTGACAAAGCGATATCTTTCGTCATCCATGTCGTAGCGCCGACGTCGGTCATACTTGCTGCTTTCATGTTGTTAAGAGATGCGGAGAGTGGTCGTTGATACGCACGCTTCTCACTTCTTCTTCTGTCAGGTATCAAATGCATTATCATGTTGAGGCCGGTCGCGTGGATCAGCCTCCTCTTTATCCTTGCCAGGAGTGGCCAACTTCTGCTTTATCTTTGCCATGGTGGGTCCCAAGCCACCTTACATGTTGACACAAAAACCGCTCGCGTCTTAGGGAGTGGCCCCACGGGAATCCACCATGTTGGCAGCGAGAAGCGGATGTGTGTCTACTTTCATGGCAAATTGTCCGAGGAGCAAATCGGCCTGACTCTATCGCCATTTGAATCTGTGCGCGCAACACTTTGCAATCGTTGGTGGCGTGGGTGAACGTGTGATGCCACTTGCAGTATGGCCTACCGTTCATCTCTTGTGACGTAGGAATTTTGTGGCCTTCGGGTAACTTCAGCTGTTTCTCCTTCAGCAGCAAATCAAAAATTTGCTCAGTTTTGCTTAAATCAAAGTCAAACCCTCTTGGAGGCCCTGGTTGTTTCACCCATTTGCAGGACACGGGAACTGGCGTCCGGGTCCATTCAGCCACGGCGATTTCCTGATCTTCCACAGGGTCTTCATCCTCCTCGGCGTCGACCAGGCCTATCGTGCGCTTGAACTTGTCTTGGTACAGTTCTGGGTGGCGCTGTTCATACGAAGTTAGTCTCTGGACCATGGCCAACGAGTTGTACTCCACTTGGAACATCAGATCCTTGAGTGCGCTGCGAGGCCTGCCACGGCCAGCTCGGCTGCTTCTTTCTCAGTTAAACGAGTCGCATCGGTTCTTGGCGGTTCACGAAACGTTGAATGTATTCAGACACCGTCTCCTCGCCTTTGCCGAACTTGGGTCAGATCGGCAATGCCAGCTTCAGTAACTTCTGAATGATATTGTATGAAATTGCTCTTCCAGCTGCTCCATGTCCGAACTGAATTTGGGGGTAGCGAGGTGTACCACCCAAAGGCTAGACCCGTGAGAGATTGGGCAAAGAACCTCACACGTAGCGGTTCTGATGCTGAAACCATGCCCAACTGTGCCAAGTATTGGCTCACGTGCTCGATGAGCTAGATCCTTCCGATCCACTGAATTTTGTGAAGTGGGGAGCCGATACTTAGGTGGCAGCGGGATCGGGTCGTAGTCATTGGGATACGGCTTGGAATAACCGATTGTTTCTTTTTCGGCAGGATACCGAGCCCGATCTCTCAAGATTGCGGTCTGATCCACAGTAGGAGCTGTAGAGGTTGAGCTGTCCGGATTCGTTGTAGTGGCATATTTAGTTAGCCATGCCTGTTTCTCAGCATCTGCTCCAGAACTCCCTGCTGCTCCAGCAATCCCTCCTGCCATAACCATCGCTCCTGCTCCGGCAATTCCTCCTGCCGACAAGATGTATCCCAGTTGTTGCGGTCCGGCACGTATGTGCACACGTATCCATATGGGATCTCCTTGGGGCTCATACAGGAATTGGTAGTCGCCGGGATCACCTCCAACCTTGTAGACAACGTATGCCGGTGAACCTTGTTGCGCTGTGGAGCTGCCATCGCGAATGGCAATGGTGGCCTAGTGTGGTATCTCTCCCTGATAAGTCCCTAAAGCAGGTCACGACGGAAATACGATGTTTCACTGATTTCTTGCACCGCATGAGCATAGCTCGCAGCACGTATTCACCGAGGCTCAGTGCCGATGTAGAGAATGAGCCACAGCATAGTTAATTTCTTGGCGCGAGAACTCACGAGTACGTTCCTCGAAGGGAGAGACGAGATCTAATCCCTCGAAACAGCGGCTTCGGGTGTAGATCCTATGAACCTGATGCGTGCGAACCGGGTCTTCTCAAAGGAGATGAGATGGAAACTTCAAAGATGGCCTTACGCTCATCGTATTTCTTCTTATGCTCTGCAGGTAGATCTCGTACTTGATCGGTTTGTCCGACATCTTGGTTGCCGATGTTGACGTGGTTGTTGTAAGAAAGTGTCCCTTGGGCGTGCCGAAATGTATTTTGCCAAAACTCACCGGCGACGGTGGTTAAGCAACACGCGAAGAGCCGGGAGGCTCCCCGACCGCTTAGTGGGCCCTGGCGCCTCGCGTCGTCCCGCAAAGTCCCAACACACGTCCTGGCGGTTGCAAGGGCGTGCCACCTGCCCTATACCTGATCAGGAAGGTGTTGGATTGCTTCAACTAGTCTCCTGCATGGTAGACACGTAAACAGTAAATACGGGCCCGATCGGCTCTCAGGTTGCCGTGTGGATCGGCTCAAAGAGCCGATCGCCCCATGGTTCACGTTGGATTCGCATTGGGATCCTGCTTGATCAAAACAAAGATAAACCAATCTCTGACAGTTTGTTTTCACCGCACAATCGGAACATCCTACGCGTAGTTGGGCCTAGGCAGATACGAAAGATGATGGAAACTATCCTAAAAAGGCCTAAAAACCAACGTTAAGTCAATTCCCGGAACATCCCTTATAGGAGCGGTAAACAGCACCTACTACCGGATCATCCAACCCCAGCATAAGGCCTAATCATGCAGATATTAAACTAATCCTTGAAACAAGGAGCAACTATAACGGATTGGATCTACTAAGTAACGAATAAGCAAGGTGCTGCCCTTACACCTATTCAGGTGTAAGGACAGCTAGATATCGAGGGACGGCATTGCAAAGCAAATATGCATAAGAAAAGCATCAATGCAAGCCCCAAGACATCTACGATAAATAGTGCTACTCGCCATCAACAACGCTTCAGCACAAGGTAACACAAGGTAATCGAATAAACGTGTACTGGCTGACTAGATCGCAAGATGCGATCTGAGCAGCATGACGCTTCCCGGAAGAAACCCTCGAAATAAGGGGTGGCGATGCGCCTGGTTTGTGTTTGTTGTGAACGTGATTGTCCTCCTTTCTCAATAACCCTAGATACATATTTATAGTCCGTAGACTGTCTAACGTGGGCATAAACCCAACCGTGTACGAGCTAGACTCTGTTTCTTAATCCTAACCGACACGTACACTACTATTATTTACAGATACACGGGCACGCTGGCCCAAATTCTAGCCCCAAGGCCGATTCAGAAACTCCTCTTAGATGTAAATCTTCCAAGCCCATCTTCATCACGGCCCAACTCCAATGCGGTCAAATTCTGGCGATAACAATTAGTAATAGTGGGAATAAAACTACCATAACCATCATTGTAATCATCATAAATTGCAGGCATGGTATAATCACAATAACCTTTATCCTCCATAGTAGGTGGCACCAAAATACCACTATCATTATAATCATCATAAATAGGAGGTAAAGTATCATCAAAGAAAATTTTCTCCTCAAAACTTGGGGGACTAAAATATCATGCTCATCAAAACCAGCTTCCCCAAGCTTAGAATTTTCCATAGCATTAGCAACAATGGTGTTCAAAGCATTCATACTAATAACATTGCCATTAGCATGCATATAAAGTTCCATGGGTTTTTAATTTTCCTCTTCAAACACATCATGTCCTAATTCAAGATAAGTTCATAAAGATCTCTCATTTGTTTGTTGTTTTCCATTAGCGTAACTAGTGAAAACAAAAAGATGCAAATGCAGGATCTAAAGGAAATATCTTCGAACACACACACAGGCAACAGTGCTAGGAAATATCTTAGTAGTCGGAGATGTGAATACCTTTTACCCAGCACCTGCCACGGCTTAAGCTTGAGGAAAATGGCTTAGTTGCCGGATTCGGGAGTGTGAGTGCCTTTTACCTTACCTCCCCAACAACGGCGCCAGAAAAATAGCTTGATGTCTACGCACGCTTCTATTCCTGTAGACAGTGTTGGGCCTCCAAGAGCAGAGGTTTGTAGAACAGCAGCCAAGTTTCCCTTAAGTGAATCACCCAAGGTTTATTGAACTCGGGGAGGTAGAGGACAAGATATCCCTCTCAAGCAACCACAAAGCAAGATACGAGAAGTCTCTTGTGTCCCCAACACACCTGTCACTTGTCAGATGTATAGGTGCACTAGTTCGACGAAGAGATAGTAAAATGCAAGTAGTATGGATGGTGGTAATATTGCGGGAAGTAAAGATGCAGTAAAGCAGTAAACAGCGGTGCCGAGAAAATAGCTTATTGGCGTGCAGTTGATTCTCTATGGTGTAACTTTTCTATTCGGAAACAAGGCCTAGGGATCCTACTTTCACTAGTGGACACTCTTAACAATGATCACATAAATAAATAACTTCTCTTCTTTGTGCTACATACACTCTTGTTTGATAACAAACACCATTCATTGTGTAGAACCAAGAGCTCCCTCAAAAATTTGAGTTAACAAAGCTCCACAACATTCGGTGTTCATATGTAAGTAACCTTAAATTGCACTTGATAGACCGTTGCAATTTAGACAGAGTACTAACATAGCATACACCCCATTGTCAACAATAGCTATGAAAGGGGAATAGATCACATCAATACTATCATAGTAATAGTTAACTCCATAATCTACAAGTTACAATCATAACCTACGCCAAGTACTACATGATGCACACGCTGTCAACATTACATCATGAAGGAGGAATAGAATACTTTAATAACATCACTAGAGTAGCACATAGATGATATTCAACTAGATCACAAAGCTCATGATCACATAAAGATCACATGAGAGAGAGATGAACCACATAGCATACGAGTCTGACCCTTGGCCTCGAGGAGAACCTCCTCCTCATCATAGGAGAGCAACGTGACGATGGAGATAGCGGTGATGTCGATGGAGATGCCTTAGGAGACACTTCCCCGAATCCCGGCGGCGTCTTAGAACAAGAGACCTGTCCCCGAACTTGGCTTCGCGATGGCGGCGGCTGCGTGACTTTTCTGTCCCGTGGCTTATTGGTGTCGAAGTTTCGGTCACGACGACTTATATGGCGAAGAAAACGGAGTCGGAAGGGTGCAGGGTCCCACACACATCGGCGCGCCCCCTGCGCCGCGCCGCCATACGTAATGGGGGCCACGGAGCCTCCCTACGGGTCCCCTCTCTGGTGTTCACGGAATCTTCATTGGAAATATAAGATCGTGGGCCTTGATTTGGTCCAATTCCGAGAATATTTCCTGTGTAAGATTTCTGAGACCAAAAACAGCAGAAAACAGGAACTGGCACTTCGGCATCTCGTCAATAGGTTAGTTCAGGAAAATGCATAATAATGACATAAAGTGTGTATAAAACATGTGAGTATCATCATAAAAGTAGTATGGAACATAAGTATAGATCGTTTGGAATGTCAGGACAACCAAGCCCCAACCGAAAAGTCGAGCCGCCCCGTGCTCTCATCGGAGTTCCCCCATCTCCCGATGAACCCTCGTCATCCCAGCCGTCGTCATTGACGCGGAGGGTGCATATCAACGTAATCACGGGGGTAGCGGTGATGACGAGGTAGGGGTGGCACTTGCAGCACCTGGTTTGGTGGGAGGGCGCCTCCGAGCCACAGGAGGGAAGCGTTCGGGAACTTTGTGCTTGGATCTAGGGATGATCAGAAATATAGAAATATGTCCCAAAAAAGAACACTGTTTGCCATGCACACATATCATTAAGTAATTATTTAATTCATATATGTTATTCAAAAATACAAACTCAATTTATGTTACTGAATAAAAATAAAAATTAACGTGGTTGAATACTCAGTTGCAACAGGTGTGTAACTGGAAAAAACGCTACATATGATCTAACTAAAAACTATGTTAGTTATGATCCATATGCAAATAAAAAAACTCAAATATAACCCATGTGCAATTACAAAAATTCTCGATTGCAACCTATGTGCCACTAAAAGATCTTAGTTCGAACCCACCTGCAAGTGAAAAAACTTATAGTTGCCACCGGTGTGCAACTATAAAAGTCCCGGTTGTCACCCATGTTTAATTATAATAATCTAGTAAATGCAGGCGTGTTTTCCGCACTGCTAAGGTAGAGGTGAACGTCATGAGTATACAACTAATGGGAGTTGGTAACAGTGATAGAAATTTCTAACGATGGATGTATGATACGTCCAAAACGTATCTACTTTCTCGAATACTTTTGCTATTGTTTGCCATCTAATTTGTGTATTTTGAATACAACTAACACAGACTAACTCTGTTTTCAGCAGAATTGCTCTGGTGTCTCGTTTTTTTTTGCATAAATTCAACTTTCAGGAAAATTCTCGGAAAATATCGCAAAATCCATATTTCACCCGAAGACTCACGGAGCCAGAAGACGAGATGGAGAAGGGCCACGAGGGGCCCACACCTTCCCTAGGAGAGGGCCAGGCTTGGACGCACCTAGGTGTGGTCTGGCCGCCTCGACCACCCCCTCGACCTCTCCTCCCGACTATATTAAGCCTCTGACCCTAAAAACAGAGGGGGGTTCGACGTTTTTCCAAGAAAAGTTCACTGCTCCGCCGCCACGAAACCCAATCCGGGAACCAGAAACTCCGTTATGGCACCTGACCGGGACAGGTAATTGGAGGAGATCATACGCCATCTCTCCATCCAGCGCCTCTCCATCAGCCATCCATGATTCCCCCATCAATGTGTGAGTAATTCCCCACTGTAGGTTGTAGGGGATTGTAGGGATTGATGAGATTGTTCATGTAATAGCTATAAGATTGTTATGGGCATAGTGCCTGATACGTCTCCAACGTATCTATAATTTCTTATGTTCATGCTAGTTTTATGACAATACCTACATGTTCACACTTTATATCATTTTTATGCATTTTCCGGGACTAACATATTAACAAGATGCCGAGTTCTGTTTTACGCTGTTTTGGTTTCAGAAATCCTACACGAAATATTCTCGGAATTGGACGAAACAAAATCCCACGGCCCTATTTTTCGACGGAGGGTTCGAACATGAAGAAAGAGTCGGGGAGACGACCGGCGGGGGCCACCCCATGGGCAGCGCAGCCCCCGCACACTATCAGCCCAGTTGTGGAGGCCACCCCCTGGCTCCCCCGACGCTGCCCCTTTGCCTATATATTCCTTCATCTCCGAAAACCCTAACACAATTAGTCATATTCCACGAAAAGTTACGTAGCCGCCGCCATCGCGAAGCCAAGATCTAAGTCTCTATTCCGGCGCCGCCGCCGGGACAGGGAATTGCCCAGATCCATCTCCATCGACTCCACCGCCATCTTCATAGTTGCTGTCTCCATGATGAGGAGGTAGTACCCCCGAGCTGAGGGCTCTACCGGTAGCTATGTGGTTCATCTCTCTCCCATGGTGTGATCTTTATGTGATCATGAGCTTTGTAATCTAGTTGAATATGTAGATGTTACTCTCGTCTATTATGCACTCTAGGGGTTACTTTAATATGAACTCCGAGTCACTCTCGGTGTGATGTGGTAACAGTGTGCGCATCGTGTGTTATTCCTTTATGAAGTTGTGGAGCTTGTTTACTCCGGCCTGGAGGTGTGCTTTTGTAGCCTACACAATGGTGTTTGTTATCCAGCAAAGTGTTTGAGAGTAGCATTTATTTATTCAATTATGTGATCATTGTTGAGAGTGTCCACTAATGAAAGTATGATCCCTAGGCCTTGTTTCTAAGCATTGAAACACCGTTTCCAACAAGTTCTGCTACATGTTCGCTTGCTGCCATTTTTATTTCAGATTGCAATTACTACTATAATCATCCATATTACTTGTATTTCACTATCTCTTCGCCGAACTAGTGCACCTATACATCTGACAAGTGTATTAGGTGTGTTGGGGACACAAGAGACTTCTTGTATCTTAATTGCGGGGTTGCTTGAGAGGATATCTTTGACCTCTACCTCCCTGAGTTCGATAAACTTTGGGTGATTCACTTAAGGGAAACTTGCTGCTGTTCTACAAACCTCTGCTCTTGGAGGCCCAACACTGTCTACAGGAATAGAAGCGTGCATAGACATCAGTGCCTAGTATCCGTTGTTAGTATTTTTGACATTGTTGCAACTTGTTATTCTTAATGCTTGTCACTTTGGGCCCGAGTGCCATGATCTCAGATCTGAACATCTTATTGATTCATGAGGATAATTATTGTTTTTGATCATACCTGCAAGTTGTATACACATATTGTTGTCCGGAACCCGAGGCACCAAAGTGACAATGATTGGGATATTGGGAGGAAATTTTAAAAACGATGTGAGGATCCGTGTGTTCATAGAGTGTTAATGCTTTGCTCATGTACTCTAAAAGGAGTACCTTAATTACTAGTAGATTCCCTTGAGGCCCAGCTGCCACCGGCTGTAGGACAAAAGATGTCGTGCAAGTTTCTCCTTGCGAGCACGCACGACTAAATAGAAACACACACCTATGGTTATTTTATACTAGGATGTTTTTATCATTATTACTTGCAATGCCCACGTCTTGCTTATTATGTGAATTATCTTATCCATGCATCGCCCGTTCATCCATCCCTGTGCCTACAGTATTTTAATCATGATGTCTACTACAATCATCGCTACTGCTGTTTTTATTTCATTACTGGCACATTTCACTACTACCACTAACTATAAAAATTGTTACTACTATGATACCTTTGATGTGAGAAAATCTATTTGAGTGCATCTTAATTGACTTAACTGATCATTAGCTTATAAATATTCTTTGGCTCCCCTTGTATCGAGTCAATAAATTTGGGTTTTACTTCCTAGAAAGCCCCATTTAAGTCCCCTATACTTGTAGGATCATCAAAGGCTCTTTCGAGCGCCGTTATTGGGAGCACTTGGCACATAAGCCCACTTGAAGGTGATATTGTTAGCTGCAATTTATTTATTATGGGGAAAGCTCGTGAAGGAAATTCCCTATATTGCCATCCACTACAAGAAGATGTATAACTCTGAACAACTCGGTTGCTCTTGATTCGCCATCTCTGTTATGAGTAAGCTTTTTACTCCACCACATGCTACTGCTACTTCTGCTGAATTATGCTGAATCTGATAATGCTCCTAATGATTTTGATGATGCTTCTAATGTGCTTGATAAGATGGTTCATTGGGATCCTTTCTAGATACTACAATTGCTAGAGCTAAACAAATTGAAAATGCTGAAAATACTATTACACATGTTAGTTCACCTGAGCCTAGACGGTGTCCTAGTGATGATCGTGATGAAAATTATATTGAACTTGATGATGACTTCATTAAAGAATGTCATGCTACTAGAGATGCAAGTGCTATTAAAAGTCTTTTTGCAAGATGAGCTATTAGATATAAACTGTCTCTTGATGCTAAGTTTGTGATACGTCCAAAACGTATCTACTTTCCCGAACACTTTTGCTATTGTTTTACCTCTAATTTGTGTATTTTGGATATAACTAACACGGACTAACGCTGTTTTCAGCAGAATTTCCCTGGTGTCTTGTTTTTGTGCAGAAACTCAACTTTCAGGAAAATCCCCGGGATTAATTCCAATGGGCATATTTCACATAAGATTAACGGAGCCCAGAAGACCGGAAGGAGGGGGGCCACGAGGCACCCACCCCACAAGCGCGGTGGGCCTGGGCGAAGACGCCGGCCTATGTGTGACGCCTCGGCAGCCTCCAGCCTTCCCTTTCGACTGCTTAAGGTTCGGCCTAAACGCACGAGGGGTTAGGCAATTGCCGGAAGACATCCATCGCTACCGCATATGTGGCTTTCAGGTCTCGGGACCCGAAACTCCGTTCTGGCACTCCGTCGGGACGGGGAAGTGGAGGAGATCATCGCCATCATCACAGCCTTTCCATCGACCATCCATGCTTCCCCCATATATGTGAGTAATTCCCCCACTGTATTGTAGGATGAAGGGGATGGTAGGGATTGGATAAGAGATTGATCATGTAATAGTCATAAGATTGTTAGGGCATGATGCCTAGTATCCGTTGTTGGTACTTTATGATATTGTTGCAACTTGTTATGCTTAATGCTTGTCACTAGGGCCGAGTGCCATGATCTCAGATGTGAACATGTTATCAATTCATGATGATATTCATTGCTTTATGAAGTCTTTTTGCCAAGTTGTATACATATATTAACATCAGGAACCCGAGGCCCAAAGTGGCAATTGGTCGGACAACCGGAGGAAGGCGGTGATATGAGGATTTTTATGTGTTCACCAGTGTTAATGCTTTGCTCCGGTGCTCTATTAAAAGGAGTACTTTAATTACCAAGTAGATTTCCTAGAGGCTTGATACGTCTCAAACGTACCCATAATTTCTTATGTTCCATGCTACTTTTATGACAATACTCACATGTTTTATATACACTTTACATCATTTATATGCATTTTTCGGCACTAACCTATTAACGAGATGCCGAAGAGCCGATTGATGTTCTAACATTTTGGTTTGAAGAAATCCTACAGAAAATATTCTCGGGTCGGTGGAAATCAGTACCCGGGGTCTTATTTTTCCAGACTTCGGAAGACCGAAGAGCATGCGAGGTGGGGCGACGAGGCAAACCATAGGGCCGCGGCCACAGGTGGGGCCGCGCCGCCCTATGGTGTGGGGCCTCCGCGCCGCCTCCAACCCTACCCTTCCGCCTACCCAAACTCTCCGTCGAAAACCCTGTGCAGAGGCCACGATACGGAAATACTTCCGGAAACCGCCGCCGCCAATCCCATCTCGGGGGATTCGGGAGATCGCCTCCGACACCTGTAGGAGAGGGGAATCATCACCGGAGGGCTCTACATCACCATGCCAGCCTTCCAGTTGATGCGTGAGTAGTTCATCCTTGGACTATGGGTCCATAGCAGTAGCTAGATAGTTTGTCTTCTCCTCATTGTGCTATCATGTTAGATCTTGTGAGCTGCCTATCATGATCAAGATCATCTATTTGTGTTGCCTGTGTGTTTGTTGGGATCAGATGAATATTGAATACTATGTCAAGTTGATTATCAATCTATCATATATATGTTGTTTATGTTCTTGCATGCTCTCCGTTGCTAGTAGAGGCTCTGGCCAAGTTGATACTTGTGACTCCAAGAGGAGTATTTATGCTCGATAGTGGGTTCATGCCTCCATTGAATCTAGGATAGTGACAGAAAGTTCTAAGGTTGTGGATGTGTTGTTGCCACTAGGGATAAAACATCGATGCTTTGTCTAAGGATATTTGTGTTGATTACATTACGCACCATACTTAATGCAATTATCTGTTGTTTAACTAATACCGGAAGGGGTGCGGATGCTAACTGAAGGTGGACTTTTTAGGTATAGATGCATCCGGATAGCGGTCTATGTACTTGTCGTAATGCCCGATTAAATCTCATAGTAATCATCATGATATGTATGCATCTCTATTTGTCAATTGCCCAACTGTAATTTGTTCACCCAACATGCTATTTATCTTATGGGAGAGACACCACTAGTGAACTGTGGACCCCGGTCCATTCTTTACATCTGAATACAATCTACTGCAATCATTGTTCTCTCTGTTCTTCACAAACAAACATCATCTTCCACACTATACATTTAATCCTTTGTTTACAGCAAGCCGGTGAGATTGACAACCTCACTGTTAAGTTGGGGCAAAGTATTTTGATTGTGTTGTGCAGGTTCCACGTTGGCGCCGGAATCCCTGGTGTTGCGCCGCACTACACTCTGTCACCAACGACCTTCATGTGGTCCTTGACTCCTACTGGTTCGATAGCCTTGGTTTCATACTGAGGGAAAACTTGCTGTTGTACGCATCACACCTTCCTCTTGGGGTTCCCAACGGACGTGTGCTTCACGCGTTATCAAGCTCTTTTCTCGCGCCGTTGCCGGGGAGATCAAGACACGCTGCAAGGGGAGTCTCTCGCATCCAATCTCTTTACTTTGTTATTGTCTTGCTTTACTTTATTTTATTTTCTGATTTGTTTGCTTTCTTATATCAAAAATACAAAAAAAAATTAGTTACTTGCTTTACTTTATTTACTGTCTTGTTTGCGTTCTCTATATTAAAAAACACAAAAAATTAGTTACTTGCATTTACTTTATTTACCTTTTGTTTATTTCATCATGTTTCCTCCTAAGTTCACTCTGAAAGATATACCGGTAGGACAAGGGTCTATCATTGGAAGAGATAATATAGAAGCATTTTTCACTCATGTTAGTATGGTTGAAGATTTTGAAGATAGATCCTTGGTAAAAGTTGTTCCTACTTATGAAAGTGCTACTGCCTCTTTAGTACACATGTTGGAAACTAGATTCGTTAATCTTAATCCTATAATTCAACATATGTTTCTTACACTCTCTGATATGGAAATGGGAGAAAATAGAGATTTTGTTTTAGAGGTCCTTCTTAGAGAATTTGGTGATATAGCTAAGGAAGCTAGAAAAGTTTTTATTAAGCATAAGAGGCTTGGCTTTTATACCGATTTTGCAAAAACACTTGAAAAGATGGACATGGATAGAATAAAGTACACTAATAACGTCTATGATGAGGGGAGATTAAAGTACCGATACCTAGTAAGCTCCTAGGGATGCATGAAGCTCTAGAAAATAACTATGATTGGCTTGTTCCTGAAAATTTGTTTGATGAGGATAGTAAGCCTAGGAGCAACGAAAGAGGAGTTACTTACATATACAAGATACAATGCATTGTTGAGAAAACTCCCCCCTGGTAATAATGTTGATGCTTCATCTCTTGATAATACTTGATTCACACTTTATGCCTAGCTGAAAGGCGTTAAAGAAAAGCACTTCTTGGAAGATAACCCATGTATGTTTATTCTTGTTTTGTTGAGTCTTGGAAGTTGTTACTACCGTAGCAACCTCTCCTTATCTTTATTTTATTGCATTGTTGTGCCAAGTAAAGTCTTTGATAGTAGGGTTGATACTAGATTTGGATTATAGCAGAAACAGATTTCTTCTGTCACGAAATTGAGCAGCCCCGTCTGACAAGGTATTAACTTGTCAATGCCTACGGATTGTAGACTAGGGTTTAGTTGGATGTAGAGGGCAAGTAGATCTCGAAGGTTTCAGCCGAAAAGTACTCGACGAATATGAAAACTAGGGTTTGAGAAACAATGATTCGATCCTTTTTGCGTCCCTCGACTCCCCCTTATATAGGAGGCGGAGCCGAGGGTTTCGTATTGTACAAGTTACAGAGTCCGGGTAGGTTTCTAACTCCTCCCGTAAGATTACAAATAATGCTTCCTATTACAACTCTAGCTTTCCTTAACAATATCTTGGGCTTCCGAACCTTCTTATTCTTCGGGTAGTGGGCCTTCAGTAAACCCCGGGTACCATCATCGGCAGGCCCATTGGGGATGCCTATGTCAGTAGCCCCCGAGATTTTGCTTGAATCGCAGAATCAGGGAAAATCTCCACTATTTATTTTTACTCGACAATTCAAAACCTTTCTATATTTCTTCACATAAATTTCTATATTGTGCAGGGATAATGGTAATTGGGGCTAGTTCATCTGACGGATCAGGTACTAGTTAACTGCTCTAGTGGCAATCCGCAAAAACCTACTTCAAAATCACGTCCCTGGACATGATCTCGGGATGGTGTAAACTTCGACAAGTGCCGCTTAAGGTCTTACCATTCTGTCGAGTCCCAGTCATATTTATCGGGTACCTAACGCGTCCGTTAGGATTTTTCTTCGTATCTGTTGATATGGATAAAAGTAGCAAACCGACGTCAGAGACGGCGCCACGCCTCACAGAACGGATCTGGGGTCTTACCTTCGCAAAGTTCTGCGGCATTCAGAAATTGATCGCAACTTTGGCGTTCTGAGAATATATTGTCGAGTGCTTATTCGGCTGTTGGAATGGCACATTTTATTGAGTCAAAGATGACTTATATTTTTCTCCCGATGGGAGTATATGCAGAGTTATTTATAACTCGAAATATACTCTTTGGCCCTTCTATCTTTCTTCTTTGCATTCTTTCTTTCTCTTTCTCTCTTTTTTTTTTATAATTTCATCGGGCACGTGAACAGCGTTCCCGATGGGAGTAGCCCCCGAGGCTACAGCCAAGGACTTGTGCTTGGTTGTAGGCTCCACGATTATGCCACTATATTTTCTTTCTCTCCCGAAGTTTTATAATTTCTCGGGTGCGCGAACAGCGCTCCGATGGGAGTAGCCCCGAGGCTATGAACAAATATTTGTATTTGATCATAGGCTCATGCCATTTCTATTTTGCTTTTCTTGATCTTTTCATTTTTCCAAAGTAGCCCCCGAGCATTTGATCAAAAACTTGTATTTGATCAAAGGCTCTCCGATATTTTTTCATGTCGCCTTTTTATGCCGCTGTTGAGTCGAATTTTTCTCTCTGACAAGGTGACGTTATTGCTGACGATAGCCACGATTGCGAATCCGAAAATGGCGAGAAGTTTTCTCCCACTGCCTTGCGGGCCCAAATTATCCATTATCTTGACACGTCGTGTAGGTGGGGACACACGTCCTCCGCTTTTCTGGCGCACGTACCGTAACTTCTCCAGTGTTAAAATACTTTTTTACCCTTGTGTCCACGTGGTTATCATCTGTCACACATTTTTTCCATCCAACGGTCCGCCGCTTCGTCGCACCTCTATATAAGATCTCCTTCTTCTTCCTCGAGCACCTCGCGCCCTGCTCTTCTTCGCAAAACCTTCTCCTGCGCCCCACAACTTCCTAAGCCCCTCCTCTCCAAGCTGCATTCCTGCGCCATTGTTGATGCCACCGCGTCGGTTGATCAAGCGCAGCACGCCTGAATCATCAATGGCTGCCGCAGATCTGGGAAGCGCGGAGTGGGAAAGGTCCAAAATTTCCTCTCAGGACATCAATCTCTTGAAGAAGCTAGGGATTAGCAAGAAGCCCAAAGCGCTGTGCTTCCCTAGTGAAGAAAGCTACCCAACCCCTCCAATGGGGTACCGGGTAAGTTTTGTCGACCATCTCATCCGCGGTCTTTCCGCCCCCATTCATCCTTTCCTCCGTGGATTGCTTTTTGTTTATGGTCTTCAACTTCACCACCTCACGCCCAACTCAATCCTCCATATCTCCATTTTCATCACCCTCTGTGAGGCCTTCCTTGGCGTCCAGCCTAACTAGGCGCTATGGAAGCGCATTTTCTTTTGTCGCCGCAATGGCTCTCCCAATATCGCCTATAATATAGGCGGCGTTGTTATTTCTGTGCGCCCCACTGTCGATTACTTCGACGTCAAACTCCCTGACTCAGTTCAAGGGTGGCGCAAGAAGTGGTTGTACATTCAAGAGGAGAACCATGGATGCGCTGAAGACAACATCCCTCCTTTCGATGGTGCCGAAAAAATCCTTCGCCGCCGCTCCTGGGATGCAGAGGCTACCGAGGAAGAAAAAACATCGATAGAGGCCTTGATGACTCGCATCCATGAGTTGCAAAATACTCGCGGCGAAGAATTGTCTGGTATCCAAATCACAGCGTATTTTCTTAGGGCCAGAGTGCAGCCTCTTCAGGCTCGCAAAAATCCTCTCTGGAAGTATGCTGGCGACGAGGACGCAGATCGGTTGTCGGTGGATTTGGAGGTCAAGGATTTAGAAAAGCTTGTCCGAAAAATCTCCTCTCTCAGCAAAAAAGATTCTGTCCCTTCTTCTTGTCGTGTAAAACCATACAGCGCCACCAATGCGCTTCCTAAGGTAAACTTTGTCGATTGATTTGTTATTGCCTTGCTATCTTTTTGTAACTCCTTTTTTGACACCTTCCCCTGTTTTTATAGAACCATCCAAATCTTGTCTCACTTCCGCCCCTTCCTGAGGGTGGAGAAGTCGAGGAAAGGGTCGTTGTCACCGATGACAACCAAGATGCCCCCTCTTTTGTGAATGAACCCGATTCTCGAAAATCTCGGGATCTATTGAAAGGAGGCTGCCTCTCGAAGGCACCGCATCGGCACAATCTCCTCCTCCCCTTGTTTCTCCAAAGAACAAAAGGAAAAGGAGTGATGTCGAAGATTCCGGCACCTCCAAAGCCGAAGAAGCTGTTCCTTCACATCAGAAGGCAGCTTATGATCCATACCTTGAGGCCCTCATCAGTTCGTAAGTCACCTCTCTTTTTTTATTTTTGTACTCGAAGATTTTTCTCTATCTTGCTTTTTATGCTGCCATCATTTAATCGCAGTGATGATGAGGAAGAAGTACCAGCTTTTGATGTGGCTGCTCGAACGAGTACGTCACATACTCTAGTTGCTTCGGAGACGCCAGTTGAAGGAGATGAATCCTCGCCTCCTCAACAAAACGTCGGCGCTTCTACTCCTCCTTCAAGCCCTCTTGTCCCTTCACCGAAAAGGGCAAGGGTTGAAACAATCCCGGAGCCTACTCTCCAATTGAGTAACTCCTCTAACCCTCTCTTGGATGATGTAAGTTCTTAATTTTCTTGTCACTGTCTATATTTCCTCTGTTTGCTTCTTTATGCCATAATATTTTTCCTATATCGACATTTTCTTTCTTTGTCCTTCTTTGACAGCCTATGATCAAAGAGCTTATTCGTATTGGTGCCCAATTCATTGGGTATCGTGAGTATGCGAGTAAGACTGAAGGTAATGCCTTGCTGCTTCTTTTTGCCCTTGCCTTCTTACTCCTTTGTTGTCGATGTTTTTAACTTAATTTAACTTTCTTGGCAGAAAAACTGGCAGAGGTCAACGAACGTGCCAATACACTTGCTCAAAAATTAGAGCAAAGTGAAGAGGCTCGTAAGAAGGCCGAATCAGATGCTATCCAAGCTAGAGCAGAGGCTGACAAGGCCAAGGCCGATGCTGCTGGTGTCGAAGATCTTAGGAAGAGACTTCACGATGCCGAGACTTCGCTGAGCGAGCATATAGCTGCACAATCTGCTCGCGAGAAAACGATCCTTAAGCGCGTAAGGTCGCAAAACCGTCACTTTGTCAGTAAGTATCTGAACCACTTCACATCCTTTCGACTTTCTTTCCTTCACTTGTTTTTTGATCAATAAGTTTTGATCTTGACAGGTAAAACATCTCAAGAATTTGAACTTGAAGATCCCGACAATGATCCTCTTCTTGACGCCATTTCGTTCCTTGAGTTTCATGGAACAGAAGCACGCGAGGGCATTGATCAAGCTAAAGCAGGGCTGTCGCGACTCTTCCCCTATTTCTTCCCAAAAAAGGAGGAACCCGCGACTTTCCTTGCTCTTGCCAAGTGTTTTAATCCGCCTGAAGATCTTGGGCTGAAGATGCGCCAGGAAAATATGAAGGTCGCTATTGAAAGCACTGTTGCCTTGGTTGCTGATAGCCAACAAACTATCGACTGGGCGAAAGTAGGCGACACAGAACAAATAGAGCAGACAAAATGGCGATCGTTGATCAAGGCGGCAAAGCCCAACACGAAGAAAATCCTGTCCTATCTTAGGATCAAGCCATCTTCAACTCCTAGCTCATCAAAGCCGGAGGTCTAGTTGAATACCCCTTCTTTTTATTTTTTCTTGTTTCTTTAGCTATTGTCGCCATATTATCTTTGGCGACAATTACCTTAGTACTTTTGAAGAACTCCTTCTGTAATATCCATGTAAATTTCTTGAAGATCAATGGAATTCTGTCTTGTGCAATCCTTTGATATTGGAATTTTCTTTTCCAGTTGATATTTGATAACTACTCTGCCGATCCTCATTCTGCCGATACTTCTCCTGCTTCCTCCTTCTCGAAGAAAACACTAGTCAATGATAACTTGTCGACGGTTCTTCAGGACAACATCTGTCGCAAGATTTGCAAGAATTGCGCCAACAACTCCAATCCATGAAAAAACAAACTCTTGCGATGATGGAACAATCTCGACAAGCATCTGAGAGAGAAAAAATTGCCCTTCAACAAGCACAAGAGGCCATTGCTGCAAAGGATGCTGCTGTTGCTGAGGCTACCGAAGCTTCCTCTCGAGAAAATTATATGCTTCAGCTAATGACTGACGCCAGCCTGGACATGACAGGTATGCTTCCTGTTCCTAACCATGCTGGATTTTATTTTTGCTATTTGTCCTTCCTTGTCAATTTATTCGCTGTACCAGGCTCATTTTTGGATACTGCTGCCGAAGATCAACGTGTTGAAGCTCGAGCCAATGCTCTGCTCAGACTGGCTGCGCAACATGGTTCTAACTTTTGGGTTACTCCCGAGCGTACCCGTCAAATTGTCAGATTCCAGGATCGCGCGGGTCAGGTCCGTGATTTCCTTGACTTCTGTACGAAGACTTTATTTTTAGTTTATGGAACCATGTTCCCTCGCAACAAAATGCCAGAAACTCTTCCTGCATTAATGGAAAAATTTCGAGATGCTCCTCGAATCCATGGCTTTGTGCGGGCTCAACTCTCTGCTGGCGCAAGATTTGCTATGATGATGATAAAGATTTGCCATCCAAAATTGCCCATGGATCAAATTGTTCCCACGTGCCTGGCTAAAATGTCGAAGAAAAAGAGAAACATGAGCAAGATTGATGATCTGGTGACTCCTGTAGCCGAAGATATGATGGATGAACTTCTTCGGATGGACGCTGAGTTCTTTGTGAAGGGTAGCTATGCCGAGCATAGTACTCGTCCTTCCAATGAACGAGTAACTATAGACCATGTGCTAGGTATCCATTGAGGGTTTTTTCCTTTTTCTTGTTGTAGTTTCACCATTGATACGTCTTTGTAAACATGATCTATATTGTAAAGCTGTCAACTCTGTAAGTATATATTTTTTCTATTTTTGATCGTCGAGCCCCCGAGCCTTTGGCTGGAGCTTATACTATTTTGTTATCCCGAAGATTTTTCTCTTATTGCGAGAAGGTATATATATTTTGCTATCAATGGGCATGAGCCCCCGAGTGTCTTGGTGGTCACGTTCTATATTTTTGTTGCGAGGTTTTCAGACCAAAGCAATAATATTTTGACGAGTACGCTATATTTACAGTTGTTAGCTTCCGATGTTCTATTTGGCGAGGTAATCTTGTACCAAGGCGAAATATTTTGGTAAGTCTAGTTTATCTATATTGTATATATTTTGTGACTTGAAGGCATTGAGCCCCCGAGCGTGTCGAAGAATAAGAAGTATATCTCCACTATCTTTATTATATTGCAGCACCGCGAGCCCGCCTCATTAAAAACCTTTCTCGGCCCCACTCGGTGCCCCGAAAAAGGAAAAGAGTGCGTCTGAAAACTCGCGGGCGTTTCAGTACATTGTATTTTTACAGAGGAGGGCTATATTTCGACTCTAAGCGTAGAACCGCCTGAGCTGTGCCACGTTCCGGGGTTTCTCGGGAACCCCTGTCTTCTTGTCTTTTATCCTATATGCTCCTCCTTCGATTACTTCCGTAATGACGTAGGGGCCAAGCCATGGCGACTCGAGTTTTTCAGTACGCTCTTGGTTTAGTCGCAAAACTAAGTCTCTAAATTGAAAAGATCTTGGTTGCAAACGTCGACTGTGGTAATTTTTCAGGTCCTGCTGATATTTGGTTACCCTTGATAATACTTCGTCTCGAGCTTCGTCGAGTGCGTCGATGTCGTCTTCCAATGCTTTCCTGGAAGCTTCTTCATTATACTCTATGACTCTGGGGGAGTCGTGCTCTATTTCTATCGGCAGTACTGCCTCTGCTCCATGGACAAGGAAAAACGGGGTCTCCTGTGTTGTATTTGGTGTTGTTCGAATGCTCCATAACACACTTGGTAATTCTTCGGCCAGGTATGTCGAGCTTTTTCCAGTGGTCCTAACAAGCGTTTCTTGATGCCATTGCAGATGATGCCATTGGCTTTCTCGACTTGACCATTGGTTTGAGGATGTGCAACTGACGTGTAATGTCCCAGGTTTAGAGACGATCGAGGGGTAGATTTTAGAAAGGGATGTGCATTGCATAGTAAATTCTGGGGAAATTTCGCGCTTTTAAACAAAAACTGCATCGAAGGGGGACAAGTTTCTCTCTCGACACCTTACAGGGTTAGGGTTTCGAGAGTGCGACAAACTTGCATCTCACTTAACTAGTTTAGGGTTTTGAGAAGAGAGGGGAGAGTTTGCATCAAACTTAAGTTGCATGATTGAATTCTAAATTAAGTGACATGGTTGAATTCAAACCAAAGTTGAATTTGAATTTCAAATTCAAACATTAAATAATTACCCTAAATAATGAATTGTGAGGAAATTTATTAAGTAAATTATAAATAATAAACAATATGAGCAATTAAAATAAAGTAAAGCTCATTAGGGAAAACTTTGAGCTTTATTGATCATCACACAATTTACATTGTCATTACAATATTCATAATAGAAATAAATGATTAATACAACACATTACATAAATGGGAAAAATAGAAGAAAGGAAATAAAAGAAAATTACAAGTGAATGATCTATCCTAAACTACACAAGATGATCATCATGGAGATCTTGCCAAGAGGATCTTGATCTTCATCCAGAGCATCACATTGTTCCCTGTAATCACACAAACAAAGACCAAAGACAAGTGTTATGCCAAGTGGCATTGCCACTTGGCAGGTTAGCAAGAAAATGAGAAGTTGAGAGGATATTATCAAGATCAGCCGAGCTGATCCACCAAATGGACCAAGTTCCAACCAGGAACCACACAGGCAGCTCACAAGGCAGTGTGCATGCCCACCAGCACATACACAGCCAGGGAGAGTCACCAAAATGACCAGGCCAAGCTGTCGACCAGGGAGAGCAAGAGAGCACCATATTTAAACTTTTCAGAGCCAAACCCTAGCCATTTGCTTCATCCAACGACAGCAACAGGGTAAGTCACCAAGAACACCAAGAACAGCTAGAACAAGAAGAACAGCCAGTGCTGTTCAACCTGTCCAACCTCACCACTGAACCAAACCAAGAATCACAAGCCACAAGGAGGAGCAGGGCAAGTCAAGCAAATCACCAGAAGCAAATCCTCTACAACAACACTTTAATCTAGGAGCTGGAGTGAGGTATAAACAAGATCAACCTGAGCAAAACTCTGTTTTGCTCATAAATAAGCATACACTTGCATCACAGAAGCAAAGTGGGTATGAAACCCTGTTTGCATCATCATCTGGCTACTAAGCCTTTTGGTGCAAGCAAACTAGAGAACAGACAGTGGGAGATTTCCAAGGGGAACATTGGCATGTCAACAAGATGACATACCAGAGAAATCCAACCTGGATTAATCCCTAACTAGCCATTCCAAAATCATCTAGCACCTAAAGCCAAGCAAGCCATCAGATATTAGACAGATCCTGTCTATTTTTGTTGTCAACAGTAAAGGTACTGGAAAACCAACATGGTTTCTTCCAGTGAGATATCCACCAAATCACAGCCAACCAACAAAGGTGGGAGTTACCCTAACAGCAAAGCTTTGCTGTCAGGGCCACCTCAACCACTTCACCAAATCCCACAGAGAAGGCATGCACAAATATCATCACCCTGATGGGTTCAAAATGGAGCCAGGGTTCCCAACAGATGTTGGCATCCTTCTAGCCCAATCAAATTAACTGTCAGATGATCACAACTGCAAGCAGTTCACATCAATTATCCATTTAGCCAAGCAAGACAACACAGATAAATGAATTTATCAGTAATCAATACACCAGAGCCTTGCAGTGGATTCAATTGACCACTGCAAGCAATAGTAATTGCTTGAGCCAACCACAGCTCACACTAGCACAGGTATGTGTGTCACACAGACACCAAGATGAGCATCAAATAGGCACTGACAGTAGATAGTGAGCAAAATAACATGCAACAGATGATCACTGGATCATCAGTGCTTGTCAAACTAAGCAAGTGCTTGTCAGAGACAAACCTGACATCAATTCATGAACTACATAAAATAAACAGCCACAGATAAGCAACAATTGAATCACAGACTAACCATAAACCATTTTTATGATTGTATCCAGAAGCACTCCATCAAGGGATGGAGCTGCCAAGTCAGTAACAATGCTCAATTGAGCATAATCATGATTTAAAGCACAGAGATAGCACACCAGGAACACTGGCACTTGCCAAAGGCAAGGATCATGCATTATGATCAAGCCAGGGAGAAGTAATTGCACACACAGGAGAGGCAGAAGCAAGATAGCAACAGCAGTAATAAATGAATCAAGCAAAGCATCACAGTATGCTCATGAGCAAGAGTTCATGAGTTACAACAGCAAGTTATAGAGCACAATAGCATAGCACAGTAGCCAGAATCCATGGCAAATGCACAGCAGTATCATGAACAGCATGAGCAAGCATGGCAATAGCAACACAGCAAGCAGCATACGTAGCAGCAGTGAGCTAAGCGCAGCAGAGCAGCAACAATAGCATGGCAGACCTCCACAAGGAGGAAAACCATGGCCAGAGCACATAGAAGAGAAGGAAGAACAAGCACAGAGGGTAAGGCGAGGCGGCGCATGTACCTGGAGCGAGCAGACGGCAGGCGTAGCCGTGGCGGCCACGGCGGCGCGCGCCGAAGGCACGGCGGCACCTGGCCAGGCCATGCCAGGCCCGACGAGCGCCGCAGCGCTCCGCACCTCGGCGGCGAAGGCCCGGCGGCGCCATCACGCCTGAGGCGCCGGTGAGCACCGCACCACCGTGCGGTCAAACGAGAGGGGGATCGGCGAAGGGGCGGCTAAGAACCAGATCGATGCCGTGGATCTGGTGCGCCGTCGCGTGGCGGTGCAGATGCGCCCCATGGCGAGGGCCATGGCGGCCGGAGATCGCCGGAATCGGCCGGCGACGATGCGGGCGACGCGGGTCGCCAGAGAGAGGGAAGGGGACGGGTGCGTCCGACCGAGCCGGACGAGCGGCTCGGGTTAGGGTTAACCCGCTGGGCCACCCTGACAGGTGGGCCCAGGGGCAAAAAGGACTTTTCACAATTCAATAAAAACATGAAACTTTGAAATCCCATAGAAAATTATTAAAAGCTCTTAAAAATAACTTAAAAATATGAAAAAGGATCAGCATAAAATTCTCTATTTAAATAAAATATCAAAGAGAATTTTTGAAGACAATTAAGAATAAGTCCTATTTTAAGGATTTAAATAATGATTTAAATCACACATATTATTTTCAATAATGAAAATAAGTCCATCAATGCTATTGGACTTTAAAAACACCTTGACAACATTTCAAGGTTGTATTTTACTTTAAAAACAAGTATCCCCAAATTATTCTTAGTATCAACCTCTTACATGAAATAATAACGACATCGGAAGGGGGGAACAAACCCTAAAAATGGAATCATGCATAATTGCTTCTTTAACCATTGCCCTTATCGGACAATGATGCTAATTTTCAGAACCAGAGGACAAGGGTCAGTCCACACCTTCCAACTGCAAAACTTTGCAGTGTTCAGGCAAGTTCATCACTTGCTCATGCCATTTGAGTATTTTTATCAAATTACTTGCAAAGTACTATTATTATCACTATTGCATAAAAACCAAAACCACTATTTTCATAACTATGAATATGACTATGTGGTGGGCAATGGAACCATGGATTGTGTTGATATGGTGGAGGTTCCATTGCACGGGTTTATATCCATCTAGGATTAAACAACAAATGTCGCCAGTGATTCTTGTGCCGTAATATCCGTGTTAACCATAAGATCCGGAGTGGGACGGAGTAGTCAAAAGTGTTTCCACCTCTCGTTCATCAACGGATGCGCTTACTTGTATCTTGCGGAGCAACTTGAGGGTGGGGAACCCATTCTAAGTCCCCACGGTTATGCTGTGCATACCGTAGCGGTTGCGGCTTGCGGAACAACTTGAGGGTGGGGATCCCATTCTAATTCCCCACGGTAATGTGGTCTATGATGGGTTGCAGCTACCGGCGAAGGAGTTTGGTTCGATCGGTGTCGTCGTGGTGGGGTCCACCACATTACGGGAATAATGGGACCGGCGAGGACCCAGGGTGGGGCATGCAACAAAGGGTGGGTGTTCGAGGTAGCGGAGGAACATGATTGGCTAGACCTTATACCGGGCCTCACACCAAAGGAAGTGTGGACGGGAACAATTGCCCGGTTGGCACCAAGGTTAAGATCTCTTATGCTGTGTTTGGATGCATAGAAAGTGGGCATGGAATTGGAATTTGGCCCAATTCTGCAAATTCTGCCGTTTGGACTGTCCTCGGAATTGATATATGGAAAGATGACTAAATTCCGAGCTGCCCACCTCCCGTGCAAATAGAGCGGCCCAACTTTCCGAGGTCTCAACCTCGGAAAGGCTCGGAAAGTTTCCCCGCCCGTCTCCCTCCTCGCGCGACTGCCCCGACCTCCTCGCGTCCTCGCGCCCGCCGCCTCCCTCCGGCCTCCCCTCCTCTCCTCCTGCGCCTCCGCCATGTTCCCCTGCCCTCCCTCCAGTCTCCGCCGCATGCCCCTGCGCTCGCCGCTGGTTTGGACTCCCACCGCCGGATGCCCATGCGCCCACCGTCTCTTCCCCTCTCCAGCTCGGACGCCCGCCGCATGCCCCTGCGCCCGCCGCCACTTCCCCTCTCTGGTCCGGACTCCCGCCGCCGCATGCCCCTGCGCACGCCGCTTTCCCCCGCCGCCGCATGCCTTTGCGCACGCCCGTCGGTAGCTTCTCATGCGAGCCCGTCGACAGCTTCTCCTGCAAGCCCCGTTCGTGCCCTGCTCCGGCCGTTCTAGCAGCTCCCTTCCAGATTCAATAGGAATACATGATTTATTTTTATGTTTAAAATTGCCCAAATTCAACAAAATATAAAATTCCATACTTTGTACATCCAAACAGGATTTAGAATTGGTTACACCATTTGATTCCAACCTCAAATTCCAAACACATCCAAACAATAGAATCGAATTAGAAGCCAATTCATTTCCATCTCAGATTTGGAATCTTACTCCAATTCAATTCCATGCCAACTTTCTATGCATCCAAACACAGCATTATGGGAAAAGCAACACACCTCTGCAGAGTGTAAAGAACCGTGACCTGTCACTCCCTGTTCCGGGATAAGGAACTGCGAACGCGGCCGAAAAGGAGCTCCATGAAGTTCTAGTAAACCAGTGAAGGCTGACGGACATAGCTCTTTGAAATAAAAGCAATCTCTTGAAGAAATGTTTATCAAAACTTGCATTGGTATTAGACTTTCTGGTCTAATATCGTAGTTAGTGCATTAAACACCTCTTATCTATAATGAACTTGTTGAGTACGCTCGTACTCATACCACTCTTAAATCCCATGCTTAGATTGTCTGAATCATCTGGAGGAGGACTACAACAACAATGAAGGAGCCGAGATCATCGGCTACGAGGAACCAGACCTCTCAGGAGGGGTCGAAGGCGTAGACTATCTCATAGTCTACGGATCCGGGGAGGCTTCCGGAGGAGACAAGCCTAGAGATATCCGATAGTAGTAGTAACCGAGCAGCCCGAACTCTTAGTATTTAGCTGCTCGAGGAATAAATAGTTTAATGAGACTCTTATATTGTAAGTTAAGTTGGGTTCGCCTCGAACCCAGGAGTATTCCTCTTAGGACCCAAGAGGAGCTCCAAGATGACATGTGTATGATAGTTGTAATAATAAGTGAATGAGTTATGGACCCCTATGTTCTGTTGTACTACTCGGAGGGATGTAATATTTGGAATGGTACTTCGTGAATGTTATATCAACGGCATACTACAACATGCGGTGGTATGCAGGGGTCACCACAGTTGGTATCAGAGCAAAAGCTTTGACCTTAGGTTGGAACCTAGTAAATGGGGCCAAACGTTAGGAGTCAAATAGGACTAATAAAGAATTCTCTAAAAATATGGTGTATATTCAATTGAGAATACAACAATCATATCTTTTAGTGCGATAATTCTTTATTATCTCTATTATGATGCATTATTACTAATCTTATAATCTTTCTATTTCTACAGCCAACATGGCAAGTTCACGACCGGGAAGAAACGTGAAAGTTATGGATTCCACACTGAGCGAATACCAAGGAGGACTTGCTGATATCCTACGAGCCATGTTACTGGAATTTGGGTGCGATCCCCAGATTCCAGTAAAGAAGTACATGTTCTATGATGGTCCTGTACTGGCCAAGTGCAGGGTAGGACTGCGACTTCCCGAATCTTTGGGAATGAGCGTAGTCATGCCAGCTGGAAAGCTAGGACAACCAACACAGCCTACCATATAGCTGTTATGAGAGCCATAACCGACATACGGGAACATAAGACAAAAGAGCTTATGGATTCCGAGTTCTCCCATATTCCTCATAATCAGGAGGAAGAAGATCCCATGCTCAACCACTACAAATATGCTAAACGCAAACCCATAGCAGCGGCAAAATATATGGATAATAGCCGCAACTTCATATCATTACTCTTTCAGTTGAATCATCATCTGATAGGAGCAATTGATACGATGCTTGAGGAATTCACTGAACCCAAGGAGGAGAGTAGGGGGAAAGAACCTATGGAGAATGTGGTGCACACACCAGTTTATTCAGCTGGTGACTACATCAGTATTGATCCACTTGCGCGAACCCACACCTGCTACACCTGGGAACTACCTGGGTAGTTCCTATGGGGGATACGAAGGCGGAGAGGAATCCGGAAACAAGCAGCGTTCCGAGACTCCTATCGAGAATTCCAGGGGTTGGCGTTGGGGATATGATACTGGAACCCATAGTACTACTGAGTATTATGATGGGGAGATGAATGATGACGCAACAACCCAGAACCAGAGCTATCCTAGTAATGAAGGAGTGGATGGAGGATATCCGACACAGGTTGAGTCGGGTATGAGTTTTGGTAACCCTTATGGTGGGGCTACAGGGGAGTACACCCGATGGGTGGACTATGATGCACTCAACGATCAGTTTGTGAACACTGATTTCTCCTTAGGATCATCATCCGATTCGGATTACAAGCCAACGGGGAGACCTTATGTTCCAGGGTCTATCAGGAGGACGACACGTTCGACCGGATGGAAGCCTGGAATGTACCGGGAGTGAAGATCGACTAGAGTCCACCAAGGGAGGCGAGGCTATAATACACAAGTACCACGTGTATTATAGTTTGTAATATTTGTATAAATTTGTACATATACTTTAATAAGTGAGTTTGCATACTCACATCGACTTGAGTATTGTAATAAGACCACTTAAGTATGTATATACAGGATATATGTTTTGTATGATTTGGATTTGCTTCTTGATTTCCATTGCGTGACTAGTTCTGTGCACAAAGTTGAGCTCAGAAAACTTGCGCATGGAGTAATTATGAGTATCATCTTGTGTTGCAGAACTAGGGGGTTATGTCGGGAACGTTAGGAGAGGAGACCGAAGCGCAGCGCATGGAGCGCGAAGCAAAACAAAGGGAAGAGGCTGAGGGTGCAGCCAGAGATCAGTTTCCACCACCACCACCACCCATGACGCAGCAAAACTTTATCCAGTACATGCAGCTGGTAGAGGAGAGACAGCGTGTAACACTGGAGCAGCAGAACAAATTCTTCCAAGATTTGATGCAGCAAAACAGGGTGGAGAGACCTGAGAACCCGGGAGTCACATTAGCAGACTTCCAAAACACTAAGCCTATATCTTTCGCATACGCGCCCGAGCCAATGGACGCGGAAGATTGGCTGATGGATACTGAGCGCAAGCTCAACACCGTTGGATGTAACGACCAAGAGAAGGTTCGTTATGCTACACATCTGCTGTGTGGACCTGCCGCATCATGGTGGGACAATATTGTAGCCGTTTATCCGGCTGGAAAGGTATTTACCTGGGAGGAATTTGCAAGGAAGTTCAGGGAATCTAATGTCCCTGAAAGTATTGTGGAACTGACGTCGAGAATTTGAAAGTCTCGAGCAGAAGGACAAGGCAATCCTGACCTATGTCAGGGAGTTCTCTAAACTGTCCCGGTACGCTGTTGAAGAAGTCAACACCGAGGACAAGAAGAAGAAGAGATTTCTGAGGGGGTTAAGTCCCCAGTTCAAAGTACAGCTCCGTATGATGAGAGCGACGGAGTTTCAAGAGTTGGTGGATGCAGCCATCACTCTAGAAGATGATTTCAAGCAATTACAGGAGGAGAAGAGGAAAAAGGCCAAGTTTGAGCCTAAGAGGTTTGTTAGTAACAAGCCTAATACCAGCTTGAATTTCAAGCCAAGATACAACAACAACAACAACAACAGCAACTACTATGGTAGCAGGAAGAACCAAGCGTTTCAAACTGCTAACCAAATAGTTTGCCGCATCTGCGGGTTTAAAGGACATGCTTCAAAGGATTGTCGTAAACCCAGAATCATTTGCTTCGGGTGTCATCAAGAGGGGCACATGATGAAAGACTGCCCTAATAAGAAGAATGGAGGAGGTCAGTCAGGAGGTGGAGGTCGAGGAGGAAACACCGGAGGCAACTGGAAGAATAAGAAGCCCTTCGGCAAGCTGAACTGTACCAGTCTGGAGGAGGTGGTCAATTCCGACCAGGCGGTGATAGGTACGCTCCAGATACTCACTCATCCTGGCAAAGTACTTTTTGATACCGGTGCAACTACATCATTCATTTCTCAACAATTCATCACCAAACATGGGATTAGTTGCACTAAGTTAGATACACCCATAACCATACTTTCTGCGGGGGGAACGATAGTAGTAACCCATGCCAAACAAAAACAAGTCATTATGATCAATAAGTGCGCGTTTGACGCGGACCTATTCATTTTACCGATGAAGGACATTGATGTCATTCTTGGTATGAACTGGTTAGAAGCTAATGGAGCATTGATCGACTGTGTAAACAAGACGGTATCATTGAAAAGTCCCGATGGAAGTAGAATGATCTACCAAGGCGACAAACATACACAGATTGAAGTTGAGTTACAGCTTAACAGCATGAAGGAGGTGAAGTTAGAAGATATACCTGTAGTAAATGAATTCCAGGATGTGTTTCCTGCGGAATTACCTGGAATGCCACCAGATAGGGAGATAGAATTCACTATCGACCTAATCCCAGGAACAGCTCCGATTGCTAAGGCACCATACAAAATGGGGCCCAAGGAGTTGAAAGAACTTAAGGAGCAATTGGATGACTTGGAACAAAAGGGATTCATTCAAGAGAGTGTTTCACCATGGGGATCACCTGTAATCTTCGTGGATAAAAGAGATGGAGGAAGAAGGATGTGTGGAGACTACAGGAATCTAAACAACGTCACAATCAAGAACAAGTACCCACTTCCAAGAATACAAGATCTATTTGATCAAGTAAGAGGCGCGGGAGTCTTTTCCAAGATTGATCTAAGATCCGGTTATCACCAGATAAAGATCAAGAAGGAAGACGTTCCGAAAACTGCCTTTGTCTCAAGGTATGGACACCATGAATACCTTGTAGTACCTTTTGGATTGACCAATGCCCCAGCAATATTCATGAATCTCATGAATAAGATATTCATGCCATATCTAGACAAGTTTGTCATCGTATTCATCGATGATATCTTGATATATTCCAAGAACAAGGCTGAACATGCCGAACATTTGAGGTTAGTGTTGCAAACACTAAGGGAACATCAACTCTATGCCAAACTTAGTAAGTGTGAATTTTGGCTAGATCAAGTGGAATTTCTTGGTCATGTTATTAGTAAAGATGGAATAGCTGTTAACCCGAGTAAGGTAGCAGCAGTTCTAGAATGGGAAGCACCCAAGACTGTCAAGGAAATCCGAGGATTCCTAGGAATGGCAGGATATTATCGGAGATTCATTGAAGGATTCTCCAAGATAGCAGGACCTATGACAAAGCTGTTAAGGAAGAACACACCATTCGTGTGGTCAGAGGAGTGTGAGAAGAGTTTTCAAACTCTAAAGGAGAAACTCACCACGGCACCGGTGTTAGCAGTTCCGGAAGTTGGCAAGGATTACACCGTGTACTGTGACGCATCCAAACATGGATTGGGTTGCGTACTCATGCAAGATCGGAAAGTGATATCTTATGGATCGAGACAACTCAGACCTCATGAAGTGAATTATCCAACACATGACTTGGAATTAGCAGCAGTCGTATTTGCACTTAAAACCTGGAGACATTTTCTCTATGGAGCTAAGTGTGAGCTCTATACAGACCACAAAAGCCTCAAATACTTCTTCACTCAGAAGGAACTCAACATGAGGCAGAAAAGATGGCTAGAATTGATCAAGGATTATGACCTGACAATCAATTACACACCAGGGAAGGCTAATGTTGTAGCAGATGCCCTGAGTAGGAAAAGCACCGGAGGAGTGGAACAAGAAATATCACCGGAGTTGAGGAAGGAAATAAGTCAAGCCCAAATACAACTTTGGGAGAAGGAAGCCCATGAAGGACTATCGGCTTTACAAGTAGCCGATGAGCTAAATGTCAATTTGAAGAATGAGATAATGATGGGTCAAATGGACGATCCATTCATCGTTGAGGAGATGAGAAGAATAGATGAGGGAAGACCATCAGAATTTCACCGAGGAGAATCTGGATCCTTATGGTTCCAGAAAAGAATTTGCGTTCCGGATATTGCTGAAATTAAGGAAGTAATACTCCGGGAAGCTCATCAAACACCATATTCCATACATCCGGGAAGTACAAAGATGTACATGGACTTAAAGGAACTATTCTGGTGGAATAACATGAAGAGGGAGATAGCACAATATGTGGCGGAATGCCATACCTGCCAGCGAGTGAAGGCTGAACACCAGAGTCCGGCAGGGAAGTTACAACCTTTACCTATTCCAGAGTGGAAATGGGAGGAAATAGGGATGGATTTCATCACCGGACTACCCATGACTAATAAAAAGAAGGACATGATATGGGTAATCGTGGACCGGTTGACGAAGAGCGCCCACTTCTTAGCAGTAAACCAGCAGGATAAAGGAGAGAAACTCATCGATCTCTACATCAAAGAGATCGTGAGTAAGCATGGAGTGCCTAAGAAGATAGTATCGGATCGAGGATCCGTGTTCACATCAGCATTCTGGAAGCAACTACACGAAGCTTTAGGATCCAAGTTGGACTATAGTACCGCTTATCATCCCCAGACAGGTGGACAAACCGAGAGAACTAACCAGATCTTAGAGGATATGCTTAGGGCTTGTGCCCTAGACTTCGGAGGATCATGGGAGGAGCACTTACCACTAGCAGAGTTTTCATATAACAATAGCTATCAAAGTAGTATCAAAATGGCACCATTTGAAGCTCTGTATGGAAGGAAGTGTAGATCACCGATATGTTGGTATGAAGCCGGAGCAAGCAAGGAGTTCAACCCTGATTATGTCAAGGAAAAACAACAAATCATTGACATTATCAGAGACAGGCTCAAGATAGCCCAAAGTCGGCAAAAGAGTTATGCCGATCAGAAGAGAAGGACATGGGAACCACAAGTTGGAGACATGGTTTATCTTAAGGTAAGCCCGATGAAAGGACTCCAGAGATTTGGAGTAAAAGGAAAACTCAGTCCTAGATATATAGGACCTTTCAAGATACTGAGTCAGAACCGAGGTTTAGCCTTTGAATTGGATCTACCTGGAAGGTTAGCTCAAGTTCACAATGTTTTCCATGTGTCACAACTTCGGAAATGCTTGAAGACCCCAGATGAACCAATATCACATGATGAGCTCGAGTTACAACCAGACTTGACATACATCGAGAAGCCAGCCAAGATTCTCGAGGAGAGCTGGAAACAACTCAGAAATAAAGCGATCAAGTATTGCAAGATACAATGGAAGCATCACCCCGAGAGGGAAGCCACCTGGGAAAAAGAGGAAGACCTGAGGAAAACATACCCCGAGCTGTTCAGGTATTACAACCACAACTTCGGGACGAAGTTTTCTTTAAGGGGGAAAGGCTGTAATGTCCCAGGTTTAGAGACGATCGAGGGGTAGATTTTAGAAAGGGATGTGCATTGCATAGTAAATTGGGGAAATTTCGCGCTTTTAAACAAAAACTGCATCGAAGGGGACAAGTTTCTCTCTCGACACCTTACAGGGTTAGGGTTTCGAGAGTGCGACAAACTTGCATCTCACTTAACTAGTTTAGGGTTTTGAGAAGAGAGGGGAGAGTTTGCATCAAACTTAAGTTGCATGATTGAATTCTAAATTAAGTGACATGGTTGAATTCAAACCAAAGTTGAATTTGAATTTCAAATTCAAACATTAAATAATTACCCTAAATAATGAATTGTGAGGAAATTCATTAAGTAAATTATAAATAATAAACAATATGAGCAATTAAAATAAAGTAAAGCTCATTAGGGAAAACTTTGAGCTTTATTGATCATCACACAATTTACATTGTCATTACAATATTCATAATAGAAATAAATGATTAATACAACACATTACATAAATGGGAAAAATAGAAGAAAGGAAATAAAAGAAAATTACAAGTGAATGATCTATCCTAAACTACACAAGATGATCATCATGGAGATCTTGCCAAGAGGATCTTGATCTTCATCCAGAGCATCACATTGTTCCCTGTAATCACACAAACAAAGACCAAAGACAAGTGTTATGCCAAGTGGCATTGCCACTTGGCAGGTTAGCAAGAAAATGAGAAGTTGAGAGGATATTATCAAGATCAGCCGAGCTGATCCACCAAATGGACCAAGTTCCAACCAGGAACCACACAGGCAGCTCACAAGGCAGTGTGCATGCCCACCAGCACATACACAGCCAGGGAGAGTCACCAAAATGACCAGGCCAAGCTGTCGACCAGGGAGAGCAAGAGAGCACCATATATAAACTTTTCAGAGCCAAACCCTAGCCATTTGCTTCATCCAACGACAGCAACAGGGTAAGTCACCAAGAACACCAAGAACAGCTAGAACAAGAAGAACAGCCAGTGCTGTTCAACCTGTCCAACCTCACCACTGAACCAAACCAAGAATCACAAGCCACAAGGAGGAGCAGGGCAAGTCAAGCAAATCACCAGAAGCAAATCCTCTACAACAACACTTTAATCTAGGAGCTGGAGTGAGGTATAAACAAGATCAACCTGAGCAAAACTCTGTTTTGCTCATAAATAAGCATACACTTGCATCACAGAAGCAAAGTGGGTATGAAACCCTGTTTGCATCATCATCTGGCTACTAAGCCTTTTGGTGCAAGCAAACTAGAGAACAGACAGTGGGAGATTTCCAAGGGGAACATTGGCATGTCAACAAGATGACATACCAGAGAAATCCAACCTGGATTAATCCCTAACTAGCCATTCCAAAATCATCTAGCACCTAAAGCCAAGCAAGCCATCAGATATTAGACAGATCCTGTCTATTTTTGTTGTCAACAGTAAAGGTACTGGAAAACCAACATGGTTTCTTCCAGTGAGATATTCACCAAATCACAGCCAGCCAACAAAGGTGGGAGCTACCCTAACAGCAAAGATTTGCTGTCAGGGCCACCTCAACCACTTCACCAAATCCCACAGAGAAGCCATGCACAAATATCATCACCCAGATGGGTTCAAAAAGGAGCTAGGGTTCCCAACAGATGTTGGCATCCCTCTAGCTCAATCAAATTAACTGTCAGATGATCACAACTGCAAGCAGTTCACATCAATTATCCATTTAGCCAAGCAAGACAACACAGATAAATGAATTTATCAGTAATCAATACACCAGAGCCTTGCAGTGGATTCAATTGACCACTGCAAGCATAGTAATGCTTGAGCAACCACAGCTCACACTAGCACAGGTATGTGTGTCACACAGACACCAAGATGAGCATCAAATAGGCACTGACAGTAGATAGTGAGCAAAATAACATGCAACAGATGATCACTGGATCATCAGTGCTTGTCAAACTAAGCAAGTGCTTGTCAGAGACAAACCTGACATCAATTCATGAACTACATAAAATAAACAGCCACAGATAAGCAACAATTGAATCACAGACTAACCATAAACCATTTTTATGATTGTATCCAGAAGCACTCCATCAAGGGATGGAGCTGCCAAGTCAGTAACAATGCTCAATTGAGCATAATCATGATTTAAAGCACAGAGATAGCACACCAGGAACACTGGCACTTGCCAAAGGCAAGGATCATGCATTATGATCAAGCCAGGGAGAAGTAATTGCACACACAGGAGAGGCAGAAGCAAGATAGCAACAGCAGTAATAAATGAATCAAGCAAAGCATCACAGTATGCTCATGAGCAAGAGTTCATGAGTTACAACAGCAAGTTATAGAGCACAATAGCATAGCACAGCAGCCAGAATCCATGGCAAATGCACAGCAGCATCATGAACAGCATGAGCAAGCATGGAAATAGCAACACAGCAAGCAGCATACGTAGCAGCAGTGAGCTAAGCGCAGCAGAGCAGCAACAATAGCATGGCAGACCTCCACAAGGAGGAAAACCATGGCCAGAGCACATAGAAGAGAAGGAAGAACAAGCACAGAGGGTAAGGGCGAGGCGGCGCATGTACCTGGAGCGAGCAGACGGCAGGCGTAGCCGTGGCGGCCACGGCGGCGCGCGCCGAAGGCACGGCGGCACCTGGCCAGGCCATGCCAGGCCCGACGAGCGCCGCAGCGCTCCGCACCTCGGCGGCGAAGGCCCGGCGGCGCCATCACGCCTGAGGCGCCGGTGAGCACCACACCACCGTGCGGTCAAACGAGAGGGGGATCGGCGTAGGGGCGGCTAAGAACCAGATCGATGCCGTGGATCTGGTGCGCCGTCGCGTGGCGGTGCAGATGCGCCCCATGGCGAGGGCCATGGCGGCCGGAGATCGCCGGAATCGGCCGGCGACGATGCGACGCGGGTCGCCAGAGCCCAGAGGGGTTAGGGTTAGCGCGTGCGCGAGAGGAAGGGGACGGGTGCGTCCGACCGAGCCGGACGAGCGGCTCGGGTTAGGGTTAACCCGCTGGGCCACCCTGACAGGTGGGCCCAGGGGCAAAAAGGACTTTTCACAATTCAATAAAAACATGAAACTTTGAAATTCAATAGAAAATTATTAAAAGCTCTTAAAAATAACTTAAAAATATGAAAAAGGATCAGCATAAAATTCTCTATTTAAATAAAATATCAAAGAGAATTTTTGAAGACAATTAAGAATAAGTCCTATTTTAAGGATTTAAATAATGATTTAAATCACACATATTATTTTCAATAATGAAAATAAGTCCATCAATGCTATTGGACTTTAAAAACACCTTGACAACATTTCAAGGTTGTATTTTACTTTAAAACAAGTATCCCCAAATTATTCTTAGTATCAACCTCTTACATGAAATAATAACGACATCGGAAGGGGGAAACAAACCCTAAAAATGGAATCATGCATAATTGCTTCTTTAACCATTGCCCTTATCGGACAATGATGCTATTTTTCAGAACCAGAGGACAAGGGTCAGTCCACACCTTCCAACTGCAAAACTTTGCAGTGTTCAGGCAAGTTCATCACTTGCTCATGCCATTTGAGTATTTTTATCAAATTACTTGCAAAGTACTATTATTATCACTATTGCATAAAAACCAAAACCACTATTTTCATAACTATGAATATGACTATGTGGTGGGCAATGGAACCATGGATTGTGTTGATATGGTGGAGGTTCCATTGCAAGGGTTTATATCCATCTAGGATTAAACAACAAATGTCGCCAGTGATTCTTGTGCCGTAATATCCGTGTTAACCATAAGATCCGGAGTGGGACGGAGTAGTCAAAAGTGTTTCCACCTCTCGTTCATCAACGGATGCGCTTACCGTAGCAGTTGTATCTTGCGGAGCAACTTGAGGGTGGGGAACCCATTCTAAGTCCCCACGGTTATGCTGTGCATACCGTAGCGGTTGCGGCTTGCGGAACAACTTGAGGGTGGGGATCCCATTCTAATTCCCCACGGTAATGTGGTCTATGATGGGTTGCAGCTACCGGCGAAGGAGTTTGGTTCGATCCCAGACTGTCGTCGTGGTCGGGGTCCACCCTGAAATTACGGGAATAATGGGACCGGCGAGGACCCAGGGTCGGGGCATGCAACAAAGGGTGGGTGTTCGAGGTAGCGGAGGAACATGATTGGCTAGACCTTATACCGGGCCTCACACCAAAGGAAGTGTGGACGGGAACAATTGCCTGGTTGGCACCAAGGTTAAGATCTCTTATGGGAAAAGCAACACACCTCTGCAGAGTGTAAAGAACCGTGACCTGTCACTCCCTGTTCCGGGATAGGAACTGCGAACGTGGCCGGAAAGGAGCTCCATGAAGTTCTAGTAAACCGGTGAAGGCTGACGGACATAGCTCTTTGAAATAAAAGCAATCTCTTGAAGAAATGTTTATCAAAACTTGCATTGGTATTAGACTTTCTGGTCTAATATCATAGTTAGTGCATTAAACACCTCTTATCTATAATGAACTTGTTGAGTACGCTCGTACTCATACCACTCTTAAATCCCATGCTTAGATTGTCTGAATCATCTGGAGGAGGACTACAACAACAATGAAGGAGCCGAGATCATCGGCTACGAGGAACCAGACCTCTCAGGAGGGGTCGAAGGCGTAGACTATCTCATAGTCTACGGATCCGGGGAGGCTTCCGGAGGAGATCAAGCCTAGAGATATCCGATAGTAGTAGTAACCGAGCAGCCCGAACTCTTAGTATTTAGCTGCTCGAGGAAATAAATGTTTAGCTTAATGAGACTCTTATATTGTAAGTTAAGTTGGGTTCGCCTCGAACCCAGGAGTATTCCTCTTAGGACCCAAGAGGAGCTCCAAGATGACATGTGTATGATAGTTGTAATAATAAGTGAATGAGTTATGGACCCTGCTATGTTCTGTTGTACTACTCTGAGGGATGTAATATTTGCGGAATGGTACTTCGTGAATGTTATATCAACGACTGGCATACTACAACATGCAGTGGTATGCAGGGTCACCACATGACGCGAAGTGCAATTTGATGCCTACCTCTGCACAGTACGTCTTGAACTCCTTTGACGTAAAGTTGCTGCCATTGTCTGTGACGATGCTCTGAGGTACTCCAAATCGAAAAACGATGCCCTTCACGAACTTTATTGCTGATGCTGCATCTGGTGAATTTATCGGCTTTGCTTCTATCCACTTGGTGAATTTATCGACAGCAACCAACATGTACTCGTATCCTCCTGGCGAAGCTTTGTGTAATTTTCCCACCATATCGAGACCCCATTGAGCAAAAGGCCAAGATAAGGGTATTGGCATTAATTCTGCTGCCGGAGAGTGAGGTTTTGCGGCAAATCTCTGACATGCGTCACAAGTTCGCACTATCTCCTTCGCGTCCTCAATTGCTGTCAACCAGTAAAATCCTGCTCGAAAAACTTTGGCTGCAATAGCTCGACTGCTTGCGTGGTGGCCACATACTCCTTCGTGTACGTCTTTCAGAATTATCCTTCCTTCTTCGGGTGTGACGCACCATTGTAACACACCCGAGATACTGCGTTTGTACAACTCCCCTTTGACCACCGTGAAAGCTTTGGATCGCCTAATAACTCGCCTTGCTTCAACTGGATCGTCGGGTATTGTTTTTCTTAGGATGTATGATATGCCTGCATCCACGGGATTTGCACCATCAATACTAGATCTTGTTCCTCTTCTTCTTCTTCCAATGCTTCTTTCGCAGCCCCCGAGGGTTTCTCGCTCTTCTCCTTCTTTGTTAATTTCTTCGGCTTCGTGGATCTTTCTGTTATCTCTTCCCAGAACACACCTGGGGGAATTGCGAGGCACTGCGACCCGATGTTTGCGAGAACATCGGCTTCATCATTGCTCAACCTGCTGATATGGTTTACCTCGCATCCATCAAACAGTTTCTCCAGCTCATTATACATCTCTTTGTACGCCACCATGCTATCATTGACCGCATCGCATTGGTTCATGACTTGCTAAGCTACCAATTGTGAGTCGCCGAATATTTTTAGTCGAGTTGCGCCGCAGGCTTTCGCCATCTTCATCCCATGTATAAGGGCTTCATATTCTGCTTCATTATTAGATGCGTTTGGGAACGTCATCCGCAGGACGTACTTCAATTTGTCGCCTTCAGGTGATATGAGTATTACCCCTGCTCCAGCTCCTTCTAACCTTTTGGACCCGTCGAAGTTCATAGTCCAGGTTCTCGATAAGTCCGGAGGTCCTGTGTTTTGCAACTCCATCCACTCTGCGATGAAGTCTGGTAGAATTTGTGACTTTATTGCCTTTCTTTTCATATGTGATGTCCCGAGGAGAAAGTTCTATTCCCCAAAGGGAGACACGGCCTGTAGCTTCTGGATTATTGAGTATGTTGGATAAAGGCGCCTCATTGACCACTATTATCGGATGCGCCGAAAAATAGTGGCGCAACTTTCTTGCGGTTGTGAATACTCCATATGCTAGCTTTTGGTACTGCGGGTACCTCTGTTTTGAAGGCGATAATACTTCGCTGATGAAATATACTGGCCTCTGCACTCCATGGAGTTTTCCTTCTTCTTCTCTTTCGACAACTAGCGCCGTGCTGACCACCTGAGGTGTAGCCGCAATATATAACAGGAGCGGTTCTTTCTCTTTTGGCGCTACTAGAATTGGTGGTGTCGAAATTTTCCGCTTGAGGTCCTCGAAGGCTCTATCTGCATCTTCGTTCCACTGGAACTTCTCTCCTTGTTTGATTAAGGCGTAGAATGGTAGCGCCTTTTCTCCCAGCCTGGCGACGAATCTGCTTAAAGCTGCGACTCGCCCAGTTAGCTGCTGTATTTCCTTCAACTTTGTTGGCTTCCTCATTGTTACGATAGCTTGGATTTTTTCAGGATTTGCTTCAATCCCCCTCGCTGAAACTAGGAACCCGAGAAGTTCTCCTGCAGGGACGCCGAAAGAACATTTCGTCGGGTTCAACTTGAGACAAAATTTGTCGAGGTTGTCGAAAGTTTCCTTCAAGTCCTCGATTAATGTTGCCCCCTTTTTTGATGTGATGACGACGTCGTCGATGTACACTTGTACATTTCCCAATCTGTGTTGCTAGGCACTTCTGCATCATCCGTTGATATGTTGCTCCCGCGTTTTTCAACCCGAAGGGCATTGTTTTGTAACAAAATACACCATACGGTGTGATGAACGCTGTTTTGGCTTCGTCGTCTTCTTTTAATCTGATCTGGTTGTAACCAGAATATGCGTCCAAGAAGGAAAGACGTTCACATCCTGCCGTGGAGTCGATAATCTGATCGATCCTTGGGAGGGGAAAGTGATCCTTTGGACAATGTTTATTGAGGCACGTAAAGTCGACACACATGCGAAGGACTTTCGTGTTTTTCTTCGGCACCATTACTGGGTTAGCTACCCAAGTGGCCTCAGTAGATATCTCTTTGATGAAACCAGCTTCTCTAAGTCGATCAATTTCTGACAGCATGGCTTTGCGGTTTGGTTCCGAAAAACGCCGCAAAGGTTGCTTGATTGGTCTCGCAATAGGATCCAAGTTTAGGTGGTGCTCGGCAAGTTCCCTGGGTACTCCTAGCATGTCAGCTGGACACCATGCAAAGATTTTCCAGTGCTCACGGAGGAACTCGACGAGCGCGCTTTCCTATGCGAGGTCCATGTTTGTTGCGATGGACGTCGTTTTCTTCGGATCTGTTGGGTGAATCTGCACTTCCTTAGAATCTTTTGCTGTATTGAAAGTTGATTCCTTGTTGGGCCTCCCTACGTCTGGCAGCACATCATAATCAGTCATGAGCCTTGACGCTGCGTACTCTGCCTGCATCCCGAAAGTTTCTGATAGTCGATGAAAATCTTTGTCGCATTTATCGGCTAGCGCGAAGCTTCCTTTGACTGTGATTGGTCCCTTAGGTCCAGGTAACCTCCAAAGCAAGTACGTGTAATGTGGTACCGCCATAAACCTGGCATATGTTGGTCGCCCCAACAAAGCATGATACTGCGACGGAAATCCACAACTTCGAATTCCAACCTCTCTATCCTGTAGTTTTCTCGGGTCCCAAACTGAACGTCGAGATTGATCTTCCCCAGTGGGTAACTTGGCTTCTCTGGTGTGATGCCGTGGAAACGTGTGTCGGTTGGTTTCAAATTTGCGAGGGAAATATTCATCTTCCTTAGCGTATCTGCGTACATAAGGTTTAAACTGCTGCCGCCATCTATGAATACTCGAGATACATCGAATCCCGCAATTACTGCTGGTAAGATCAGTGCTGACTGCCCTGGTCGAGGAACTTGCTGTGGATGATCAGCTATTGTGAAGCCAATATCTTGCCCTGACCAGTTAAGGTACTCGACTGTTGGTGGTGGCATCTTTTCTGCCATAAACACTTGTCGCGAGATTACTTTCTGAGCTCTATTGGATGGCCTGCCTTTCTGAATCATCGAGACCGCTCCGTTAGAGTTAGGATCAACGTAGGGCGGTGGGGCAGGTGCTGCCGCTATTCTGAGCTGATGTCGATTTTCATCCGTAACCGCGGGAGGAGGTGGCAAGTGAATCTCACTCCTAGGTCCTTGAGGATTTCTGTGCGCTGCCTGAGCATTTGCATGTCCTGCCCATCTTAACATTGCCTGGAAATTTCGGCAATCCTTTTGCAAGTGTCCTGACTGTCTTTTTCCATTGCTATCGAGAAAGAAATGCATCTGACATGGCCCGTTCATCATCTCTTCGGGAGACACAAAAGGTCTCTGGAACCTTGGCCCGCTATTTTGCCTGTTATCTCTATTGTCGCCTTGCTGTGCATTACTTCTCTGGTAGTCATCTCTACTGTTTCCTCCATTGTTTCCCCGAAAGCCAGCCGATATTTGGCCAGGTGCATCGTAACTTGAAAATTGACGAGAATCGACGTCTATTTTGAAAATTTCGACTGCGATCTTCCTCTGGGGACCTATGTCGTTTGTTATGTACCACATCTTCGCCATCTGCCCATCTGTTTGCTATCTCCATTAAAGCTGATACTGTTCTTGGGTTTGTCCTCCCCAAGTCCTCCACGAAATCTCCTCGTCGAACTCCTGCAACAAATGCATCTATCGCTCTTTCGTCAGATATATTTTCTGCCGAGTTTTTGATGATGTTCCACCTTTGAATGTACTTCCTCATTGATTCATCATGCTTTTGTCGACATGACCTCAACTCCTCTAGTGTCGCAGGTTTCTTGCAGGTTGACCGGAAATTCTTGATAAACACGTCCTCGAAACTTTCCCAGCTGTCGATGGAACCTGGGGGAAGCTTTTTTATCCATGATCTGGCGGCTCCGCTCAGATGTATCTGGATGCTCTGCATGGCTGTCGCTCTGGTCCCGCCTATCAATTTTACTGTCTCGAGGTAATCCACAAGCCAATCCTCGGGGTCTTGCAGGCCATCAAATTTCTTGAAACTATCGGGTAGCTTGAATCCTGATGGAACTCGAGTTTTTCGGACCCGTCGTGTGAAACATGGGAGTCCACACATGTCCTCTTCAGCAAGTTCTGGTGAATGCCGACGTTCCCTTCTTTCTTGTCGCGCTCTATCAACTCTGGCCTGAGTTGTTGTGTCCCTGGCTCCACTTGCTCTTGGTGGATCTTGCGCTGCTGCAGTAGGTCATGGACTATTTTGCCTTGCAGTTCCTTCGGGAGGTGTGGCTGTGAACGCTGCTCCCATGGCTCCACATCCTGCCATGGCCATGGATCTCCGGGAGGTGGCCTGGACGCTAAGATGAAAGCTTGTGTCGCCATGTACCCTGCTTCCGGTGTTTTTGGGATAATATTCCCCCTCGTGTCGATTGACATAAAGGACATGTCGAGGTTTTGGATTAGAGTTTCTCTTTCAGCTTCCGGTATATTTTGCAGCCGAGATCTTGCTCTTCTCCGAGCTTCTCTGACTATCTCCCGAAGTTTCTGAGTGTCGACTTAATTCCGCTCGTCGCCTGCTTGATGCGGAAGCTGCCTCCCTTCTTCTGTTCAAAGCAGCTGTCTGTTTTTCCAACTCTCTTCCAGCTCGGGCGAGTCTATATTGATAAGCTTGCAGTTCTTCGACTGTAGCAGTTGTCTCCATTGGTTCAGAGCCATCTAAAGCTTTCGCAGCTCTATCCCAGGCTGCTTGTGGAAGTTGAACTCTGGCACGTGGTGTGGGCCCGACATATTTAGTGCCCAAACCTCTCCTTAGATCTGAGGGATCGACATAGGGGTTTCCCAAATCGTCGAAAGCCTCTGATGTTTCCTCTTGATCGCGACTTGCTTCTCCAATGGCATAAACTTGGTGATATTTTGGAGTTTTCGCTTTGCTTGGTTCGGTGACACCATCATAGAGATTGGTGAAGACCTTCCCAATAGAGATGGATTTGTCGATGAAGTCGAAGCTATCGGTGTCGCTCGAATCATCGCTTATATAGGAGTCCGCCGATGACTCGAAGGACATGTCGCTGAAGATTTTGGCGAGTTTTTCACTTGCCCTGCTGCCGATGAAGCGTGGCGACGAAATCTCCTTGTCGCTTGACTCGATGGATGATACTGAGTTTGAGAAATCAGGACCAACCGCCGATAATCCCGACGAGATCGGAACTTCGAGACGATACACTCCTTCTTTCTCGACGTGGAAGTGGAACTTTCCAAACGTCATCTTCATGGGCTCCTCCAGATACGCATATGCATCCAAACGGGAGGGCGGGGTGAGGAATAAAATCAACGAGACCAGTTTCGATCTGTTTACCTCTGTCCATGATGTTGCTTGCTACCGATGAAGTCGACGATCTTGAACGTGCCATCGAGATCAGCTCCTTGTCGCCTCTAGATCCCACAGACGGCGCCAATTGACAAGGTATTAACTTGTCAATGCCTACGGATTGTAGACTAGGGTTTAGTTGGATGTAGAGGGCAAGTAGATCTCAAGGTTTCAGCCGAAAAGTACTGACGAATATGAAAACTAGGGTTTGAGAAACAATGATTCGATCCTTTCTGTCCCTCGACTCCCCTTATATAGGAGGCGGAGCCGAGGGTTTCGTATTGAGTTACAGAGTCCGGGTAGGTTTCTAACTCCTCCCGTAAGATTACAAATAATGCTTCCTATTACAACTCTAGCTTTCCTTAACAATATCTTGGGCTTCCGAACCTTCTTATTCTTCGGGTAGTGGGCCTTCAGTAAACCCCGGGTACCATCATCGGCAGCCCATTGGGGATGCCTATGTCACTCTGGGTAACTCAGAAAAATCTTAATTGCGTGATCCTCGGATATGTACGCAACTTTCATTCAATTTGAGCTTTTCATCTGAGCCTGTTAAGTGCCCCAGAAAATTCGTCTTTACGAACCTGTCTGTTTTGACAGATTCTGCCTTTTATTTCGCATTGCACTTTTGCTATGTTTGATGGATTTCTTTGTTCCATTAACTTTCAGTAGCTTTGTGCAATGTCGAAGTGTTAAGAATGATTATGTCACCTCTGAATATGTGAATTTTTGATTATGCACTAACCCTCTAATGAGTTTGTTTCGAGTTTGGTGTGGAGGAAGTTTTCAAGGATCAAGAGAGGAGGATGATACAATATGATCAAGAAGAGTGAAAAGTCTAAGCTTGGGGATGCCCCGTGGTTCATCCCTGCATATTTCAAGAAGACTCAAGCATCTAAGCTTGGGGATGCCCAAGGCATCCCCTTCTTCATCGACAACTTATCAGGTCACCCCTAGTGAAACTATATTTTTATTCAGTCACATCTTATGTGCTTTACTTGGAGCGTCTGTTTGCTTTTTGTTTTTGTTCTTGTTTGAATAAACTCGGATCCTAGCATTCTTTGGGTGGGAGAGAGACACGCTCCGCTGTTTCATATGAACACTGGTGTTCTTAGCTTTACTTTTAATGTTCATGGAGAAGTTGAAACTGCTTCGTTCATTGTTATATGGTTGGAAAAAGAAAATGCTTCATGTGGGAATTGGTATATTGTCTTGAATAATTTGATACTTGGCAATTGTTGTGCTCAAATAGATCATGTTTAAGCTCTTGCATCATGTACTTTGCACCTATTAATGAAGAACTACCATAGAGCTTGTTGAAGTTTGGTTTGCATGATTGGTCTCTCTAAGTCTAGATATTTTCTGGTGAAGTGTTTGAACAACAAGGAAGACAGTGTAGAGTCTTATAATGCTTGCAATATGTTCTTATGTAAGTTTTGTTGTACCAGTTCATACTTGTGTTTGCTTCAAACAACCTTTCTAGCCAAAGCCTTGTACTGAGAGGGAATACTTCTCGTGCATCCAAATCCTTGAGCCAAAAACTATGCCATTTGTGTCCACCATACCTACCTACTATGCAGTATTTCTCTGCCATTCCAAAGTAAATTACTTGAGTGCTACCTTTAAAATTTCATTCCTTGTCTTTGCAATATATAGCTCATGGGAAAATAGCCTTAAAAACTATTGTGGTATTGAATATGTTGCTATGTATCTTATTTCTTATAAGTTGCTTGTTGAGCGGTAACCATGTTTCTCGGGACGCCATCAACTTTTACACCTTTGTTGAATATCATGTGAGTTGCTATGCATGTTCGTCTTGTCTGAAGTAATGGCGATTTATCATGATCAAATGGTTTTAGTATGCATATTGTTAGAGAAGAACATTGGGCCGCTAACTAAAGCCATGAGTCATGGTGGAAGTTTCAGTTTGGACACTAATCCTCAATCTCTTATGAGAATATTATCTATTGTTGAATGCTTATGCATTAAAGAGGAGTCAATTATCTGTTTTCTATGTTGTCCCGGTATGGATGTCTAAGTTGAGAATAATCAAAAACGAGAAATCAAATGCGATCTATCTCCTTGGACCTTTGTACAGGCGGCATAGAGGTACCCCTTTGTGACACTTGGTTGAAACATATGTTATGCAATGATAATCCATGTAAATCCAAGCTAATTAGGACAAGGTGCGAGCACTATTGGTATTCTATGCATGAGGCTTGCAACTTATAGGATGTCTTATGCATAACACATATGAATTATTACTACCGTTGACAAAATTGTTTCTATGTTTTCAAAATAAAAGCTCTAGCACAAAAATAGTAATCCATGATTCCCTTTGCGAAGGGCCATTCTTCTACTTTATGTTGAGTCAGTTTACCTACTTCTTTCTATCTTAGAAGCAAACACTTGTGTCAACTGTGTGCATTGATTCCTACATACTTGCTTATTTGCATTCATCATATTACTTTATGTTGACAACTATCCATGAGATATACATGTTGAAGTTGAAAGCAACTGCTGAAACTTATATCTTCCTTTGTGTTGCTTCAAAACTTTCTACTAAGAATTTATTGCTTTATGAGTTAACTCCTATGCAAGTCTTATTGATGCTTGTCTTGAAAGTACTATTCATGAAAAGTCTTTGCTATATGATCAGTTGTTTAGTCATTGTCTTTACCATTGCTTTGAATCACTTCATTCACTTCATATGCTTTACAATAGTATTGATCAAGATTATGATAGCATGTCACTTCAGAAATTATCCTTGTTATCGTTTACCTACTCGAGGGCGAGTAGGAACTAAGCTTGGGGATGCTTGATACGTCTCAAACGTATCCATAATTTCTTATGTTCCATGCTACTTTTATGACAATACTCACATGTTTTATATACACTTTACATCATATATATGCATTTTCCGGCACTACCCTATTAACGAGATGCCGAAGAGCCAATTTTGTTTTCTGTTTGTTTGGTTTCAGAAATCCTACAAACGAAATATTCTCGGAATTGGACGAAATCAACGCCTAGGGTCTTATTTTTCCGCGGAGCTTCCAGAAGACCGAAGAGCATACGAGGTGGGGCGACGAGGCGCCCAAACCATAGGGCCGCGCGGCCTGGGTGGGGCCCGCGCCGCCCTATGGTGTGGGGCCCTCGTGCCTCCACCGACCCTGCCCTTCCGCCTACTTAAACTCTCCGTCGCGAAAACCCTATTACCGAAGCCATGATACGGATATACTTCCAGAGACGCCGCCACCGCCAATCCCATCTCGGGGGATTCAGGAGATCGCCTCCGGCACCAGAGAGGGGAATCATCACCGGAGGGCTCTACATCACCATGCCCGCCTCCGGATTGATGCGTGAGTAGTTCATCCTTGGACTATGGGTCCATAGTGTAGCTAGATGGTTGTCTTCTCCTCATTGTGCTATCATGTTAGATCTTGTGAGCTGCCTATCATGATCAAGATCATCTATTTGTAATGCTACATGTTGTGTTTGTTGGGATCCGATGAATATTGAATACTATGTCAAGTTGATTATCAATCTATCATATATATGTTGTTTATGTTCTTGCATGCTCTCCGTTGCTAGTAGAGGCTCTGGCCAAGTTGATACTTGTGACTCCAAGAGGGAGTATTTATGCTCGATAGTGGGTTCATGCCTCCATTAAATCTGGGACAGTGACAGAAAGTTCTAAGGTTGTGGATGTGTTGTTGCCACTAGGGATAAAACATCAATGCTTTGTCTAAGGATATTTGTGTTGATTACATTACGCACCATACTTAATGCAATTGTCTGTTGTTTGCAACTTAATACTGGAAGGGGTGCGGATGCTAACCCGAAGGTGTTTTTAGGCATAGATGCATGCCGGATAGCGGTCTATGTACTTTGTCGTAATGCCCTGATTAAATCTCATAGTAATCATCATGATATGTATGCATCTCTATTTGTCAATTGCCCAACTGTAATTTGTTCACCCAACATGCTATTTATCTTATGGGAGAGACACCACTAGTGAGCTGTGGACCCCGGTCCATTCTTTTACATCTGAATACAATCTACTGCAATCATTGTTCTCTACTGTTCTTCGCAAACAAACATCATCTTCCACACTATACATTTAATCCTTTGTTTACAGCAAGCCGGTGAGATTGACAACCTCACTGTTAAGTTGGGGCAAAGTATTTTGATTGTGTTGTGCACGTTCCACGTTGGCGCCGGAATCCCTGGTGTTGCGCCGCACTACACTCCGTCACCAACGACCTTCACGTGGTCCTTGACTCCTACTGGTTCGATAACCTTGGTTTCATACTGAGGGAAAACTTGCTGCTGTACGCATCACACCTTCCTCTTGGGGTTCCCAACGGACGTGTGCTTCATGCGTTATCAAGGCCCGGCTGCCACCGGCTGGTAGGACAAAAGATGTTGTGCAAGTTTCTCATTGCGAGCATGTACGACTATATATGGAACACATGCCTATGGTTATTTAGTACTTGGATACTGTTTTATTACTATCTGCAAATGCCCTACCTTGATTGTTACATGAGTTCTCTTATCCATGCAGCGCCCGTTCATCCATCCCTGTGCCTACGGTATTTTAATCCTGCTGTTTTACTATAATCACTACCGCTGTCTTTGTTACTGCTTGATATTTCACTCATCTGCTATAAAACTGTTGCTATGATAAACTCTTGCGAGCAAGTCTGTTTCCAGTGCTGAATTGACAACTCCGCTGTTAAGGCTTACAAATATTCTTTGGCTCCCCTTGTGTCGAATCAATAAATTGGGTTTTACTTTCCTCGAAGACTGTTGCGATCCCCTATACTGAGGGTCATCAAGACTATTTTTGGCGCCGTTGCCGGGGAGCATAGCTTTATTTGCAAGTTCACCTGGATTGATATTGTTCGCTGCAAATTCTCCATCATGGGTAAACCTCGCGATACTAAAGTCGCCATATTACCATCCACTACAAGAAAAGGTACAACTCTGAGTACCTCTGCTGCTCTTGATTCACCATATGTGATAAGTCAACTTGTTTCACCACCACAAACTTCACGTGTTGGTACTTCTGCTGAATCTGAAAATTCCTCTGATAATTTTGATGATGCTTCTACCGTGCTTGATGATAATGGTTCATTAGGTCCTTTTCTAGATGCTACAATTGCTAGGTCTAGACAAATTGAAAATACTGAAATTCCTAATGAAAATACTGTTACACCTGTTAATTCACCTGAGTCTATTGAATACTCTAGTGATGATCTTGATGAAGATTATGTGGAACTTGATGATGATTTTATTAATAAATGCAATGCTACTACTGGTACAAGTAACCTTAAAAAGCTTATTGCACAACGTGCTGTTAGATATAAACTGTCTCCTGATCCTAAATTTGCCACATCTCCTATAAACATTAAGGATAAGGATTATGATTTTTCTCTTGATTTATCTCATATATCTATTGTTGAGAAAAAACCTTTTTGTGGTACTGAAAAAGAAAGTGATGTAGAACACATGATTGAACTTTCTTCTATGAGTAGCTTGTTTTCTGATGATACTAGGATGCATACTTATTTTGTTGCTAAATTTTTTCCTTTCTCATTAAAGGATGATGCTAAAACTTGGTATAATAGTTTGCCTCCTGATTCTATTGATAGTCCAAGTGGTTTGTTTGATGTTTTCTTTCGGAAATATTTTCCTAGTGCTCAACATATTGCTTTGCAGAAAATTTATAGTTTTGACCAGGAAGATGGAGAGAAATTGCCTGAAGCTTGGGCAAGATTTTGCTCTCTTATCAGAGCTCGGCCTGGACATGATTTGGAAAAGCATGACCTACTTGATATATTTTATAGTGGACTAACCATTGAGTCTAGGGCATACCTGGATAGTTGTGCTGGTTGTGTTTTCAGGAAAAGAACTCCAGACGAAGCTGAAGAATTATTGGCTAAAATAGGCCGGAATCATGATGATTGGACTACACCTGAACCAACTCCAACGCCAATATTGAAGAAGAGGGGTATGATTAAATTAAATGATGAAGATATGAGGGAAGCCAAGAAATCTCTTAAGGAGAAAGGTATTAAATCTGAAGATGTGAAGAATTTACCTCCCATAGAAGATTTATGTAAGATAACTCCCCCTTCATCCATGATTGAGGTACATTCTCTTCAACGCTTTAGTAGGGAAGATATTCCGTACTCAAAACCTCCTGATCAATGTTTAGATGAGTTTGATAATTATATTGTTAAGCAAGATAACTTTAATATGAGAGTAGAGAATCATTTAATGGAAAATTCTCAAGCCATTAGTGAATTGCATGATATTGTGGAAAGAACCTCCAATGATGTTAAGATGCTTGTTAAACATTTTCATATGGTTCAAACTCAAATTGATCAACTCACTAAAGTGCAAAATGACTTGTTGAAAAATAGTTCTAAAGAAAAACATGCTTATGAAGTAACAACTAGAGGTGGTGTTTCTACTCAGGATCCTCTATATCCTGAAGGGCATCCCAAAAGAGTTGAACAAGATTCTCAACGAACTGAAACTAGTGCTCCTTCTAAGAAAAAGAAGAAGAAACATAAAACTGTTGTAGAATCCTCTGAACCTGTTAATGATCCTAATAGTATTTCTATTTATGATGCTGAAACTGAAAGTGGTAATGAACATGATAAAGATAATGATAAGAATGATGCTTCTGATAAAGAAGAGGTTGAAGATGAACCTGAAAAGCATGCTAAAAATAAAAAGTATACTAAAGAAGATTTTATTGCTAAGAAACATGGTAATGAAAGAGAACCTTGGGTTCAAAAGCAAATGCCTTTTCCTGCTAAGAAACTAAAATCAAAGGAAGAAGAACACTATAATAAATTTTGTGATTGGATGAATCCTTTGTTCTTGCAAATTCCTTTGACTGATGCTATTAAATTGCCTCCTTATTCAAAGTATATGAAATATATTGTCTCTAACAAAAGGAAAATTCCTAATGAGGAGATTTCCACTATGCTTGCTAATTACTCTTTCAATGGCAAAGTTCCAAAGAAGTTGGGTGACCCAGGTATACCGACTATTCCTTGTTCCATCAAGAATAATTATGTTAGAACTGCTCTATGTGATTTGGGAGCAGGAGTTAGTGTTATGCCTTTTTCTCTTTACAAGAGACTTGATTTAGATAAATTGATACCAACTGATATATCTTTGCAAATGGCTGATAAATCTACTGCTGTTCCTGTTGGTGTATGTGAGGATGTTCCTGTTCAAGTTACTCAAAATTGCTTAATATTAACTGATTTTGTTGTGTTGGAAATGCCTGAAGATGATAATATGTCCATTATTCTTGGAAGACCTTTTCTTAACACTGCAGGGGCTGTTATTGATTGCAATAAAGGAAAAGTTACTTTCAATGTTGATGACAAGGAACATACTATTTATTTTCCCAAGAGGATTGATAAAGTATATGGAGTTAATACAATTTCTAATTTGAGATCTATCAAAGTGGGAGATATTGATTGTCCAATATATGAGCCTAAAGAAGAATATCAAACTCTTGTGATTGGATCCATAGCAATACAATATAAGGTAACATGATTGATTTGAGGTTTATTTCTTCTTATGACATGTAAAAATTATTTGGTGGCAAGACTTGATCAACCTTGTTAACAAGTATATTTTATATGCATAGAAGAGCTAAACAACATTTCTTTCTTTCTCCACTTGTTTTACTTGCTGTAGTACCACTTGTTTTGCAAGATGCTTTAGTTGTTTAGAAGTTTGAAAATCTTTTTCTGCCCTGAATTAGTAATTTTAACACCCAGAAATGTGCGTTTTTCGAAGTTCTCAAAAATTTACAAAAATTATACCGTTGGTCTTATTTTTCGAAGAGCAACCTGGGAGTGCCTGGGGCTGACCAGTGGGGCACCCCAGGGCTCCCCCATGAGCCGGCGCGGCCAAGGAGGGGGGCGCGCCACCCTGTGGTGTGGGCCCCTCCTTGCCCCACTAAGTCATCTCTTCATCCCATTCTACTCTCTCTCCCGAAAAAATTCGTACCAACTTTCTCTCACTCGCGTTCTTGCTGAGCTCAGAATTCTTCGATATCTTTGCTCAGCCCAGATTTCTGTCTGAAATTTGGCACATTTGCTCTCCGGTATGTGACTCCTCCGATTATCCAAATAGAATTTTGTTTGGTTGAGTATATCTTGAATATTTTGCTGCTGTAGGTAACATGTTAAGTGAGCTTGCATGCTTGTTCTAAGTTGTAAAAATTAGTTTTGATGCATGTTTAGTACTCTATCAAGTTCCTATAGTAGTTTCCCTCATTTATATGTCTCCAAATCAACTTTTATAATGATTGTTGAAAAATTTCAGAAAATGGAGTGGAATAGGCACCAACTGAACCAACAAGAATTGGAGGTGCAAGAAGTTATGAGAGTTCACCGCGAAGAGGGAGTATACCCCTCCTATTACCCATGCACTGATTTTATGAGGAGTGCAGGAATCTTGCAAGATGTTCAAAATCTGATTTCCAATGCAGGGTTGGAAAGTTTTGTTGTTGGTGAACCTTACCAATATGCAAAACTAACCATGTCAGTGGTGCAGGATTTTGAATTCCATTGGTCCCAACCTAACCCCATGGTTCAATATAAAATTTACAATAAAACTGTCAACTTGCCCTTTGATGATTTTTGTGCAGCTATTAAGGTGCCACAGTGGGGATCGCGTGAGAAGATTAGGGGGCTGCCATCGGAACTCTTGAAACTTTACGAGATGATGATACGTCTCCGACGTATCGATAATTTCTTGTGTTCCATGCCACATTATTGATGATATCTACATGTTTTATGCACACTTTATGTCATATTCGTGCATTTTCTGGAACTAACCTATTAACAAGATGCCGAAGTGCCAGTTGTTGTTTTCTGCTGTTTTTGGTTTCAGAAATCCTAGTAACGAAATATTCTCGGAATTGGACGAAATCAACGCCCAGGGTCCTATTTTGCCACGAAGCTTCCAGAAGACCGAAGAGGAGACGAGTGGGGCCACGAGGTGGCCAGACTATAGGGCGGCGCGGCCCAAGCCCGGCCGCGCCGACCTATAGTGTGGGCCCTCGTGTGGCCCTGACCTGCCCTTCCGCCTACAAATAGCCTTCGTCGCGAAACCCCCAGCGAGGCCACGATACGGAAAACCTTCCGAGACGCCGCCACCGCCAATCCCATCTCGGGGATTCAGGAGATCTCCTCCGGCACCCTGCCGGAGAGGGGATTCATCTCCCGGAGGACTCTTCACCGCCATGGTCGCCTCCGGAGTGATGAGTGAGTAGTTCACCCCTGGACTATGGGTCCATAGCAGTAGCTAGATGGTTGTCTTCTCCTCATTGTGCTTCATTGTTGGATCTTGTGAGCTGCCTAACATGATCAAGATCATCTATCGTAATACTATATGTTGTGTTTGTCGGGATCCGATGGATAGAGAATATTATGTTATGTTAATTATCAAGTTATTACCTATGTGTTGTTTATGATCTTGCATGCTCTCCGTTATTAGTAGAGGCTCGCCAAGTTTTTGCTCTTAACTCCAAGAGGGAGTATTTATGCTCGATAGTGGGTTCATGCCTCCATTGAATCTGGGACAGTGATAGAAAGTTCTAAGGTTGTGGATGTGCTTGTTGCCACTAGGGATAAAACATTGATGCTATGTCTAAGGATGTAGTTATTGATTACATTACGCACCATACTTAATGCAATTGTCTGTTGTTTTGCAACTTAATACTGGAAGGGGTTCGGATGATAACCGAAGGTGGACTTTTTAGGCATAGATGCATGTTGGATAGCGGTCTATGTACTTTGTCGTAATGCCCAATTAAATCTCACTATATTTATCATGACATGTATGTGCATTGTTATGCCCTCTCTATTTGTCAATTGCCCGACTGTAATTTGTTCACCCAACATGCTTTTATCTTATGGGAGAGACACCTCTAGTGAACTGTGGACCCCGGTCCTATTCTTTACATCGCATACAATCTACTGCAATACTTGTTTTACTGTTTTCTCGCAAACAATCATCTTCCACACAATACGGTTAATCCTTTGTTACAGCAAGCCGGTGAGATTGACAACCTCACTGTTTCGTTGGGGCAAAGTACTTTGGTTGTGTTGTGCGGGTTCCACGTTGGCGCCGGAATCTCGGTGTTGCGCCGCACTACATCCCGCCGCCATCAACCTTCAACATGCTTCTTGGCTCCTCCTGGTTCGATAAACCTTGGTTTCTTTCTGAGGGAAAACTTGCTGCTGTGCGCATCATACCTTCCTCTTGGGGTTCCCAACGAAAGTGTGAGTTACACGCCATCAAGCTCTTTTTCTGGCGCCGTTGCCGGGGAGATCAAGACACGCTGCAAGGGAGTCTCCACTTCTCAATCTCTTTACTTTGTTTTTGTCTTGCTTTATTTTATTTACTACTTTGTTTGCTGCATTATATCAAAACACAAAAAAATTAGTTGCTAGCTTTACTTTATTTACTGTCTTGCACTCTATATCAAAAACACAAAAAAATTAGTTACTTGCATTTACTTTACTTGATTCATCATGTTTCCTTTTAATTTTACCACGAAAAACATACCGGTAGGACGCGGGTCTATAGTTGGGAGAAATAATATAGAAGAATTTTTCAATCATGTTAGTACCGTTGAAGATTTTGAAGATAGACACTTGGTAGAACTTGCTCCTACTTATGAAATTGCTGTTGCTTCTTTAGTTCACATGTTGGAAACTAAATTTGTTAATCTCAATCCTATAATCCAACACATGTTTCTCACACTTGGTGATATGGAAGAAGGGGAGAAGAAAGATTTTGTTTTAGAAACCCTTCTTAAAGAATTTGGTGGTGCAGAGAGAGCTAGAAAGGTCTTTATCAAATATAATATGCTTGGTTCTTACACCAATTTTGTTAGTCTCCTTGAAAAGATGGATATGGATAGAATAAAGTACACTAATAATATTAATGATGGTGGGGAGATCAAAGCGCCGATACCATGTAAGCTCCTAGCGATAAATGAAGCGCTAGAAAATAACTATGCTTGGCTTGTTCCTGAAAATTTGTTTGATGAGAGTAGCAAGCCTAAGACTAATAAAAAGGGAGCCTCTGAAACTTACATAGATAAGATAACATGCATTGTTGAGGTAACTCCCAACACCCCTGGTAAGGATGAAGATTCACCATCTCTCGATAATACTTGATTTACACTTTCTGCGCCTAGCTGAAAGGCATTAAAGAAAAGTGCTTATGGGAGACAACCCATGTTTATACTACAGTACTTGGTTTTTATTTTGTGTCTTGGAAGTTGTTTACTACTGTAGCAACCTCTCCTTATCTTAGTTTTGTGTTTTGTTGTGCCAAGTAAAGTCTTTGATAATAAAGTTCATACTAGATTTGGATTACTGCACAGTTTCAGATTTCTTTGCTGTCACGAATTTTAACCTGCCTCCCTGTAGGTAGCTCAGAAAATTAAGCCAATTTACGTGCGTGATCCTCAGATATGTACGCAACTTTCATTAAATTTGGGCATTTTCATTTGAGCAAGTCTGGTGCCATTTTAAAATTCGTCTTTACGAACTGTTCTGTTTTGACAGATTCTGCCTTTTATTTCGCATTGCCTCTTTTGCTATGTTGGATGAATTTCTTTGATCCATTAATGTCCAGTAGCTTTATGCAATGTCCAGAAGTGTTAAGAATGGTTGTGTCACCTCTGAACATGTTAATTTTTATTGTGCACTAACCCTCTTATGAGTTGTTTCGAGTTTGGTGTGGAGGAAGTTTTCAAGGATCAAGAGAGGAGTATGATGCAATATGATCAAGGAGAGTGAAAGCTCTAAGCTTGGGGATGCCCCGGTGGTTCACCCCTGCATATTCTAAGAAGACTCAAGCGTCTAAGCTTGGGGATGCCCAAGGCATCCCCTTCTTCATCGACAACATTATCAGGTTCCTCCCCTGAAACTATATTTTTATTCCGTCACATCTTATGTGCTTTGCTTGGAGCGTCGGTTTGTTTTTGTTTTTGTTTTTGCTTGAATAAAATGGATCCTAGCATTCACTGTATGGGAGAGAGACACGCTCCGCTGTTGCATATGGACAAGTATGTCCTTAGGCTTTACTCATAGTATTCATGGCGAAGTTTCTTCTTCGTTAAATTGTTATGTGGTTGGAATTGGAAAATGATACATGTAGTAATTGCTAAAATGTCTTGGATAATGTGATACTTGGCAATTGTTGTGCTCATGTTTAAGCTCTTGCATCATATACTTTGCACCCATTAATGAAGAAACACCTAGAGCTTGCTAATTTGGTTTGCATATTTGGTCTCTCTAAAGTCTAGATAATATCTAGTATTGAGTTTTGAACAACAAGGAAGACGGTGTAGAGTCTTATAATGTTTTCAATATGTCTTTTATGTGAGTTTTGCTGCACCGGTTCATCCTTGTGTTTGTTTCAAATAACCTTGCTAGCCTAAACCTTGTATCGAGAGGGAATACTTCTCATGCATCCAAAATACTTGAGCCAACCACTATGCCATTTGTGTCCACCATACCTACCTACTACATGTTATTTCTCCACCATTCCAAAGTAAATTGCTTGAGTGCTACCTTTAAAATTTCATCATTCACCTTTGCAATATATAGCTCATGGGACAAATAGCTTAAAAACTATTGTGGTATTGAATATGTACTTATGCACTTTATCTCTTATTAAGTTGCTTGTTGTGCGATAACCATGTTTCTGGGGACGCCATCAACTATTCTTTGTTGAATATCATGTGAGTTGCTATGCATGTCCGTCTTGTCTGAAGTAAGAGAGATCTACCACCTTAATGGTTGGAGCATACATATTGTTAGAGAAGAACATTGGGCCGCTAACTAAAGCCATGATTCATGGTGGAAGTTTCAGTTTTGGACATATATCCTCAATCTCATATGAGAATAATAATTGTTGCCACATGCTTATGCATTAAAGAGGAGTCCATTATCTGTTGTCCATGTTGTCCCGGTATGGATGTCTAAGTTGAGAATAATCAAAAGCGAGAAATCCAAAATGCGAGCTTTCTCCTTAGACCTTTGTACATGCGGCATGGAGGTACCCCATTGTGACACTTGGTTAAAACATGTGTATTGCGATGATCCGGTAGTCCAAGCTAATTAGGACAAGGTGCGGGCACTATTAGTATACTATGCATGAGGCTTGCAACTTGTAAGATATAATTTACATAACTCATATGCTTTATTACTACCGTTGACAAAATTGTTTCATGTTTTCAAAATAAAAGCTCTAGCACAAATATAGCAATCGATGCTTTCCTCTTTGAAGGACCATTCTTTTTACTTTTATGTTGAGTCAGTTCACCTATCTCTCTCCACCTCAAGAAGCAAACACTTGTGTGAACTGTGCATTGATTCTTACATACTTGCATATTGCATTTATTATATTACTCTATGTTGATGATTATCCATGAGATATACATGTTATAAGTTGAAAGCAACCGCTGAAACTTAATCTTCCTTTGTGTTGCTTCAATACTTTTACTTTGATTTATTGCTTTATGAGTTAACTCTTATGCAAGACTTATTGATGCTTGTCTTGAAGTGCTATTCATGAAAAGTCTTTGCTTTATGATTCACTTGTTTACTCATGTCATTTCCATTGTTTTGATCGCTGCATTCATTACATATGTTTACAAATAGTATGATCAAGGTTATGATGGCATGTCACTCCAGAAATTATCTCTGTTATCGTTTTACCTGCTCGGGACGAGCAGAACTAAGCTTGGGGATGCTGATACGTCTCGGACGTATCGATAATTTCTTGTGTTCCATGCCACATTATTGATGATATCTACATGTTTTATGCACACTTTATGTCATATTCGTGCATTTTCTGGAACTAACCTATTAACAAGATGCCGAAGTGCCAGTTTTGTGCTGTTTTTGGTTTCAGAAATCCTAGTAACGAAATATTCTCGGAATTGGACGAAATCAACGCCCAGGGTCCTATTTTGCCACGAAGCTTCCAGAAGACCAAAGAGGAGACGAAGTGGGGCCACGAGGTGGCCAGACTATAGGGCGGCGCGGCCCAAGCCCTGGCCGCGCCGACCTATAGTGTGGGACCCTCGTGTGGCCCCCTGACTTGCCCTTCCGCCTACAAATAGCCTTCATCGCGAAACCCCCAGTACCGAGAGCCACGATACGGAAAACCTTACTGAGACGCCGCTGCCACCAATCCCATCTCGGGGGATTCGGGATCTCCTCGGCACCCTGCCGGAGAGGGGATTCATCTCCCGGAGGACTCTTCACCGCCATGGTCGCCTCCGGAGTGATGAGTGAGTAGTTCACCCCTGGACTATGGGTCCATAGCAGTAGCTAGATGGTTGTCTTCTCCTCATTGTGCTTCATTGTTGGATCTTGTGAGCTGCCTAACATGATCAAGATCATCTATCTGTAATACTATATGTTGTGTTTGTCGGGATCCGATGGATAGAGAATATTATGTTATGTTAATTATCAAGTTATTACCTATGTGTTGTTTATGATCTTGCATGCTCTCCGTTATTAGTAGAGGCTCTGGCCAAGTTTTTGCTCTTAACTCCAAGAGGGAGTATTTATGCTCGATAGTGGGTTCATGCCTCCATTGAATCTGGGACAGTGACAGAAAGTTCTAAGGTTGTGGATGTGCTGTTGCCACTAGGGATAAAACATTGATGCTATGTCTAAGGATGTAGTTATTGATTACATTACGCACCATACTTAATGCAATTGTCTGTTGTTTGCAACTTAATACTGGAAGGGGTTCGGATGATAACCTGAAGGTGGACTTTTTAGGCATAGATGCATGCTCGATAGCGGTCTATGTACTTTGTCGTAATGCCCAATTAAATCTCACTATATTTATCATGACATGTATGTGCATTGTTATGCCCTCTCTATTTGTCAATTGCCCGACTGTAATTTGTTCACCCAACATGCTTTTATCTTATGGGAGAGACACCTCTAGTGAACTGTGGACCCCGGTCCTATTCTTTACATCGCATACAATCTACTGCAATACTTGTTTTACTGTTTTCGCAAACAATCATCTTCCACACAATACGGTTAATCCTTTGTTACAGCAAGCCGGTGAGATTGACAACCTCACTGTTTCGTTGGGGCAAAGTACTTTGGTTGTGTTGTGCAGGTTCCACGTTGGCGCCGGAATCTCTGGTGTTGCGCCACACTACATCCCGCCGCCATAAACCTTCAACGTGCTTCTTGGCTCCTCCTGGTTCGATAAACCTTGGTTTCTTTCTGAGGGAAAACTTGCTGCTGTGCGCATCATACCTTCCTCTTGGGGTTCCCAACGAACGTGTGAGTTACACGCCATCAATGATCTGTCAAGGGAGAAGTTTCTCGGATGAGAGTGGTAAAATTCGTAGCATTCAACTCCCAGCTATTCGCTACTTTGCTTACTTCATCACCAAGTGCGTTCTTGCTAGAAAGAATGCAAATAAGTTATCTATCCAGGATTTGGCTTTCCTAGCTGCTGCATTGCAATGTGATAGGACTTATAATTTGGGTGCTTTGATAGCCTTTAGACTTGCTACTAACCGTGATAAAGGAGGAATTTGTGGAGGTCTCATCGCCTCTCGTTTGCTAGCTATGCATGGTGTAGAACCTCACCCTCTTGATGTTCAGCTCTCCATAGAGAAACTTGATATTGTTTCCATGATAAAACATGACTTTGTTTCTGATTGGTCTAATTTGAGTAACCTGTCTTATAAGATAACATTTTACAAGAAAAATTGGAGAACAACTAAAAAAACTGAAAAGCTAGTAGGATTGCCTGCACCTGCTTTGTTTAACCTTGATTCCAGGAAAAATTGGTCGGTCACGGAAGATGAACTAAATGCATACATAGAGGGGGATGGCCATCATGCAAGGGATGGCACGGAGGAGGCCGAGGAACACCTCGACTTGTCATCCGATGCAGCGAGCTCTTCACATCAACATTTTGGTCATGTGGAGCCTTCACCCTTTTCTTCTGCACAGGGACCTTATTATGACCACACCATGTACGATCCACCGGCGTGGAACCCTGACCCTCGCTGGGGTTGATCTCCACTTAGGCCAAAAGCCTAATCTTGGGGGAGGTATGCCGGCATCACTCATTCATTGCATATTACAATTGCCGGGTATTTGTATATACTTGTTTAGCTTCTTAAGGTGGTTTCTAATAAGAGGGAGATGATATTTGGGGAAGTGCTGTTGGAAAACAGATTCTGGACTGATACCAAAAAAATTCTCAAAAATAGCCAGAACGTTATTTTGCGAAGCCAATTTTTGTGCATGTTCCCCAGGTTATTATCTAACTTTCATTAGTTGAGCACTTTTCGAGTTGAGCAGCGGAAGATTTTCGTAAAAATAGATTACTGTACTGCTGTCAAGTTTGACGAATTTCTGCTACTTTGTGTTTATGTGACTCTTTTAGTTTTCATTTTCTTGTTTTTGCTTTGTTTCTTTCCTAAAACACAAAAAGACCAAAAATATTTCTGTTGTTTCTCTTTACCATTTGTTTATTTTGGTTTCTTGTTCCTATTTTGCTTTATTTGCTATCGTTGGTTTGCTATGAGAAAATCCAAAAAGATTTTGCTTTGTTTGCTTGTTTCCTTTTGTTCTTGTTTCCAATTCGAAAACACCAAAAATATTTGTTGTTCTTCTTCGGTTTTGTAAAGTTCATTATGGAGTTCAGCGGTCTCCGGTGGCTGGAGCTTGGTTTTCATTCCATATTATTCAAGCTACACAAGTGAAAGGCAATAATGATGATCTACGACAACTCGACTGTGGTGAGAGGCTGGTATGAACTCTATTTGTTTTCATTTTTGTACATATACTCATCCATGTGAGCATGCTTAGTTGGTTCATGTGAGGTATATGTCATTTAATGAAAGTTTAGTAGTTCATGATCTCTCATGTTTAGCTCCAATTTATTAATATGAGTAGCATGTCATAAATATTTGCTTGTATTGTTTTATTCATAGATAGATATGACATTGTGGTATCCTCCTCTGAATAATTCACTTGAATCGACTAGGCAAAAGTCAATTAAGCCTCGATGATTTACTTTGCCTCAGAGTTCTTGTATCACTTTTATGCCTCTGTTAATTTATTTTGTCGCAAGCATGATTATGAAATTTATTGCTCTCTCGATTGTCGCTTCCCAGTCTATTGCTAGCCTTCACTTGTACTGAGTGGGAACGCTGCTCGTGCTTCCAAACCCCTGAAAACCAAGTTATTCCAGTGTCCACCATAAATACCTATGCATGGCATTTCAAACCATTCCAAGTAAATTCGCATGTGCTACCTTTAAACCTTCAAAGTACTTCTCAATTTGTGTTAATGTTTTATAGCTCATGAGGAAGTATGTGGTGTTTTATCTTTCAACCTTGTCATTTACTCGACGGACTTTCACCAATGGACTAGTGGCACATCCGCTTATCCAATAATTTTGCAAAAAGAGCTGGCAACGGGGTTCCCAGCCCCAATTAATTAACTTTCATCAATAATTCTCTTCACATGCTTTGCCCTGATTTATTAGTAAGCAACTTAATTTGCAAATAGACACTCCTCCATGGTATGAGAATGTTGGAAGGCACCCGAGGATTCGGTTAGCCATGGCTTGTGTAAGCAAAGGTTGGGGGGAGTGTCAACCATAATGAAACTAAAATACATGTGTAAACAAAAGGAAGAAGGATGATCTACCTTGCAGGTAGACATAACATCCTTCATGGGAGCCGCTCTTGAAAGTCTGGTTGACGAGGTAGTTAGAGTGCCCATATCATTCGTTGACAACAACAAACACCTCTCAAAACAATTTTACTTCTGTCTTTAGAAAAATGAAAAGCTCTAGCACATGTTAATCCCTGCTTCCCTCTGCGAAGGGCCAATCTTTTACTTTTATGCTGAGTCACCATCCTTTCTTTGAGTACTTTCTTGAGAGCACAACTGTCATTCTTAGTATGATATGCTTGTCCCAAAATATGATCAGCTGTGGTATAACTTTGATGCTTTTATCTTTGATAATCTCTACTTCCAGTCTTTCCATGAACTTCAAAGGTGCCCGGGCATTTATGTTTTGCTGTACAAATACGGGCAAGCGAGATACCACTTTATCATATCCTTTTATGAACATTGCAATCCTGCTGATAGACATGATTCATGATGCTTATTATTAATTTGTTGGTACCTTTTCCATGATTGACATAGCTATTAGATGACTTTATTTGCATGTATCTTATTATGAATTGCCTAAGTACTTGTCCATATCATGAGAATATTTACATCATATGAACAAATGTGTTCGTGAAAGTTCTTTGATTGCACTCAGTTGTTAACTGAATTGCTTGAGGACAAGTGTCGAGGGTGCTCCTCGGCAATGCCCTCCGATAGGGGCTTAGGGTTGATGGAATCCTGCAAGCTGACACGAGACATCGGTACACAGACAAGCGGGGAGAGCGATGTACCCAGTTCGGGGCCCTCGATGAGGTAAAACCCTTACGTCCTGCCTGTCTGTTCTTGATTATGATGAAAACAAGTTACAATGGGGTGCCGAATAGTTCGGCTGTAATCTCGTCGAGATGCTAGTTGCTAGGGTAACCTAGTTCTAAGCTTCTGATGGCTAGTATTGCTAAGGTTGATTGTGTCCCTCGATAGCCCCTCTCCTGGCCTTTATATAGGTGGCCAGGTCCCGAGAGGTCTAATCGAGTACGAGTAGGTTTACAATAGATCTATCTCCAATCTTTCCTTGTTCGGCTTCTTCCGTGTCTTGTACTCCAAGTAATCTTCCGCCGCACCGTCCTAGTGGCCCATCTTGCCATCGGGTACCTTCATGGGCCTCCAGTTGGACCGTGTAGGGTAGAGCAACATTGGTTACCCGAAGGGTAATGCCCACGTCAGTAGCCCCCGAGTGTCTAGCCGAACATAGTTCGGGTAGAGACTAAAGCATGTCTTCTTCCGAAGTTCTTCTCCTCGATCATTCTTGCCTTCTGTCGGGTGCGCGTCAGCGCTCCCGATGGGAGTAGCCCCCGAGTCTAGGTACGGATGCTTGCAATCCGTGCGTAGACTCAAGTTGTTCTACTCGAACATCTTCTTCTGCCGAAGTTTTTCCTGCAAGTCTTTGTAGACCATCCGATACATTTTCTTTATGCAAGGGATAACGAATAACGTGCCCAACTTTTGTTGGTTAACTGCCGATGGCAAAACAACGTTACCCTACACAGAATCAAGTCCCCGGGCATGATCCTGGAGTGAGAAAAAAGTTTTATCGGGTGCGCGTTCAGCGCTCCCGATGGGAGTAGCCCCCGAGTCTGAGCACGGGCGCTTACGTCCGGGTGCAGACTCGAGTCATTTTTCCTTCGAGTCTTTATTCTATCGGGTGCGCGCCAGCGCTCCCGATGGGAGTAGCCCCCGAGCCTAGGTGCGGATGCTCGCAATCCGTGCATAGGCTCAAGTTGATCACCCGATACTTTCTTATCTCTTCGTATGCAATCAACAGTGCCCATGACGTCACTGATGACACGCTGCTGTTGTGACCTGATTGACAAGACTTGACCCTCCGGGCCCACCCTAGTTCTGCGCAGGCAGTTTTTAGGTTTTGACCAGTGCACGCGCAGCGACCGAGGCGTTTCCTCGATTTTCGCGCGACGTGGGAATAATGGGCCGCCGGTTCCATCCTGTTTTCTAGTGCCACGTGTACAGCTGGATTCGCTCCACCTCCCACGACGCCCACGGAGTTATGGCCACGATCTGATGTCAATCCTTGTGGTATAAATAGAGGGCTTCCTCATTTTTACTTTTTTACACCTCCTACTGCTCATCTTCCCCGCGCATCCTCTCCTTCTTCCCGCATCGTTCTCTCAAGAGCTTCAAGCGCCATGGGTAAAAAGAAGGGTGCTAGTGCTTCGGAGGCGGCCAAGGTTAGCCGTGATTGGAGTGCCTCCGCCATTTCCAACCGCGACATCAACAAGCTGCGGGCCCTCGGATTCATCTCCGCATCTGAGGACGATATTCGCCTTCCAGGTGCGGTTTCTCGCCCAAAGCCCCCAAAGGGCTTCACCGTCATGTTCACCGCTTTTTTGTTTCGTGGCCTCTCTCTTCCAGCGCACGAATTCCTTCGCTCTCTTCTTTTCTTCTACGGGATTCAGCTCTGGCAGCTGACCCCAAACTCCATCCTCCACCTATCTATCTTCATCACTGTCTGCGAAGCCTTCCTTGGCATCGACCCTCACTGGGGTCTTTGGAGGAAGATCTTCTACGTGAAGCGCCATAATGATACAACGCCCCCCCGTCGTCGGTGGCGTTGGCTTTGTTGTTAGGAAGGAAGTCGACTACTTTGACTATCCAATGAAGGAGTCCGTCCAAGGCTGGCGCAACAAGTGGTTTTACCTGCGAGACCCTTGGTGCCTGGGCGACGCTCAAACCTTCCTCCCTTTGAAGATAAGCTGATAGCTAAGCCAAAGAAATCTTGGCAAAACACTCTTTCTCCCGAAGAGAGATTGACAGCCGACAGGCTGTTCGATCAAATAGTCATTCTGAAGAACACGGGAGGCTTGACAATGTGCGGTACTGAGGTTGTCTCAGTGTTCCTCAACGTCGAGTGCAACCATTAATGTCTCGCCCCCACCAGCTGTGGCTTTACACAGTCAAGAAGGATGAGTCCAGAGTTAGCTCTGCCGAACTTTCGGCTGAAGAGCTCCGGGATGATGTCCGCCGCTTAACGTGCCTTAGTATGAGGGACAACATCGTCCTGACATCGGCTCGCTCTTCTTATGACTCTGATCATCCTCCAACTGAGGTAATCCTTTGTCTTGTTTCTTCTTTTCTGCTGTAATTATTCCTTTACCTGTTGTGTCTTCACAAAGTTCTTTTCCTTCGGCAGGCGCTCGCTGCTGCCCGATGCTATCCTCCTACACCCGAAAGCGGTGTGGTACTAGAGGATGACGACGAGGATTCTGACGGAACCGAGGAGGCCCCGCACGCCCTTGAGGACAGCGATGTCCAAGAAGAAGAAGCTACTGAAGACGACGCCTACATCAGGAGTAGGCGTCGGAAGCAGGTGCACGATGAATTTATCACCACGGCTGAATCAAGTCCTAGCGGAGGAGATAATGATGCCGATGAAGCTGCCGCGCCACCTCCCGTCATGAAGAGTTCAACAAGCTTCTTTGCAGGCGAAGATGACCTTGACCTGTGAGTGCCTTATACTCCTTTCTCGATTTACTTCCTATCATCTTGCATGCTAACTTGTGCACTGTTTCTAAGTAGCTCTGATGATAACGATGATGAAGTCCCTCTTGCAAAGAGGGCCAAACTTTTCTCTGAGAGAGCCGCATCGGCCAAGGAATCCAATCCTTCTCCCGCGAAATTGACGCCTCCCTCGCGAACGGTTGTAGAGAAGGTTCCAGTGTCGACGGTTATTCCTCCTGGCGACGTTCCTACTTCATCGGCTGGTCGTGACCATGTAAGTATTCAACCTGCTCCACGTTGCCTAGTTTTTCTTTATATCGACTGAATCCTTATGATCTTATTTTGCCGCAGCCAATTTATGCCACAGTCGATGCTGTGGTGGAGTTCGCCGAAGAGTTCACCCGACTTGAAGCCAAAACTCCCAACTTCGAAAGACCATCATATCTTCGGCTGATCAGGTGCTTGAGGCCAACAGGCTTGTCACCGACGCTAAGAACGAGAACGTCTTGCTGAAGGAGGAAGTGAAGAAGCTGAAGCAGCGACTGAAGGATGAGCTAGATGCCAAGCACGCAGCGGCGGCCGCGATCGACAAGAAGGAAGGCGCTCTTCGCGAGTCCATCAGGGATTTGTTGGGTAAAGCTCATAGTTCACCGTTTTTCGTCTTGGTGTTTCTATTATTGACTGCTGATCTGTCTTCCTTTCAGATGCTGCCGACCTAACCGTCACCCGACGTTATCAGCTTCGGGAGGACTCTACAGCCGATGCCTTGTCACTTGCTACCGAGTCTAATGTCCAAGTACTTAGTCTTTTGAAAAAGGCCAAGGGAGCGCTGTCGAGGTTATACTCGATGATCTTCCCGAAGATGAAGGAGGACAAGACTCTCGACGAGATGGCGGCTTCTTTCCTCGTTGACCCTTCCGAGCCTGTGGAGGTATTGAAACGCCGTAGCCGTTTATTTGGGGCGGTTCTTACTTTCCAATTGCTCATGGGCCATGGGATGGGATCAGAATTGGAGGAGTTGTCCAAGGCGTTGCATCGATGACAATCATTTAGTCGACCTTGAACCTTACAAGCGATCGGCAGTTGAAAGTGCATGGAGCCCCCATGTGTGGTTTTGGTAATTAATGACAATCCCTATGGACTAATGTTTGCATTGAGTTATATTTGTAGGAGTTGTCCATAGGCAATTCTTGAACCATATGTTGGCTTCAAGGTTGCAATAAGAAGAAATTGATGAAGGATATCAAGTGTCAAGTATGTCTTGAAGATGAAGATGAAGTGAGCCCTCAAGTTACTTCAAGACATCAACATGATGAAGAATGAAGAAATGATGTGCAAGTTCAAGATGAGCCATCTCGAAGAGATCCTTTGCTTGAGTCTTGCCATCCATATGGTGATCATGGATATGTGAAGATGCGCCGAAGAAGAAGCTCTCCCATGGTGGATTATGGGGGAGCAATCCACATGGTGGTCATGTTTATGTGAAGATGCGCCGAAGAAGAAGCTCTCCCATGGTGGTTTATGGGGGAGCAATCTACAAGACTTCGTCAAGCAAACACAAGCAAGAAAGGCGTTCCATCTTGTTGAGGTCAAGATCGTCATCATCAAGCTCAAGTGGAATGCGCAAGTATAAGGTTTGCTCTTGATAGGGTTTCTTTCTCACCGGTCTCATAGTGTAGTTGGAGACCGGTTTATAGTTTAGTTGCCGTACTATCAAGAGGGCTCTCGAGTGAGTAACTCGATCGTATCGTTCGGAGAGAGCTCAAACCTTTGCATCCTTGCATCATCTTTCTTGGTTATTATTTGGATCTTATCCATGTGATGATTTAGAGCTTGTGCTTATTCTCATGACAAGCTCTAGTTCATCAAGAATGGTTTTTGCACGGGCAACTTGTTGCATTTTCAAGATTGGAGGTTTTACCGGTATGTCTTTTTTAGATAGGTCAAACCTTTCATCATTTGTTTCTATCCTCCCTTGTTGTACTATGATGGTTTCCTGCATGATCTTGTAGAGCTTGTTCCTAGCTTTAAAACAAGCCCAAGATCATCAAAATCGGAGTCCGGATGCTAAAGTTATGCCCGTTTCAGTTTGATGTTTCTGCCAGTTTTCAGGGGGCGGATATTCCGGCCCAAGTTTGGGGCGGATAATCCGGCCCCCCGGAAAAATCCGGTTTTTGGACAAATCCGGGCAAATATCCGGCCAAATGTCCGGCCCCCATCCTGAGAGCAGTTTTCTCATGTCCTTAGCCGTTTTTCGGGGCCCGGATATTTTGCAAATATCCGGCCCGGAAAATCCGGCCTGAGCTGACCCAAACGGTCATATTTCGATGGGAGGGGGTATTTAAGCCCCCCTTCTTCCTCCTTGGGCAGCTACCTCTTCCCCTTTGTGCTCTCCACCATTGTTGACCTTGAGAGCTTCCCTTTCCCTCTACTCCTCCTATGCTTCTTGAATCTTTTTGAGGGAAAAGGAAGAGGAGATCTAGATCTACATTCCTACCAATCAAATCCCTCTCTTTGTGAGGGGAATCCACTAGATCTAGATCTTGGAGAAATTTGGTGTTCCTCCTCCTATTTGTTCTTCCTCTCTTATTCCCCCAATAGCTTTTGTAGCTTTGTTGGAATTTGAGAGAGAAGGACTTGAGCATCTTTGTGGTGTTCTTGCCATTGCATTTGGTGCATCGGTTTGAGTTCTCCACGGTGATTCGTGGAGGTGAAAGCAAGAAGGTTGTTACTCTTGGGTTCTTGGAACCCTAGACGGATTCTAGGCCTTTGTGGCATCTTAGTGGTGTTCTTGGGGACTCCAATTAAGTTGTGGAGAATCTTCAAGGGCAAGGCCTTTGTGGCATCTTTGTGGTGTTCTTGGGGACTCCAATTAAGTTGTGGAGAATCTTCAAGGGCAAGGCCTTTGTGGCAATTTGTTGGGAGCCTCCAATTAAGTTGTGGAGATAGCCCCAAGCTTTGTGCGGGTTCGGTGACCTTCCTAAGGTCCCATAGTGGATCGAGGACATCCCTTTTGGTGGGAATTCTCGAGGAGAATACGGTGGCCCTCGTGCATTTGGAGTGACTTGTCCTCCACACCGCTCCAACGGAGAGTAGCACTCGCAAGAGTGTGAACTTCGGGCTACATCGTTGTCTCCGCGTCACTTCGGTTATTCCTATACCCGAGCTCTTTACTTATGCACTTTACTTTGTGATAGCCATCGTGCTTGAAGTTATATATATATCGTGCTATCACATAAGTTGCTTGTCTTGCTTAGCATAAGTTGTTGGTACACATAGGTGAACCATTGCTTAGAATAAGTTGTTGGTGCACATAGGTGAACCATAGTTTATAGGCTTTGGGCTTGACAAAGTAAACGCTAGTTTTATTCCGCATTTGTTAAGCTCATCTCGTAAAAGTTTTAAATCGCCTATTCACCCCCCTCTAGGCGACATCCATGTCCTTTCAATTGGTATCAGAGCAAGGTCTCTCATTCTTAGGCTTCACCGCCTTGAGAGTAAAGATGTCGGTTAGGGGATTAGCGCACAATAACTTGGTTATATTTGATGGCACAAATTATGATCTATGGAAAATTTATGTGCTTAATATTTTGCGGCGTATGTCTCCGGACATGGAGCGATTTCTTGACATGGGTTTTTCTTCTCCTAAGGATCCTCAAAATTTATCTCTTGAGGAGGAGAAAAACTCTTGCCTCGATGCTCTTGCTTCTCATGTGTTTTCCATTGTTGTGAGCAATGTAGTTACTTCTTCAATCATGCCTTTTGGGAGCGCTCATGAATTATGGACAAAGCTTCAAGATAAATATGATGTGTCCAATATCATTGAGGATGATTGTTTTGCTTCCACTTCCGGCCGTGATGAGTTCTCATCTTCATCCACTTCACCAAAGTGTGGTAAGACACAAGGTAATGATATGGTGAGTGGTGATGAAAATTGCAATATTGATATTGAGCTTACTATTGATGATTCTTCATCTCTATCTCATTGCAATGCTTCATCTTTGGACTTAAACACATCTAGCACTAGAAATGATTTACATGCTTGTGTTGATAGTCCTTGCATATCATGTGTAAGTTGCTTGAAAAAATCTAATGATGATATGCTTGCATTGTCTTGTGGCCATGATAAAAATGATTCTATTTCCTCTAGTTGTTGTGTGTCTAACAATGTAGAGGAAACCAAAGATTCTATTGGTCAAGACAAGATCTTGAAAGGAGCCTCAAGTAACTCCTCATCTTTATCTCACGGTCCTCATATATGCCTTATGGCCAAGGGTTCCACGGTACCTCCTACCATGGAACCTAATATGTCTCGTGGTGATAAGGATGAGGATGAATATGAAGAAGAGGATTGGGTTGTCTCTCTACGCGATAAGGGTAAGAGCGTATTCAAGGTTATTTGCAAAGATAAAATTGCTAGCACTCACTTCTTTGAAATCTTGACTACCGCTATTGAGAGCCAAAAACTTATTTGGATGCATGAGAACACCATTGATAAAAAGGGTGCTCTTGAACGAGAGTATGCCAATGATGTAGCATCCCTAAAGAATGACCTTGAAGAAGAACAAGAGACCATAGCCTCTCTTGAAGAGCAACTTGAAACCCTTGAAGTGTCTCAAAATGAAATAGTTTCTAAACTCACTAAGGAAAGAGACCATGCTAAAGCTCAAGTAAAAATGCTTAAAAAGGAAAATCCCAAAGTTGGTGTTGGTCATGATAAACTTGTTAAGGATCTAGATGATCTAGACAAGGCCCACAAGGTCTTGGAGAGCGAACACTCTATCCTCACCAAGTCCCATGAGCAACTTCAAGCTTCCTATTTAAAAGAGCATGCTATGTTACCCTCTCTTCTTAATATGTCTTGTGATGATGCTTGTGCTACTAACTCTACTTCTTGTGAAGCATCTATCTTGAAGGAGAATGTTGAGCTAAGGGCTCAACTTGAATTGCTAACTAGCAATTATGGGAAATTGGAAGAAAATCATGGAAAGCTTTCTAGCTCCCATGAGGATCTTCTAGCCTCCCATGATAGGCTAAAGTTAGCTCATGAGGCTATCATATCAAAGGCAACACCTTGTGAGCCTCATGTGGATACTAGCACTACTACCCAAAAAGCTATATTGCCATGTGCTAGTCCTAGTAATTCATCCACTCATAGTATTGCTAAATCTTGTGATGAATTATCTTCCTTGCCTTGTTGCTCTAACAATGAAGGTTCTACTTCCTCTAGTACTTGTGTTGTTACTAACCATGTAGAGGAAATCAAAGAGCTCAAGGCCCAAGTCACTTCTTTGAAGACCGACTTGGTAAAGAGTCATGAAGGGAAATGCAAACTTGACAAGATGTTAAGTGTGCAACAATCCCCCAATGACAAGAGTGGACTTGGATTCAACTCCAACAACAAGAACAAGTCCAAGAACAACAAGATTAAGAAGGGCCAATTACAAGTCAAAGACCCGGCCAAGATTGTTTGCTTCAAGTGCAAAATTGAAGGGCATCATGTTAGATCTTGCCCTTTGAAGAAGAAGCAAAAAGGGAAGCGGCCTCAAGCTCAAACTCATATTCAACCTCAAGTTGAAGAAATGCCACTTCCCAAGAAGAATCAAGCCAATGCTCCCATTGTGGAGAAATCTAGTGAGAAGAAGGAGAAGAAAAGAACTTGCTACATATGCCGCGAGAAGGGCCACATCTCCTCCTTTTGCACTATTGGTACCTCATCCAACTCTATCACCATTGATGATGTTTATTCTCTTCGTAAGGATGAGGGTGGCAATGTGTTTGCCAAATATGTTGGTGCTCAAAGTGGTGTCAAGAAAAGAACCATTTGGGTTGCCAAGCCTATTGTGACTAACCTCTTAGGACCCAACTTAGTTGGGGACCAACAATCCAAAATTTGATCAATAGGTGCTTGTTGGAGGGCATTGGAGACTTGGCTACATCATGAAGAATTAAGGGATCTTCATCATTTATATTATATCAAGCCAAGTCTTTTGATTATCTTGCTACTATCATATATCCAATGTTCCTCCTTGCGGTAACATGTTCTCAACTCATTTATATTGAAAGTTACTCGCCCCTTTGCATGTGTTAGTTTTTGTTCCTAACATGTGTTTGTATATGTTGTGATTCCTATTTGCTTTTCTTGAGAAATCAAGTCTATGCATGTTGGGTTGCACACCATGTATTTGTGTTTGTGTTGGAGCCTCTTTGCATCTTGTTGTATCTTATATGGCTCTTATGAGCGATTAATGGACAATCCCATTTTGGGGGAGTGATATTCCTTTGGGAATTTCATGATCCTAACAATGTGTGTACATGAGGAATATCACTTAGAATTGATATTGCAAGATTATCTAGTCTCTATGTGGTATGTCATCTTCATGAGAAATTCAAATTCTAATGTCCATTAATATCTCTACTTGGATCTTATTTGCCTCTTGTGAAAATAAATTCCTTATCACATTATGGGGGAGTAATAAGCTTTGTGCATATTACAAGCCTAGGAAATGTGAACATTTGAGGTTGTGTCACATAGAATTGATATTGTAAATTGTCTCTCATATGTGACATGTTTTCTCAAACAAGTTCCAATTTGCTTAAATGGCTTCATTGCTAATATCTTTGTGGATCTTATTTGTGAAAGTTTTTCTTGGCATGGTTTTTCACAATGTGTCCCTCAATACATTTTTGGAAAACCATGTGCTTCAAGTCATACTATTAATTGCTTTGCATGTTGGTATGAATGCTATTAATTGCTTTGCATGTTGGTATGAATACTATTAATTGCTTTGCATGTTGGTATGAATACTATTAATTGCTTTGCATGTTGGTATGACTAATTGAAGCTATCAAGAAACTCTCTTTGCATGATGGTTAACTCTTATCTTTTACCATATGCTTTATTTGGTGTAAAAATGATCTTACATATACTTACAAACTACCACCGGAAAATATTTCCTAATACCTCTTGTCCTAGGACAATTGGCAATCTATTATTGGGTAGAAATTTATTGATCATATTTACATTGGCTCTTGTGTTTAAATTGTCTTATTTATTGCCATGAATGTGTTGTGCTTTGACTCCCATGTGTCTTCCTTGCATCTTATGGATCTAATTTGTCTATTCAAACTTTCTTAGCATTTTAGTAGATTTAGGTAGCGTGATGATCCTAGTTTTGTGCATTTAGTATTCATATGCAAAATCCTAGATAATGCACTAATCTTGGGGGAGCTCTCCTATATTTGTTAGAATGCTTAACATCTCTTGATCTTTATCAAAAATTTGGTTTTGGGAGTCATAAATTTTCTTTTTGGTACTTTGTGCCATCATAAAAAGTGTCGAGGGTTTGGTTTATTTGTTGGAACCTTGCTCTCTTGGGAGTTGGTTATCTCATTCCTTTGTGCTTAGGTTTAATTAGCTTCTTATAATGAGATAAGTCTTTGGAGTCAATCTTGTGTTGATTTGATTCTTTGATATAATTTGGACAACCATTGTCTCTTGGTTTATTTGGTGTTTTGTCCAAATTGTATCTTCCTTTGGTTCTTGAAAGTATTGTGCATGCATATTTAATATATGTATATCTTATGGCATGTGTCACTTTCTTTGATCCAATATATAGGGTAAACTCCATCAAATCCTAATTTGACTAAGATGTGCATGAAATTCAATTTCATATCTATATGCACATAGAATTGTGGAGTTTGTCCTATATGTTGTAGTGTGTCTAACTACTTCGGACCCAATTAGTTTGGGGACCATTTTGTACTTACCTTTGTGTTAGGTACAATGGATATGCATTGAATGCTTGTCTCACTCTTGGAAAGAAGTGGTGACTCAATGGTAACGTGAGGCAAGCTAGGATGATCAACGAACACATATCTACTACATCCACACCAATGCTATCTTGGTAACAAGTATCTTCTCATGCATACTTTTCTTGTATCCAACCTTATGGTTGCATCTTGGCATGAATCTCTTGATTTGCAAATGTTGTGCTTCTTGCAAAAGTCTTAATGAAACCTCTTTATTGTGAATGTGAGTAATTTGAGATGAGTGCATTTGTTGGGAAGTATTTTAAATCATGCTCATGATTCATCCATCCCAACTATGCCTATCTAGCAATTTTGTTGCATATCAATTCCTCAAGGCTCTCACATGTGCAATATAGATGAAAGTGCAAATTTAGTTACTTCTTTTGGTATCCCCGTTTGTGATACTTGTTGCCTTTCTCAAATGCATCCCAACTATCTTCTATCCCTTGTTGATATTTGTGATGTATTTTAGTTGTTTGTGGTTGAAGTTCATGAATGTACAATAAGATAAAATTGAGCCTTTGGCCATGCTATTAAGCAAAAATTCTTATTGGTATATTGCATGACTTCGTCTTGGATATCATACTATTTTTCTTGCGTATCTATTTTATGTGTGCATGTTTCTTTGTGGATAAATATCTTTGTGATATTGCCCACTTAGAGAAACTTATACACATAAGAGATGATACATCTCCTTTTGATATCTTATTTATTTATTGCGTGTTGATTGGTCATGCTAAGCAATATAATTCATTGAAGACTATGATGATGCTTTTTGCTCATCCTTGTAATAGTCTTATAATATGCTTTATCATGCCTTTCACATATCCTCTTGGTTGAGCCTTTTATTATGGTGCCTCTTACTTGTTGCTCAACTATTTGTTTGTTGCAAGTGTTAAGCTTATTTCTCTATCTATGATCTATTCCAAATGTTTGTGTTTTAAATGGTAATGAGGGAGTGAGGATTCCATGTTATGCATATTGTATTCAAATACAACATTTTAATTTATGCATGTACCTTGGGGAGCTTCCTCATTTAATTTAGAGCACTATCTTTTGGTGATCATTAGAGTTTGATTCACTTGGTATATTTTGTTTTTGAATGATATTATGGGAGTGATGATTCCATGTTTGTGCACTTTATACTCCAATGCAAATTGTCTTGTTTTGTGCACAAACCTTGGGGAGCTTCCTCATATTATTTAGAGCAATCTTCTTGATCTTATCATAATATCTATCTTTCTTTTGGTATCTTCTTTGTGGTTCATTTGGTTGCTTGCTTCATTTGTTGAAGCTTCTTGACTTTGTTATCTTTTTGCAATCTTTGATCCTATCTATGGTGTGATTCCTTCCGAATATTCGTAATTGGATATGTGCATTTGATTCCACTCAAATTATGAGAAATGCACACGCTATGGAGGAACTCTCACTATATTGGCCTTCTAAATTTTTCACCCATTTCGGCAATTGGTGCCAATGGGGGAGAAGTTTGGAGGGTTTAAGGGAATTTGGTTATGTCTTTGCTTTGTGCTTAAGCATGTGCCTTTATTGCATTGCATCTTGTTGCTTTGCATAGTTGAATATTTAGAGAAAACTCCACTAGGCTTTGAATGCCAATATATGCAATGAAAGTCAAGATCATTCACACATGCATATATTATGGGGGAGTTTGCTCTATAGATTCAACTTATTTGTTACTTAAATTCCTTATATAAACCCTCTCAAAGAGATTGTCATCAATTACCAAAATGGGGGAGATTGAAAGTGCATGGAGCCCCCATGTGTGGTTTTGGTAATTAATGACAATCCCTATGGACTAATGTTTGCATTGAGTTATATTTGTAGGAGTTGTCCATAGGCAATTCTTGAACCATATGTTGGCTTCAAGGTTGCAATAAGAAGAAATTGATGAAGGATATCAAGTGTCAAGTATGTCTTGAAGATGAAGATGAAGTGAGCCCTCAAGTTACTTCAAGACATCAACATGATGAAGAATGAAGAAATGATGTGCAAGTTCAAGATGAGCCATCTCGAAGAGATCCTTTGCTTGAGTCTTGCCATCCATATGGTGATCATGGATATGTGAAGATGCGCCGAAGAAGAAGCTCTCCCATGGTGGATTATGGGGGAGCAATCCACATGGTGGTCATGTTTATGTGAAGATGCGCCGAAGAAGAAGCTCTCCCATGGTGGTTTATGGGGGAGCAATCTACAAGACTTCGTCAAGCAAACACAAGCAAGAAAGGCGTTCCATCTTGTTGAGGTCAAGATCGTCGTCATCAAGCTCAAGTGGAATGCGCAAGTATAAGGTTTGCTCTTGATAGGGTTTCTTTCTCACCGGTCTCATAGTGTAGTTGGAGACCGGTTTATAGTTTAGTTGCCGTACTATCAAGAGGGCTCTCGAGTGAGTAACTCGATCGTATCGTTCGGAGAGAGCTCAAACCTTTGCATCCTTGCATCATCTTTCTTGGTTATTATTTGGATCTTATCCATGTGATGATTTAGAGCTTGTGCTTATTCTCATGACAAGCTCTAGTTCATCAAGAATGGTTTTTGCACGGGCAACTTGTTGCATTTTCAAGATTGGAGGTTTTACCGGTATGTCTTTTTTAGATAGGTCAAACCTTTCATCATTTGTTTCTATCCTCCCTTGTTGTACTATGATGGTTTCCTGCATGATCTTGTAGAGCTTGTTCCTAGCTTTAAAACAAGCCCAAGATCATCAAAATCGGAGTCCGGATGCTAAAGTTATGCCCGTTTCAGTTTGATGTTTCTGCCAGTTTTCAGGGGGGCGGATATTCCGGCCCAAGTTTGGGGCGGATAATCCGGCCCCCCGGAAAAATCCGGTTTTTGGACAAATCCGGGCAAATATCCGGCCAAATGTCCGGCCCCCATCCTGAGAGCAGTTTTCTCATGTCCTTAGCCGTTTTTCGGGGCCCGGATATTTTGCAAATATCCGGCCCGGAAAATCCGGCCTGAGCTGACCCAAACGGTCATATTTCGATGGGAGGGGGTATTTAAGCCCCCCTTCTTCCTCCTTGGGCAGCTACCTCTTCCCCTTTGTGCTCTCCACCATTGTTGACCTTGAGAGCTTCCCTTTCCCTCTACTCCTCCTATGCTTCTTGAATCTTTTTGAGGGAAAAGGAAGAGGAGATCTAGATCTACATTCCTACCAATCAAATCCCTCTCTTTGTGAGGGGAATCCACTAGATCTAGATCTTGGAGAAATTTGGTGTTCCTCCTCCTTTTGTTCTTCCTCTCTTATTCCCCCAATAGCTTTTGTAGCTTTGTTGGAATTTGAGAGAGAAGGACTTGAGCATCTTTGTGGTGTTCTTGCCATTGCATTTGGTGCATCGGTTTGAGTTCTCCACGGTGATTCGTGGAGGTGAAAGCAAGAAGGTTGTTACTCTTGGGTTCTTGGAACCCTAGACGGATTCTAGGCCTTTGTGGCATCTTAGTGGTGTTCTTGGGGACTCCAATTAAGTTGTGGAGAATCTTCAAGGGCAAGGCCTTTGTGGCATCTTTGTGGTGTTCTTGGGGACTCCAATTAAGTTGTGGAGAATCTTCAAGGGCAAGGCCTTTGTGGCATCTTTGTGGTGTTCTTGGGGACTCCAATTAAGTTGTGGAGAATCTTCAAGGGCAAGGCCTTTGTGGCAATTTGTTGGGAGCCTCCAATTAAGTTGTGGAGATAGCCCCAAGCTTTGTGCGGGTTCGGTGACCTTCCTAAGGTCCCATAGTGGATCGAGGACATCCCTTTTGGTGGGAATTCTCGAGGAGAATACGGTGGCCCTCGTGCATTTGGAGTGACTTGTCCTCCACACCGCTCCAACGGAGAGTAGCACTCGCAAGAGTGTGAACTTCGGGCTACATCATTGTCTCCGCGTCACTTCGGTTATTCCTATACCCGAGCTCTTTACTTATGCACTTTACTTTGTGATAGCCATCGTGCTTGAAGTTATATATATATCGTGCTATCACATAAGTTGCTTGTCTTGCTTAGCATAAGTTGTTGGTACACATAGGTGAACCATTGCTTAGAATAAGTTGTTGGTGCACATAGGTGAACCATAGTTTATAGGCTTTGGGCTTGACAAAGTAAACGCTAGTTTTATTCCGCATTTGTTAAGCTCATCTCGTAAAAGTTTTAAATCGCCTATTCACCCCCCCTCTAGGCGACATCCGTGTCCTTTCAGCAGTTACTTGTGCCAACCGACTTCTGAAGCTAGTAGATGAAGCTCAAGCCAAGCCTGCTCCCGAATCCCCCCTCATCAGCGAATCCTTGAACTTTTCATTCGACTTATTGTAAATAAGATCAGTCGTAACTTCGTTGTAGTCAATTTTATTTCGGCTCTGTTGCCAATTTGAACATGCTTTTGAATGTATCACATATGCCCAGCTCATGGGATTTTTACTTTGATACTAGTCTGAATTAAGGATTGCACTGCAGATTCCTCCGTCTTCTTCTCGTGCTGAACTTTTTCCGAATCCTTCAAGTAATGATGAGTCAAGCCTCGTTCGCCGCTTGCGTGACCAAGTGTCTAGTTTAGACAGAGATATCACTTCTCTTCGTGCGATGGCGGCCTTGGTGAAGAAAAAGGGGGAGATAGCGACAGCTATCGAACAGTACGCTCTTGATGGTCTCCATATTGCTACCGAAAGTTTGGGCTGTAAGTATTAACCCATGTTTCTGCTTTCTGCAATAGTTTTGAATATTCCCTTAACTGGTTCTTATTCCTTTCCAGTTGTAGCTTCAGATGCGGCTGAGGAGAACAAGAAGATCCATGAAGAGGTTGAGGCAATGACTGACGTTGCGCACCCGAACATGGTTTGTGGCTGCATCGTCCGAAGGCTGTTGTCATGGCGAAGTTTAAGTATCGGGTGGGGAAGGCGCATTATTACTTTGATAAGTTCCATGCTCATCTCACGATGGTTTGGAACACCTTGTTTCCTCTGGACCAAGCACCCGAAACCTTATCTGCCTTGTTCACCCGATTCAAGTCTCCCGAAAGGATTCGGCAGTTGGTGCGGAAGGAACTCCTGGCTGGTGCGGAGCTTGCTTTTGCTTCAATATTGGCATGTCATCCATCTCTAGACTTGGGAGCCGTAGCAAACACCGAGAGGAGCTTAGGCCAGTATTATGATGCCGCTAGAGGTCCTGCATACACCATTGTTTCTCGGATGGAGTCGTGCCTTGAGAAGGATCTGAAGGCCCATTGGGACCGGGGAGCTCGACTATGAATGTAATAGCCTTATTTCCTGCATAAGATTATTTTGTATAAATTTATTGCGTACGTTGCACGCTATGTTAATTCGATTGATATTTTATTTGTCGGGGGCGGCTGAGTGATCAGTTCAACCTGCTCTCCCGACGACTTCGTTGGATTATGCAATGTTATTGCGAAGCCTTTGTGTAAGTTTTGTAAGAGCGAGACCCGTCGACTTAGTCGAGGGAATTAGACGCTTGGCATCGTCACGCGGTGCACCGGTTTGAGCCTTATTTTGTGATAATGTAACCATCGACTGCAGCACTCGCGTATTTTCTCGAGGCTTGGATTGGTTGTTTTCTTTTTGTGTGTCACTAATCTTAGCTCCCGTTGAGAGTATTTAATTAATGACACTGCGTGTTTTCTGGGCCAGCGCTCCCGATGGGAGTAAGAGCCGAAGGTAGGGGCCGCAGTCGACCTGTTCAGGTGGTAGGGCCTAAATTGAAGAAAGGAGGCAGAAAACCTGATTAAAACTTTATTCATAAGGAAAAATAACCTTAAAGGCTATCCGAATAATAAAACGATCGCGCCCTATGTATAGAACCGTCGCAGGTGTGCGATATTCCATGGATTTCCGACATCTTTTCCCGAAGTTGGATTTTTGAGCCTGTACGCTCCTCCTGGTATCACTTCGGTGACGATGTAAGGTCCTTCCCATGGAGACTCGAGTTTCGAGGGCCTTTTTTGTTTCAGCCGAAGTACCATATCTCCAACGCTAAAGCATCGGTTGCGTATTCGTCGACTGTGGTAGTTCCTCAGCGCCTGCTGGTATACCGTGGTCCTGGCTAAAGCAATGTCTCGAGCTTCATCTAGTAGGTCTACAGCATCTTGCAGTGCGATGTTGGAAGAGGGTTCTGTGTATGCCGTCACTCGAGGTGCTTCGAATCGAACATCAGCTGGCAGGACTGCTTCGGCTCCATGTACCAGAAAGAATGGGGTGTACTGCGTCGACCTGTTAGGCGTGGTACGCAAACTCCAAAGTACTGATGGTAACTCTTCGACCCAAGCTCCCTCTGCGCCTGTAAGGCGTTTCTTGAGACCGTCCCCTATTAGACCGTTGATCCTTTCCACCTGACCGTTTGTTTGCGGGTGAGCCACTGATGCGAATTTCAGTTTTATTCCCCTGTCATCACAAAATTCTCGGAATTCTTTGGAGTCAAAGTTAGTCCCGTTATCTGTGACGATACTGTGAGGCACGCCGAATCGACATGTTATTTCCTTGAAGAATTGGACTGCTGTTTTTGCCTTCTGGTTTCGTACTGGTACTGCCTCGATCCACTTTGTGAATTTATCGACTGCGACTAATAAGTACGTGTGTCCTCCAGGCGATGATCTCGGCAGTGGTCCAACTTGATCGAGTCCCCATTGGGCGAACGGCCACGCCAAGGGTATCGTCATTAGGTCTGTTGCAGGGGCGTGCGGTTTTGGGGAAAACCGTTGGCAAGGGTCGCACTTCATGACCAGATCTCGAGCATCCGACGCCGCCGTTGGCCAGTAAAATCCTGCCCTGAAGGCTTTTGCTACGAGAGCCCTACTTCCCGCATGATGCCCGCAAGTTCCCTCGTGTATCTCGCGCAGCAGTGCTCTTCCGTCGTCGATGGCAATGCACCTTTGGAAGATACCGGAAATGCTGCGCTTGTAGAGTTCACCGTTTACTATGGTGAAGGCTTTCGATCGCCTGACGATTCGTTTTGCTTCTACTGGATCCGCCGGCAGTTCCTGCTTTGCTAGGTACGCCAGGATGGTTTAGTCCATAGTGGCTCAAGGAGGAGGACTTGTTCGGCTGGGAGAGTTGGAGCTTCATCAGCAACTTGCTGCAGGTTTGCCTCTGCTTCCTTAGTCGATGGTTTTAGAGGTGTTGGCGCCTTCTCTTTTATTGATCGCTGAGTGATTGATACGTCTCCGACGTATCGATAATTTCTTATGTTCCATGCCACATTATTGATGTTATCTACATGTTTTATGCACACTTTATGTCATATTCGTGCATTTTCTGGAACTAACCTATTAACAAGATGCCGAAGTGCCAGTTCCTGTTTCCTGTTTTTGGTTTCAGAAATCCTAGTAACGAAATATTCTCGGAATCGGACGAAATCAAGACCCAGGTTCCTATTTTCACCGGAAGCATCCGAACACCCGAGAGTCGCGGAGGGGGCCCCTGGCCCCAGATGATAGGTGGCGCGCCTGGGCCCCGGCCGCGCCAGCCTATGGTGCCACCGCCTCTTCGACCCTCCCCCGCCGCCGCCTATATAAAGCCCTGGATCGAAAACCCGAGGCGTACGACGAAAACCACAGAACCTTCCGAGCCGCCGCCATCGCGAGGCCAAGATCTGGGGGACAGGAGTCTGTTCCGGCACGCTGCCGGAGTGGGGAAGTGCCCCCGAAGGCTTCTCCATCGACACCGCTGCCATCTCCACCGCCATCATCATCACCGCTGCTGCTCCCATGAGGAGGGAGTAGTTCTTCATCGAGGCTCGGGGCTGTACCGGTAGCTATGTGGTTCATCTCTCCCATGTACCTCAATACAATGATCTCATGAGCTGCTTTACATGATTGAGATTCATATGAGTTTTGTATCACTATTCATCTATGTGCTACTCTAGCAATGTTATTAAAGTAGTCCTATTCCTCCTGCACGTGTGTAAAGGTGACAGTGTGTGCACCGTGTTAGTACTTGGTTTATGCTATGATCATGATCTCTTGTAGATTGCGAAGTTAACTATTGCTATGATAATATTGATGTGATCTATTCCTCCTACATATGCATGAAGGTGACAGTGTGCATGCTATGCTAGTACTTGGTTTAGTCTTTTGATCTATCTTACACTAAAGGTTACTAAAATATGAGCATTATTGTGGAGCTTGTTAACTCCGCATTGAGGGTTCGTGTAATCCTACGCAATGTGTTCATCATCCAACAAAAGTGTAGAGTATGCATTTATCTATTCCGTTATGTGATCAATGTTGAGAGTGTCCACTAGTGAAAGTGTAATCCCTAGGCCTTGTTCCTAAATACCTGCTATTACTGCTTGTTTACTGTTTTACCGTGTTACTACTGCTGCAATACTACCACCATCAACTACACGCTGCAAGCTATTTTCTGCACCGTTGCTACTGCTCATATATATTCATACCACCTGTATTTCACTATCTCTTCGCCGAACTAGTGCACCTATTTGGTGTGTTGGGGACACAAGAGACTTCTTGCTTTGTGGTTGCAGGGTTGCATGAGAGGGATATCTTTGACCTCTTCCTCCCCGAGTTCGATAAACCTTGGGTGATCCACTTAAGGGAAAACTTGCGCTGTTCTACAAACCTCGCTCTGGAGGCCCAACACTGTCTACAGGAAAGGAGGGGAACGTAGACATCAAGCACTTTTCTGCGCCGTTGCCGGGAGGAAAGGTAAAAGGCACTCATACTCCGGTTCCAGGTAAAGTACTTTTCTGGCGCCATTGTGTTTGTGCTCGAAGCTATTTCCTTTAGATCCTGCAATTGCATCTTTTTGTTTCTTGTTTACACTAGTAAGGCATAATGGACAACATCTGTGAGCTTTTTATTCTATTTCCTGAGTCAAGACATGAATGGTTTAATGCGAAAATTAAAAAACCCATGGAATCTTATTTGCATGCTAGTAGCAATGATATTAGTATGAACGCTTTGAACACCATTGTTGCTAATGATATGGAAAATTCTAAGCTTGGGGAAGCTGGCTTTGATGAGCATGATATTTTTAGTCCCCCAAGCATTGAGGAGAAAATTTTCTTTGATGATACTTTGCCTCCTATTTATGATGATTATAATGATAGTGGTCTTTTGGTGCCACCTACTATGGAGAGTAAATTTTGTTGTGATTATACTATGCCTCTTACACTTGATGAGAATAATAATGATAGCTACTTTGTTGAATTTGCTCCCACTACAACTAATAAAATTGATTATGCCTATGTGGAGAGTAATAATTTTATGCATGAGACTCATGATAAGAATGCTTTATGTGATAGTTATATTGTTGAGTTTGCTAATGTTGCTACTGAAAGTTATTATGAGAGAGGAAAATATGGTTGTAGAAATTTTCATGTTACTAAAACACCTCTCTATGTGCTGAAATTTTTGAAGCTACACTTGTTTTATCTTCCTATGCTTGTTACTTTGCTCTTCATGAACTTGTTTATTTACAAGATTCCTTTGCATAGGAAGCATGTTAGACTTAAATGTGTTTTGAATTTGCCTCTTGATGCTCTCTTTTGCTTCAACTACTATTTCTTATGAGTGCATCATTAAAACTGCTGAGCCCATCTTAATGGCTATAAAGAAAGAACTTCTTGGGAGATAACCCATGTGTTATTTTGCTACAGTACTTTGTTTTATATTTGTGTCTTGGAAGTTGTTTACTACTGTAGCAACCTCTCCTTATCTTAGTTTTGTGTTTTGTTGTGCCAAGTAAAGTCTTTGATAGTAAAGTAAGTACTAGATTTGGATTACTGCGCAGTTCCAGATTTCTTTGCTGTCACGAATCTGGGTCTACCTCCCTGTAGGTAGCTCAGAAAATTAAGCCAATTTACGTGCATGATCCTCAGATATGTACGCAACTTTCATTCAATTTGAGCATTTTCATTTGAGCAAGTCTGGTGCCATTTTAAAATTCGTCAATACGAACTGTTCTGTTTTGACAGATTCTGCCTTTTATTTCGCATTGCCTCTTTTGCTATGTTGGATGAATTTCTTTGATCCACTAATGTCCAGTAGCATTATGCAATGTCCAGAAGTGTTAAGAATGATTGTGTCACCTCTGAATATGTTAATTTTTATTGTGCACTAACCCTCTAATAAGTTGTTTCGAGTTTGGTGTGAAGGAAGTTTTCAAGGGTCAAGAGAGGAGGATGATATACTATGATCAAGAAGAGTGAAAAGTCTAAGCTTGGGGATGCCCGGTGGTTCACCCCTGCATATATCAAGAAGACTCAAGCGTTAAGCTTGGGGATGCCCAAGGCATCCCCTTCTTCATCGAAAACATTATCAGGTTCCTCCCCCGAAACTATATTTTTATTCCGTCACATCTTATGTACTTTACTTGGAGCGTCTGTTTGTTTTTGTTTTTGTTTGTGTTTGAATAAATTGGATTACATCATGCTTGTGTGGGAGAGACACGCTCCGCTGTAGCATATGGACAAGTATGTCCTTGGTTTCTACTCATAGTATTCATGGCGAAGTTTCTCCTTCGTTAAATTGTTATATGGTTGGAATTGGAAAATGATACATGTAGTAATTGCTATAAATGTTTTGGGTAATGTGATACTTGGCAATTGTTGTGCTCATGATTAAGCTCTTGCATCATATGCTTTGCACCCATTAATGAAGAAATACATAGAGCATGCTAAAATTTGGTTTGCATATTTGGTTTCTCTAAGGTCTAGATAATTTCTAGTATTGAGTTTGAACAACAAGGAAGACGGTGTAGAGTCTTATAATGCTTGTAATATGTCTTTTATGTGAGTTTTGCTGTACTGGTTCATCCTTGTGTTTGTTTCAAATAAACCTTGCTAGCCTAAACCTTGTATCGAGAGGGAATACTTCTCATGCATCCAAAATACTTGAGCCAACCACTATGCCATTTGTGTCCACCATACCTACCTACTACATGGTATTTTCCGCCATTCCAAAGTATATTGCTTGAGTGCTACCTTTAAAATTCCATCATTCACCTTTGCAATATATAGCTCATGGGACAAATAGCTTAAAAACTATTGTGGTATTGAATATGTAATTATGCACTTTATCTCTTATTAAGTTGCTTGTTGTGCGATAACCATGTTCACTGGGGACGCCATCAATTATTCATTGTTGAATTTCATGTGAGTTGCTATGCATGTCCGTCTTGTCTGAAGTAAGAGAGATCTACCACCCTATGGTTAAGCATGCATATTGTTAGAGAAGAACATTGGGCCGCTAACTAAAGCCATGATCCATGGTGGAAGTTTCAGTTTTGGACATATATCCTCAATCTCATATGAGAAAATTATTAATTGTTGTTACATGCTTATGCATAAAAGAGGAGTCCATTATCTGTTGTCTATGTTGTCCCGGTATGGATGTCTAAGTTGAGAATAATCAATAGCGAGAAATCCAATGCGAGCTTTCTCCTTAGACCTTTGTACAGGCGGCATAGAGGTACCCCTTTGTGACACTTGGTTAAAACATGTGCATTGTGATGATCCGGTAGTCCAAGCTAATTAGGACAAGGTGCGGGCACTATTAGTATACTATGCATGAGGCTTGCAACTTGTAAGATATAATTTACATGATACATATGCTTTATTACTACCGTTGACAAAATTGTTTCATGTTTTCAAAATAAAAGCTCTAGCACAAATATAGCAATCGATGCTTTCCTCTTTGAAGGACCATTCTTTTACTTTCAATGTTGAGTCAGTTCACCTATTTCTCTCCACCTCAAGAAGCAAACACTTGTGTGAACTGTGCATTGATTCCTACATACTTGCTTATTGCACTTATTATATTACTCTATGTTGACAATATCCATGAGATATACATGTTACAAGTTGAAAGCAACCGCTGAAACTTAATCTTCTTTTGTGTTGCTTCAATGCCTTTACTTTGAATTATTGCTTTATGAGTTAACTCTTATGCAAGACTTATTGATGCTTGTCTTGAAGTGCTATTCATGAAAAGTCTTTGCTTTATGATTCATTGTTTACTCATGTCATTACCATTGTTTTGATCGCTGCATTCACTACATATGCTTTACAAATAGTATGATCAAGTTTATGATGGCATGTCACTCCAGAAATTATCTGTGTTATCGCTTTACCTGCTCGGGACGAGCAGAACTAAGCTTGGGGATGCTGATACGTCTCCGACGTATCGATAATTTCTTATGTTCCATGCCACATTATTGATGTTATCTACATGTTTTATGCACACTTTATGTCATATTCGTGCATTTTCGGAACTAACCTATTAACAAGATGCCGAAGTGCCGGTTTTCTGCTGTTTTTGGTTTCAGAAATCCTAGTAACGAAATATTCTCGGAATCGGACGAAATCAAGACCCAGTTCCTATTTTCACCGGAAGCATCCGTAACACCCGAGAGCTGCAGGGGCCCCTGTGGCCCCAGATGATAGGGTGGCGCGGCCTGGGCCCTGGCCGCGCCAGCCTATGGTGCCACCGCCTCTTCGACCCTCCCGCCGCCTCTTCGCCTATAAAGCCCCCGGATCGAAAACCCCGAGGCGTACGACGAAACCACAAACCTTCCAGCCGCCGCCATCGCGAGGCCAAGATCTGGGGGACAGAGTCTCTGTTCCGGCACGCTGGGACGGGGAAGTGCCCCCGAAGGCTTCTCCATCGACACCGCTGCCATCTCCACCGCCATCATCATCACCGCTGCTGCTCCCATGAGGAGGGAGTAGTTCTTCATCGAGGCTCGGGGCTGTACCGGTAGCTATGTGGTTCATCTCTCCCATGTACCTCAATACAATGATCTCATGAGCTGCTTTACATGATTGAGATTCATATGAGTTTTGTATCACTATTCATCTATGTGCTACTCTAGCAATGTTATTAAAGTAGTCCTATTCCTCCTGCACGTGTGTAAAGGTGACAGTGTGTGCACCGTGTTAGTACTTGGTTTATGCTATGATCATGATCTCTTGTAGATTGCGAAGTTAACTATTGCTATGATAATATTGATGTGATCTATTCCTCCTACATATGCATGAAGGTGATAGTGTGCATGCTATGCTAGTACTTGGTTTAGTCTTTTGATCTATCTTACACTAAAGGTTACTAAAATATGAGCATTATTGTGGAGCTTGTTAACTCCGGCATTGAGGGTTCGTGTAATCCTACGCAATGTGTTCATCATCCAACAAAAGTGTAGAGTATGCATTTATCTATTCTGTTATGTGATCAATGTTGAGAGTGTCCACTAGTGAAAGTGTAATCCCTAGGCCTTGTTCCTAAATACTGCTGCGTTACTACTGCTTGTTTACTGTTTTACCGTGTTACTACTGCTGCAATACTACCACCATCAACTACACGCCAGCAAGCTATTTTCTGGCACCGTTGCTACTGCTCATATATATTCATACCACCTGTATTTCACTATCTCTTCGCCGAACTAGTGCACCTATTTGGTGTGTTGGGGACACAAGAGACTTCTTGCTTTGTGGTTGCAGGGTTGCATGAGAGGGATATCTTTGACCTCTTCCTCCCCGAGTTCGATAAACCTTGGGTGATCCACTTAAGGGAAAACTTGCTGCTGTTCTACAAACCTCTGCTCTTGGAGGCCCAACACTGTCTACAGGAAAGGAGGGGGAACGTAGACATCAGTGATCACCTCGTAAAATACTCCATCTGGGATGGGAGAGCACATGGAGCCGATGTTTGCTAAGGTGTCGGCTTCCTCGTTGCTGGCTCTGCCGATATGTTTGAGCTCACATCCCTCGAATTTGGCTTCCATATTTTGATACAGCTGCCGATAGGCGATCATGTTGTCGCTAACTGCGTCGCACAGATTCATCGACTGTTGTACTACCAAGTTTGAGTCCCCGTAGATTTCCAGGCGAGTCGCCCCACACGCCTTTGCCATCTTCATTCCGTGCAGCAGTGCTTCGTATTCTGCTTCATTGTTTGTCGGCAGAGAGAAGTTCATACGTAGTATGTATTTCATTTGACCACGTCGGAGGTGGGCCACGATCAAGATAAGCTTGAAGGTTATATATGGAGAGAATACGAAGATCGGCCTTATATGCAAAGTTGGGCTAGATTGCCCATTTATCTGTAATTTATTAGATCGTATCTTAAGTTAGAAGTTAGAGTTTTACCCGTGCACGGTTAGGTGCACGTCCGAATTAGAAAGTCCGCTGGACTATAAATATGTATCTAGGGTTTATGGAATAAACAACAACACAACGTTCACCCCAAAACAAACCAATCTCGGCGCATCGCCAACTCCTTCGTCTCGAGGGTTTCAATCAGGTAAGCGACATGCTGCCTAGATCGCATCTTGCGATCTAGGCAGCACAAGCTCCACGTTGTTCATGCGTTGCTCGTACTGAAGCGTCTTTGATGGCGGGCAACGTAGTTATCATAGATGTGTTAGGGTTAGCATAGCTCTTCGTATAAACATGCTTACGTAGTGCAACCCTCGCATGTCTAGCCGCCCTCACGCCTATCTCAGGCGTGGGGGCGGCACCCTGCTTGTTCATCATCTAGTAGATCTGATCCGTTACGATTGCTCCTTGCTCTGCAAGGATTAGTTTAATATCTGCAATAGTTAGGCCTTACGAAGGGGGGGAGGATCCAGCGGCACGTAGGGTGGCGTTCGCAAGTCCTAAACAGGATGTTCCGATGATCAACGTCACGTTGGTTGTGTGGCCTTGTTTAGGATCGGCTTACGAGCACCGTGCGTGGCCGCGAGGCCCAACCTGGAGTAGGATGATCCGATTATGCGGTGAAAACCCTAAATCGTCGTAGATCTCATTAGCTTTATCTTGATCAAGCAGGATCACCAAGTATTCGTGCACCCCGTACGGATCATGGGTGGATCGGCTCTTTGAGCCGATTCACAGGATAACCTGAGAGCCGATCGAGGCTCTTATTTAATGTTTACGTGTATGCCATGCAGAACTAAGCGAGGCATCCCCATCACCTTCCTGACCAGGTATAGGTCAGGTGGCACGCCCTTGCACTTCGCACGCCGCGTGACCAGAAGAGCATTGCGGGCCGTCGCTCGAGGGGTCTCAGCCAGCCGCAGCTCTAGGCTCTTCCCGGCTCTACCGTGTTGACAGCCGCTGCCCGCCGGTGGGTTTTGGCGATCAACACATTTCTGGCACACGGTGGGACAATCATCTACATCAACCACATCGCCATCTACATCTGAGATGGCGGCGGACGGCACGCCAGTCACCTACGAGGAGCTGCCTGCTGAGCTCAAGAAGAAACATGACGAGATCAAGGCCACCCTCGAAGCCGACCTCATCGGCTCATATCACAAAACCCGTTCACATGGCGTCAGTGGAAGGGTTCTCACCGGAAGGCGCACTCGATGAAGTGGATCTATCTGTCCCGTCAGAGGACGTACCAGGGCCGTGCGCCAGGAGATTGGTGGCATGGTGGCTCACTCGTTGCGTCTCCATTCCGAGAGCCTGGTGAATACTTTGGAGCACGTCGCCGTTCGGATGGTCAAGGAGGTCATGAAGAATCAGCACTCTCTATTAGAGCCAGCTCTCAGGACCTACCGAGGAAAAGTGCCACTCCAGCCCCGTCTGCCGTTGTCGTGCACATCGGCGGCACCAGGAGTGCCTCATTCACCGTCGCGCACCGTTGACAGGACCAACGGTACTTATCCTGGGAGGTGCCAACCAGGGCACTCGTTCAGCGTCAACATGATAGAACTGGGACGCCCCCTGGATGGAGAAAAAGGCGAGGGTAACTGCTTTCGTGGCAAAGATAAGGAGGAGGCTGCTCCATGCGATCGGCCCCGACACCGCCAAAACATCTTGGTAATGATCAAGGTAGAAGCCGATGCTAGCGATCGGCCCGTAGTATCCGTATCACATGCTCTCCCGGTATGTGGCGTCGACCTCACAGGTGACGGAAAGCTAGGGTACGGGTTTACATCAGCTGATGAGCTAGAAGAAGTCGACATCGGTCCTGGGGACAAACCTCGACCTACTTTTATCAGCAAGAAGTTAGATCCACAGCTCAGGGGACAGATGATAGCCCTGTTGAAGGAATACCCAGATTGCTTTGCATGGGATTACACGGAGATGCCTGGGTTGGACAGGAGCATCATTGAGCATCGGCTCCCCCTTAAGAAAGGATTTCGGCCGTTCCAACAGCGAGCACGTCAGATGAGGGCCGAGATCCTGGAAGAAGTCAAGAAGGAGATCGAGAAAATGTTGGCCGCTGGATTCATCAGGCCATGCAGGTATGCTGAGTGGATTTCCAGTATCGTTCCGGTGGAGAAGAAGGACGGCCGATGGCGCGTGGCCATCGATTTCCGAGATCTTAACAGAGCCACCCCAAAGGACGAATATCCAATGCCCGTGGCAGAAACATTGATAAACGCCGCTGCTGGCCACAAGGTGTTGAGCTTCATGGATGGCAACGCCGGTTATAACCAGATTTTCATGGCTCCGGAAGATATACACAAGACCGCATTCAGAGTACCAGGGGCAGTAGGCTTGTTTGAGTACGTGGTCATGACCTTTGGACTAAAGAATGCTGGTGCAACATACCAACGAGCCATGAATTATATATTTCATGATCTGATCGGCAAGTTGGTGGAGATCTATATCGACGACGTGGTGGTCAAATCGGTCTCCATGGAGGGGCATTTGGACGATTTACGGCGCGTCCTAGACCGAACTCGGAAATTCGGGCTGAGAATGAATCCGAAGAAGTGCGCCTTTGGCGTGACGGCTGGTCAATTCCTAGGTTTTCTGGTTCATGAGCGGGGAATTGAGATCGGCCTGAAAAGTCAGGAGGCGGTGCGTACCATGCAGCCGCCCACCACGAAAAAGGAGCTCCAATGCCTCATCGGCAAGATCAATTTCGTCCGGCGGTTCATCTCTAATTTGTCAGGACGAATCGAGCCGTTCATGGCGTTGGTAAAGACTAAATCTGACGACGAGTTTCACTGGGGGGCAGAACAGCAACAGGCGTTTGATGAAATCAAGCGATATCTGACAACACCGCCTGTATTAGTTCCGCCCCAGCAAGACAGGCCATTCTACATCTACCTGTCAGTAGCTGACACGTCCATTGCTTCGGTAGTGGTGCAACTCTACGAGGGCGTTGAGAGAGTCGTTTTCTACCTCAGCAGAAGGATGCTGGACGCGGAGACAAGATATCCTGAGGTCGAGAAACTTTGCCTCTGCCTGTTCTTTACTTGCACCAAGCTTCATCACATCCTTCTGACGGCAGAAATCATCGTCATCTGTAAATCGGACGTTGTCAAGCACATGTTGTCGGCTCCTGTTTTGAAAGGCCGACTCGGTAAGTGGATGTTGGCGCTGTCAGAATTTGATCTCCGGTACCAGCCGGCGAGGGCAGTCAAGGGCCAAGCGTTGGCCGATCTCATCGCTGAACGAATCAGTACCAATATAGCAGCACTATCTATACGAGCATGGGCTATGTTCTTCGATGGATCGGTTTGTGATGGTGGTTGTGGCATCGGCATTCTGCTTGTGTCTCCTCGGGGGGCAGAATACTCCTTCTCCATCAGATTATCTACCCCTTGCACCAACAACGTAGCAGAATATGAGGCAATACGCAAGGGAATGGAATTGTTATTGGAAGCTGGAGCGGAAGCTGTAGAGCTCTTTGGAGACTCAAAGTTGGTGATTAACCAGCTCACGGATGAATATAATTGCGAAAGTGAATCGCTTTTCCCATATTGGATGGAATGCCGTGAGTTGATGACACAGTTTCGGTACATCAACTTTAATTGGATCCCAAGATCCCAGAATACCGATGCCAACAATCTCGCACAAATGGCGTCAGGCTACATAGATATAGCCGACGGACAGAAGTTCAGATACAATTCCTGGAACAGAATGATTGGAGAGCCGAGATCTTCGATTATTTAAAAGATTCGGCTCGGGGGGCACCTAAACGGGTTAGATACAAAGCCATGAAGTATGTCCTTATAGGAGACGACATGTTTTACAGGACATTGGAGGGGTTGCTACTCAAGTGCCTAGGACCGACTGAATCTAATCGGCTTTTACATGAGGTGCATGAAGGCGCCTGTGGAACGCATCAGTCGGCTCATAAGATGAAGTGGTTGATCAGGCGATCAGGGTTTTATTGGCCCACTATGCTTGAAGATTGCTTCAATTATTACAAGGGGTGCCAAGCGTGTCAGATGTTTGGAAAGATTCAGATGGTGCCAGCATCAGCGATGAACCCAATCATCAAACCTTGGCCGTTTCGGGGGTGGGGCATGGATATGATCGGCAAAATCCATCCGGCGTCAGGTAAAAAACATGAATGGATTTTGGTTATCACAGATTACTTCACTAAGTGGGTGGAAGCCGTCCCTATGAAAAAGGTGAAATCAGAAGATGTGATCAAGTTTGTGAAAGAACACGTCATTCATAGATTTGGGATTCCCCAAACTATCACGACCGATGGAGGTTCGGTCTTTACTTCTAAAGAATTCAGGAAGTTCTGTGATGACTTAGGGATTAAATTGATCCGATCATCCCCGTACTATGCTCAAGCTAACGGGCAGGCTGAGGCGTCCAATCAGAGTCTGATCAAGTTGATCAAGAGAAAAATCGACGAGAACCCTCGGGATTGGCATGAGAAGTTATCAGAAGCATTATGGGCCTACCGCATGTCGTGCCATGGAGCCATAAAGACTTCGCCGTACCAGCTTGTCTATGGACAGGAAGCCGTATTGCCTTGGGAAATTACGGCTGGATCAAGACGTGTCACGTTTCAGAATGATCTGACAGCTGAAGAATATGCAGCTTTGATGAGCGACACTATTGAAGACGCAACAGAACTCAGGCTTTGGTCGTTGGAGAAGATTAAGGAGAACAAAGCCAGGGTGGCTCGTGCTTACAACAAAAAGGTTAGGCCAAAGGAGTTCCAAGTTGGTGATCTTGTGTGGGAAGCTGTGTTGCCATTGGGAACCAGGGATAAGGCATATGGCAAATGGTCTCCTAATTGGCACGGTCCGTACAAAGTTGTCCAGGCCTTGAAGGGTAATGCATACATGCTGGAAGAGTTGAGCGGCGAAAAATTCCCAGTGGCTGTAAATGGTCAACACCTCAAGAAATATTTCCCAAGCATGTGGGATGATGGACAGTAAGATGTGGGGGCCGATTTCAGAATCGGCCAGTAAAAGAAATCATAAATAGTAAGAAAATCACAGCCGATGCACAGACATCGACTTGAGAAGACATATGGAGATTAACAGTATGCAAGTACAGCCGATGCGCGGGCATCGACTTCAGAAAACAAAGCCGATACGCTGATATCGACTTTAGCGAAATAAGTTTATACAACAGCTTGGCCTCAGGCAGCGACATGAGCCGATGTTCTGCTATCGGCTCCCTGTACGACGACTCCATTCGACAATCGGCAAGGGAGCGAAATTAATTAAGGGATTTTCTTCATTGATAAGAGGATTTCTTACAGAGAAAGAGCCGATTTCTTAGGAAGGAAGAACAAAAGAAGGGTCTATTGACCAATCTACTCCTACTAGGCCTACACTAGTAGATCCTAATCTATGGGCCGTCGCTTCCTTCGTCGTCATCCTCGGAACTCTCATCGGCACTGCTGCCGATGGGTTCCTCGTCGCTGCTCCCATAGCCCTCTACGGGAGCTTCATCTTCGTCTTCATCGTCGCTGCTGTCGTCGTCCCACCACATGCGGAGGCGCTTCGCTGGCGGGTAGCCCTCGAGGGAGTCGTCGTCGTCATCGTCGTCTTCCTCTTCCTCTTCTTCAGAGGTGGGGCAGCCGTCCCAGGGGAACTGATCGTCCTCGCTCTCCGACTCCAGTTCCCCGACGGCAAGGAACTGAAGATCTTCGTCCCCGCTGGTCAGGGACTGGTCGTCTTCGGACCAAACCGAGGAGGCGTGGTCTTCCAGGTCCCATGCTTCTGGGGCGCGGATGTCCGGCGGCGTCTCACGGGAGGAGGAGGACCCGTAGGAAAGCTCGGAGGAGGAGTCGTGGAAGACCGACGACGAAGAGGAAGAAGAGGAAGACATGGCTGTGGGAGATTGGGGTTTTTTGGTGCCGATGGCCAGAACAGAGCAGGATGGTGAAGTGGCGAACTGCTCAGAGCGGTTAAATAAAAGGGGCTACGGTGAAAAATTCAATGCCACAGCAGTTTTCGAGGAGGCAGTGCCCAAATACAACGGTCAAATCACGCGGGCAGTCGAGAAGACAGGGCATCATGACGAAAAATACTGCAATGGTTCTGCTCTGCCACGACATGACCCGACGGAAAAGCATAATGATTTTGGAAATGTCATTTCCAAAACCAGGGGGGCATGTGTTATCACCAGAATTTGACCACGTCGGAGGTGGGCCACGATCAAGATAAGCTTGAAGGTTATATATGGAGAGAATACGAAGATCGGCCTTATATGCAAAGTTGGGCTAGATTGCCCGTTTATCTGTAATTTATTAGATCGTATCTTAAGTTAGAAGTTAGAGTTTTACCCGTGCACGGTTAGGTGCACGTCCGAATTAGAAAGTCCCCGGACTATAAATATGTATCTAGGGTTTATGGAATAAACAACAACACAACGTTCACCCCAAAACAAACCAATCTCGGCGCATCGCCAACTCCTTCGTCTCGAGGGTTTCAATCAGGTAAGCGACATGCTGCCTAGATCGCATCTTGCGATCTAGGCAGCACAAGCTCCACGTTGTTCATGCGTTGCTCGTACTGAAGCGGGCAACGTAGTTATCATAGATGTGTTAGGGTTAGCATAGCTCTTCGTATAAACATGCTTACGTAGTGCAACCCTCGCATGTCTAGCCGCCCTCACGCCTATCTCAGGCGTGGGGGCGGCACCCTGCTTGTTCATCATCTAGTAGATCTGATCCGTTACGATTGCTCCTTGCTCCGCAAGGATTAGTTTAATATCTGCAATAGTTAGGCCTTACGAAGGGGGGAGGATCCAGCGGCACGTAGGGTGGCGTTCGCAAGTCCTAAACAGGATGTTCCGATGATCAACGTCACGTTGGTTGTGTGGCCTTGTTTAGGATCGGCTTACGAGCACCGTGCGTGGCCGCGAGGCCCAACCTGGAGTAGGATGATCCGATTATGCGGTGAAAACCCTAAATCGTCGTAGATCTCATTAGCTTTATCTTGATCAAGCAGGATCACCAAGTATTCGTGCACCCCGTACGGATCATGGGTGGATCGGCTCTTTGAGCCGATTCACAGGATAACCTGAGAGCCGATCGAGGCTCTTATTTAATGTTTACGTGTATGCCATGCAGGAACTAAGCGACATCCCCATTTGACCACCATAGACTTCCAGGCAGTCGCCCACGCCTTTGCATCTTCGCCAGCCAGCAGCAGCTTAGGCTCTTCCCGGCTCCGTGTTGTCGGCCGCCGGTGGGTTCATACGTAGTATGTACTTCATCTTATCTCCTTGTGGTGATATCAGCACCACTCCTGCTGCTGCGCCTGTGCTTCGTTTCGACCCGTCGAAATACATTATCCACGATCCCGACATGTCGGGTGCCGCTGGTGTCTGGGATTGAATCCAGTCCGCCACAAAGTCTGGGAGGATTTGGGATTTTATAGCTGTCCGGTTAACGTAAGTTATGTCGTGAGGTGCTATCTCGATAGCCCATTGGGACACTCGACCTGTGGCCTCTGGATTGGTCATTATATTTTTCAACGGCGCTTCGCTCACGACGACAATCGGATGCTCTGTGAAGTAGTGCCGTAGCTTGCGGGCTGACCTCCATACTGCATATGCCAGCTTCTGATGATGAGGGTACCTCTGTCTTGCGGGTGTGAGTACTTCGCTGAGATAGTAAACGGGCCTCTGCACGCCATGAACTCTCCCTGCTTCTTCCCGTTCGACGACCAAGACGCTGCTGAAGACTTGGGCTGTCGCAGCTATGTACATGAGCAGCGTTTCCTTCTCGCGGGGGGTTACAAGGACTGGAGATGTCGACAAGATTTTCTTCAGATTGTCGAAGGATTCCTGCGCCTCCTTTGTCCACTCGAACTTTTCCGATTTTTTCATCAAATTGTAGAAAGGCAAAGCTTTTTCTCCTAGCTTGGCGATGAACCTGCTGAGCGCTGCTAAACGTCCTGCCAACTGCTGCACTTGATGCAGATTCTTTGGCGGCTCCATGTCGAGAATAGCTTTGATTTTCAAAGGGTTGGCTTCGATCCCCCTGGCCGAGATGAAGTATCCTAGCACTTGCCCCCCTGGTACTCCGAAGAAGCATTTTTTGGGATTCAACTTGATCTTATACCTGTCTAGGTTATCGAAGGTCTCCCGCAAATCGTCGACGAGGGTGGCAGTGTGCTTCGTTTTTACCACGATATCGTCAATATAGACTTCGATGTTTCGCCCGATCTGCTCTCCAAGGCAAGCTTGCATGCAACGTTGGTAAGTTGCTCCCGCATTTTTCAACCCGAAGGTCATGACGTTGTAGCAGAAAACGCCGTGTGGGGTGATGAACGCGGTTAGCTCCTGATCTTCCTTCTTCAATTTGATCTGGTTATACCCAGAGTAGGCATCGAGGAAGGAGAGGCGGTCGCATCCGGCTGTGGAATCGACTATCTGGTCAATTCTAGGCAGCGGGAAGTGATCTTTCGGACAGTGTTTGTTGAGGCCGGTGTAATCGATACACATACGCAGAGCGGTGGTGTCCTTTTTGGGTACCATGACAGGGTTAGCCACCCACTCTGATTCCTTGAGCTCTCGGATAAATCCTGCTTTACGAAGTCGATTGATTTCCTCACCAATTGCTCTCCTCTTGGGTTCAGAGAATCGACGCATCGACTGCTGCACTGGTTTGGCTGTCGGGTCAACATTAAGGGCGTGCTCAGCGAGTTCCCTGGGGATACCTGGCATGTCGGATGGTTCCCATGCAAATATCTCCCAGCGCTCACGGAGGAACTCGATGAGCGCGCCTTCCTATGCGACCGTAAGGTCAGCCGATATATTGACCGTTTTCTTCGGGTCAGTGGGGTGCACCTGCAGCTTCTTGGCTTCCTTTGCAGCGTCAAACTCGTCGGATCTTACGTTTCGGTTGTCGGCTGGTGGCTGCGTATGATCCACGGCTGCGTCGATCGCATTGAGTTCCTCCTTAGCGCCGAATTTCGAGGCGATCTTCTGGAACTCCCTGTCACAGGTGTCTGATCGAGCAAAACTCCCGTGAACGGTTATTGGGGTTCCGTTGTTGCCTGGCATCTTCAGTTTTAGGTACGCATAATGAGGCACGGCCATAAACTTGGCAAACGCCGGCCTGCCGAGGATGGCATGATACTGGGACTCCCAGTCAACAACTTCGAACTCGATCTTTTCTTTCCTGAAATTGGTGGGCGTGCCGAAGACTATTGGAGATATGCCCAAGAGGCAATAATAAAAGTGGTTATTATATATCTTTATGTTTATGATAAATGTTTATATACCATGCTATAATTGTATTAACCGAAACATTGATACATGTGTGTTATGTAAACAAACAAATGAGTCCCTAGTAAGCCTCTTAACTAGCTTGTTGATTAATAGATGATTAGTTTCATAATCATGAACATTGGATGTTATTAATGACAAGGTTATATCATTATATGAATGATGTAATGGACACACCCAATTAAGCGTAGCATAAGATCACGTCATTAAGTTATTTGCTATAAGCTTTCGATACATAGTTACCTAGTCCTTATGACCATGAGATCATATAAATCACTTATACCGGAAAGGTACTTTGATTACATCAAACGCCACTGCGTAAATGGGTGGTTATAAAGGTGGGATTAAGTATCCGGAAAGTATGAGTTGAGGCATATGAATCAACAGTGGGATTTGTCCATCCCGATGACGGATAGATATACTCTGGGCCCTCTCGGTGGAATGTCGTCTAATGTCTTGCAAGCATATGAATAAGTTCATAAGAGACCACATACCACAGTACGAGTAAAGAGTACTTGTCAGGAGACGAGGTTGAACAAGGTATAGAGTGATACCGATGATCAAACCTCGGACAAGTAAAATATCGCGTGACAAAGGGAATTGGTATCGTATGTGAATGGTTCATTCGATCACTAAGTCATCGTTGAATATGTGGGAGCCATTATGGATCTCCAGATCCCGCTATTGGTTATTGGTCGGAGTAAGTACTCAACCATGTCCGCATAGTTCGCAAACCGTAGGGTGACACACTTAAAGTTGGATGTTGAAATGGTAGAACTTGAATATGGAATGGAGTTCGAATATTTGTTCGGAGTCCCGGATGAGATCCCGGACATCACGAGGAGTTCCGGAATGGTCCGGAGAATAAGATTCATATATAGGAAGTCATTTTATGTGATTTAAAATGATCCGGAAGGTTCTATGGAAGGTTCTAGAAGGTTCTAGAAAAGTCCGGAAGAAACCACTAAGGAAGGCGGAGTCCCGGAGGGACTCCACCTCCCATGGCCGGCCAACCCTAAGGGGAGGAGTCCCAAGTGGACTCCCCTATGGGGGCCGGCCACCCCCCCACATGGAAAGGGGGAATCCCACCTCAAGTGGGATTCCCACCTTGGGTAGGTTTCCTATCACATGGAAGGTTTTGGGTTCGGGTCTTATTCGGAGACTTGTAGTCCAACACTTGGGGCTTCCACCTATATAATGAGGGGCCAAGGGGAGGGGGCCGGCCACCCAAAGACCACAAGGTGGCCGCACCCCTAGATGGCCGGCGCCCCCCTCTCCCCAAACCCTAGCCGCCCCACTCCTCCTTCTTCCCCGCACGCTTAGCGAAGCTCCGCCGAGATTCTCCACCACCACCGACACCACGCCGTCGTGCTGTCGGATTCAAGAGGAGCTACTACTTCCGCTGCCCGCTGGAACGGGGAGGTGGACGTCGTCTTCATCAACAACCGAACGTGTGACCGAGTACGGAGGTGCTGCCCGTTCGTGGCGCCGTGATCAAGATCTTCTACGCGCTTTTGCAAGCGGCAAGTGAACGTCTACCGCAGCAACAAGAGCCTCATCTTGTAGGCTTTGGAATCTCTTCAAGGGTGAGACTCGACAATCCCCTCGTTGCTACCGTCTTCTAGATTGCATCTTGGCTTGGATTTCGTGTTCGCGGTAGGAATTTTTTTGTTTTCTATGCTATGTTATCCTACAGTGGTATCAGAGCCGTGTCTATGCATAGATGGTTGCACGAGTAGAACACAATGGTTTTGTGGGAGTTGATGCTTTTGTTGTCTTTAGTTTGAGTACTTTGCATCTTTGTGGCATAGTGGGATGAAGCGGCTCGGGCTAACTTTACATGACCGCGTTCATGAGATTTGCTCCACGCTCGACATGCAACTTGTATTGCATAAGTGGCTTTGCGGGTGTCTGTCTCTCCTACTATAGTGAAGATTCAATTTACTCTTCTATTGACAACACTAGTATCACCGTTGTGGTTCATGTTCGTAGGTAGATTGGATCTTACTCGAAAACCCTAAACCACGTAAAATATGCAAACCAAATTAGAGAACGTCTAACTTGTTTTTGCAGGGTTTGGTGATGTGATATGGCCATAATGTGATGATGACTATGTATGAGATGATCATTATTGTATTGTGGCAACCGGCAGGAGCCTTATGGTTGTCTTTAAATTTCATGTTGAGTAGTATTTCAAAGTAGTTGTAATAGTTGCTACATGGAGGACAATCATGAAGACGGCGCCATTGACCTTGGTGCTTCGCCGACGATGATGGAGATCATGCCCGTTGATGATGGAGATCATGTCCGTGCTTTGGAGATGAAGATCAAAGGCGCAAAGACAAAAGGGCCATATCATATCACATATGAACTGCATGTGATGTTAATCCTTTTATGCATCTTATTTTGCTTAGATCGCGACGGTAGCATTATAAGATGATCCCTCTCACTAAAATATCAAGATAATAAAGTGTTCATCCTTAGTAGCACCGTTGCCAAGACTTGTCGTTTCGAAGCATCTCGTGATGATCGGGTGTGATAGAATCAACAAGTGCATACAACGGGTGCAAGCCAGTTTTGCACATGCGGATACTAAGGTGGCCTTGACGAGCCTAGCATGTACAAACATGGTCTCGGAACACGTGATACCGAAAGGTAGAGCATGAATCATATGATTGATATGATGAACACTTTGAGTGTTCGCCATTGAAGTTACATCTTGTCTCGTGATGATCGGACTTGGTGTGGTGGATTTGGTTCGTGTGATCACTAAGACAATTCGAGGGATATTGTTTTGAGTGGGAGTTCACCTAGTTTTTTAATTTTGTTAAATTAAAATTTGAACTCAATTTGTCATAAACTTAGTCTAAACTATTGCAAATATGTTGTAGATATGGCGTCCCCAATCAATTTTAACCAGTTCCTAGAGAAAGAAAAGCTTAAGAGCAACGGTAGCAACTTCACCGACTGGTTCCGTCATGTGAGGATCTTCCTCAATGGCGGAAATCTGCAATATGTGCTTGATGCACCGCTAGGTGACCCTCCTGCAGAAACTGAAACCGATGAAGTAAAGAATGTTTACGCGACTCGGAAAACTCGGTACTCTCAAGTTCAGTGTGCCATCCTGTGCAGTCTGGAAGCCGATCTTCAAAAACGTTTTGAGCACCACGATCCACATGAGTTAGTCAATGAGTTGAAAACTATCTTTGAGACTCATGCGGCCGTGGAATGCTATGAAGCATCGAAACACTTCTTCAGCTGCATGATGGAAGAAGGCAGCTCCATTAGTGAGCACATGCTCGCCATGACCGGGCATGCGAAGAAACTCAGTGATTTGGGAATAGTGATTCCTAACCGACTGGGGATTAATCGTGTCCTTCAATCACTGCCACCTAGTTACAAGAACTTTGTGATGAACTACAATATGCAGAACATGAACAAAGAGTTACCTGAACTCTTCTCCATGCTAAAATCTGCTGAGATTGAGATCAAGAAAGAGCACCAAGTGTTGATGGTCAACAAGACCACCAGTTTCAAGAAACAGGGCAAGTCTAAGGGAAAATTCAAGAAGGGTGGCAAGAAAGCTGCCACGCCTCCTGTGAAACCTAAGACTGGCCCTAAGCCTGATGCTGAGTGCTATTACTGCAAGGAGAAGGGACACTGGAAGCGTAATTGCTCCAAGTATTTGGCGGATCTGAAGAGCGGCCTTGTCAAGAAGAAGAAAGAAGGTATATCTGATATACATGTTATAGATGTTTATCTTACTGGTTCTCGTACTAGTACCTGGGTATTTGATACTGGTTCGGTTGCTCATATTTGTAACTCGAAACAGGAACTAAAGAATAAACGAAGACTACTAAAGGATGAAGTGACCATGCGCGTTGGAAATGGATCCAAAGTCGATGTGATCGCTGTCGGCACACTTCCTCTACATCTACCTTCGGGATTAGTTTTAAGCCTCAATAATTGTTATTTTGTACCCGCGTTGAGCATGAACATTATATCTGGATCTTGTTTAATGCAAGACGGTTATTCATTCAAGTCTGAGAATAATGGTTGTTCTATTTTTATGAATAATATCTTTTATGGTCGAGCACCTGAAAAGAATGGCTTATTTCTGTTAGATCTCGATAGTAGTGATACACATATACATAACATTGATGCTAAGCGAATTAAATTGAATGATAATTCTACTTATATGTGGCACTGTCGTCTTGGTCATATTGGAGTGAAACGCATGAAGAAACTCCATACCGATGGATTACTTGAATCACTTGACTTTGAGTCACTTGATAGATGCGAAGCATGTCTAATGGGAAAATGACTAAGACTCCATTCTCTGGTATTATGGAGCGAGCTACTTATTGGAAATCATACATACCGATGTGTGCGGACCAATGAGTGTAGCATCACGCGGTGGTTATTGTTATGTTCTAACCTTCACAGATGATCTGAGTAGATATGGGTATATCTATTTCATGAAACATAAATCCGAAACTTTCGAGAAGTTTAAGGAATTCCAAAGTGAAGTAGAAAATCAACGTAACAAGAAGATTAAATTTCTACGATCTGATCGTGGAGGTGAATATCTGAGTTATGAGTTTGGCATGCATTTAAAGAAATGCGGAATACTTTCACAATTGACACCGCCGGAACACAACGAAACGGTGTGTCCGAACGTCGTAATCGAACTCTCTTAGATATGGTTCGTTCTATGATGTCTCTTACTGATTTGCCGTTATCATTTTGGAGTTATGCATTAGAGACAGCCGCATTCACTTTAAATAGAGCACCATCAAAATCCGTTGAAATGACGCCGTATGAATTATGGTTTAATAAGAAACCTAAGCTGTCGTTCCTTAAAGTTTGGGGTTGCAAAGCCTATGTAAAAAAGTTACAACCGGACAAGCTAGAACCCAAAGCGGAGAAATGCGTCTTCATAGGATACCCTAAGGAAACTATAGGGTACACTTTCTATCACAGATCCGAAGGCAAGATCTTTGTTGCTAAGAACGGAACCTTTCTTGAGAAAGAATTTCTCACTAAAGAAGTGACTGGAAGAAAAGTAGAACTCGATGAGATTGAAGAATCTCTGCTCGTTGATCAGAGTAGCGCAGTACCGGAAGATGTTCCTGTGCCGCCTACACGGCAACAGAGGAAGCTAATGATAATGATCATGAAACTTCAAATGAGATAGCTACTGAACCTCGCAGATCGACAAGGGAACGTGCCACTCCTGATTGGTATGATCCTTGTCTAAATGTCATGATTGTGGACAACAATGATGAAGACCCTGCGATGTATGAAGAAGCGATGATGAGCCCAGATTCCAACAAATGGCAAGAAGCCATGAAATCCGAAATGGGATCCATGTATGATAACAAAGTATGGACTTTGGTAGACTTACCTGATAGCCGCAAGGCTGTCGAGAATAAATGGATCTTCAAGAGAAAAACAGATGTTGATGGTAATATTACTGTCTATAAAGCTCGACTTGTCGCAAAGGGTTTCCGACAAATTCAAGGTGTTGACTACGATGAGACTTTCTCACCTGTAGCGAAGCTAAAATCTGTAAGGATTTTGTTAGCAATAGCTGCATTTTTCGATTATGAGATTTGGCAGATGGATGTCAAAACGGCATTCCTTAATGGAGACATTGAGGAAGAGTTGTATATGGTACAACCCAAAGGTTTTGTTGATCCTAAAAATGCTAACAAAGTATGCAAACTTCAGCGTTCAATTTATGGACTGAAGCAAGCATCAAGAAGTTGGAACCGACGCTTTGATAAGGTGATCAAAGACTTCGGGTTTATACAGTGTCATGGAGAGGCCTGTATTTACAAGAAAGTGAGTGGGAGCTCTGTAGCATTCCTGATATTATATGTAGATGACATATTATTGATTGGGAATGATATAGAACTATTAAGCAGTGTAAAGGGTTATTTGAATAATAGTTTTTCAATGAAAGACCTTGGTGAAGCATCGTATATATTAGGCATCAAGATTTATAGAGATAGATCAAGACGTCTAATAGGGCTATCACAGAGTACATACCTGGACAAGATTCTAAAGAAGTTTAGAATGGACGAAAGTAAGAAAGGATTCTTACCTATGTTACCAGGCAAGGTCTTGAGTAAGACTCAAGGTCCGGCTACGGCAGAAGAAAGAGAAAGGATGAGTCAGATCCCCTATGCCTCGGCAGTAGGCTCTATCATGTATGCCATGCTATGTACAAGACCGGATATAGCACATGCTGTTAGTTTGACTAGCAGATATCAAAGTGATCCAGGAATGGAACACTGGACAGCGGTCAAGAATATCCTGAAGTACTTGAAAAGAACTAAGGATATGTTTCTTTGTTATGGAGGTGACCAAGAGCTCGTTGTAACAAGTTACACCGATGCAAGTTGGAACACTGATCCTGATGTCTCAGTCTGGGTACGTGTTTATATTGAATGGTGCTGCAGTAAGCTGGGCAAGCTCGAAGCAGTGCACGGTGGTGAAAACGGAGTACATAGCGGCTTCAGAGGCTTCATCGGAAGCGGTATGGATGAAGAGGTTCATTGTAGAGCTCGGTGTGGTTCCTAGTGCATTGGACCCACTAGTCATCTATTGTGACAACATGGGTGCCATCGCCAATGCACAAGAACCAAGGTCACACAAGAGGCTGAAGCATATCAAGCTGCGTTATCATTCGATTCGCAAGTACATCGAAGATGGAGAAGTAAAGATTTGCAAAGTACACACTGATCTGAATGTAGCAGATCCGTTGACTAAAGCTCTCCCTAGGGCAAAGCATGACCAACACCATAATGCCATGGGTGTTAGGTACCTTACAATGTAATCTAGATTATTGACTCTAGTGCAAGTGGGAGACTGTTGGAGATATGCCCAAGAGGCAATAATAAAAGTGGTTATTATATATCTTTATGTTTATGATAAATGTTTATATACCATGCTATAATTGTATTAACCGAAACATTGATACATGTGTGTTATGTAAACAAACAAATGAGTCCCTAGTAAGCCTCTTAACTAGCTTGTTGATTAATAGACGATTAGTTTCATAATCATGAACATTGGATGTTATTAATGACAAGGTTATATCATTATATGAATGATGTAATGGACACACCCAATTAAGCGTAGCATAAGATCACGTCATTAAGTTATTTGCTATAAGCTTTCGATACATAGTTACCTAGTCCTTATGACCATGAGATCATATAAATCACTTATACCGGAAAGGTACTTTGATTACATCAAACGCCACTGCGTAAATGGGTGGTTATAAAGGTGGGATTAAGTATCCGGAAAGTATGAGTTGAGGCATATGGATCAACAGTGGGATTTGTCCATCCCGATGACGGATAGATATACTCTGGGCCCTCTCGGTGGAATGTCGTCTAATGTCTTGCAAGCATATGAATAAGTTCATAAGAGACCACATACCACAGTACGAGTAAAGAGTACTTGTCAGGAGACGAGGTTGAACAAGGTATAGAGTGATACCGATGATCAAACCTCGGACAAGTAAAATATCGCGTGACAAAGGGAATTGGTATCGTATGTGAATGGTTCATTCGATCACTAAGTCATCGTTGAATATGTGGGAGCCATTATGGATCTCCAGATCCCGCTATTGGTTATTGGTCGGAGTGAGTACTCAACCATGTCCGCATAGTTCGCGAACCGTAGGGTGACACACTTAAAGTTGGATGTTGAAATGGTAGAACTTGAATATGGAATGGAGTTCGAATATTTGTTCGGAGTCCCGGATGAGATCCCGGACATCACGAGGAGTTCCGGAATGGTCCGGAGAATAAGATTCATATATAGGAAGTCATTTTATGTGATTTAAAATGATCCGGAAGGTTCTATGGAAGGTTCTAGAAGGTTCTAGAAAAGTCCGGAAGAAACCACTAAGGAAGGCGGAGTCCCGGAGGGACTCCACCTCCCATGGCCGGCCAACCCTAAGGGGAGGAGTCCCAAGTGGACTCGCCGGCCACCCCCCCACATGGAAGGGGGGAATCCCACCTCAAGTGGGATTCCCACCTTGGGTAGGTTTCCCTATCACATGGAAGGTTTTGGGTTCGGGTCTTATTCGGAGACTTGTAGTCCAACACTTGGGGCTTCCACCTATATAATGAGGGGCCAAGGGGAGGGGGCCGGCCACCCAAAGACCACAAGGTGGCCGCACCCCTAGATGGCCGGCGCCCCCCTCTCCCCAAACCCTAGCCGCCCCACTCCTCCTTCTTCCCCGCACGCTTAGCGAAGCTCCGCCGGGATTCTCCACCGCCACCGACACCACGCCGTCGTGCTGTCGGATTCAAGAGGAGCTACTACTTCCGCTGCCCGCTAGAACGGGGAGGTGGACGTCGTCTTCATCAACAACCGAACGTGTGACCGAGTACGGAGGTGCTGCCCGTTCGTGGCGCCGTGATCAAGATCTTCTACGCGCTTTTGCAAGCGGCAAGTGAACGTCTACCGCAGCAACAAGAGCCTCATCTTGTAGGCTTTGGAATCTCTTCAAGGGTGAGACTCGACAATCCCCTCGTTGCTACCGTCTTCTAGATTGCATCTTGGCTTGGATTTCGTGTTCGCGGTAGGAAATTTTTTGTTTTCTATGCTACTTTATCCTACAAAGACCACATCCAATGACATTTTTCCAAGAGAATAAGCGGGTCGAGTCGGTATAATGCCATGGAATCCTGTGTCGGATTCCCTCAGCATATCGACTGTTAAACCCATTGCTTTCGTCGTGTTGGCGAATAGTAGGTTTAAGCCGCTTCCTCCGTCCATGAATACTTTGCTCATGTTGTACCCTCCGATCTGCGCCTCGAGGACCAGAGTCGCGTGACCTGATCTAGGGACGGCTTTCGGGTGGTCTGTCCTGTCGAAGGAGATACTTTGCTCCGACCAGTCGATGAATTCGGGTGTGTCGACCATAGCGACTTCTGCGTACTTCACTTCTCGCGAGAATTTCTTGATTTCCCTTTTTGAAAAGCTGGTTTTATGAATCATGCTGACCTGCCCGCGCGGTTCTGGGAATACCTCGGCTGGTACATACTCGTCCTTCTCCATTGGTTCGTACGGTTCCGGCACGTACGGCTCTGCCCGATAGCTGTAGGATCTTGCCCTCTTCTCCATTATGTGAACTCTTGATATAGCTTCACTCCTGAGGTCATCACAGAACTGTCGAATCTCCAGGAAGTGTCGGCAGTTCCTCAATAGGTGACTGGACTTCTCCCGACCATCCTTTGGGTCGATATAAGAGTGGAGGTAGCATGGCGCATCGAGTTGCTCCGTGGCCGATAAGTGCGGTGAACGAGCGCGGCCATGAATCGATTGCACGCCCTCCTGTTCCCGTTCGGACTGAGGGGCGCTGCACGTTCTTCTTCTCCATGGTATAATCCCTTCGCCTTTTCTTTCGCCCTGTTGTGGGATCGAAACTTCCTCGGCTGCCTCCATGCGTGCTTCTGGATGGAATTCCCAAGGTTGCTGCCAGGGTATCCTCTGCCGAAGCCCCACACCGGATGTATCTGTCCTAGGGAGGCGAAGAAAACCTCCGGAGTCGATGATGAAGTGGACGCCTCCAAAGGTGGTGGTCATGTCGTCACGTGATTCTGCAGGAATCGAGTGCGACGGCTTGAGGTGCGGTACAAACTCGAAGGATCCGCAGCGAATCGGATCTTTCGGGTCTGGAGGTGTTGGTGACTCGAGCACGAACGCTGCAGATGTGACTGGTACTGCCAATGCCCTGTCTTGTGCCGACAGGTTTCCCACAGACGGCGCCAATTGTCGAGGGCTCTCGGCAATGCCCTCCGATAGGGGCTTAGGGTTGATGGAATCCTGCAAGCTGACACGAGACATCGGTACACAGACAAGCGGGGAGAGCGATTTACCCAGGTTCGGGGCCCTCGATGAGGTAAAACCCTTACGTCCTGCCTGTCTGTTCTTGATTATGATGAAAACAAGTTACAATGGGGTGCCGAATAGTTCGGCTGTAATCTCGTCGAGATGCTAGTTGCTAGGGTAACCTAGTTCTAAGCTTCTGATGGCTAGTATTGCTAAGGTTGATTGTGTCCCTCGATAGCCCCTCTCCTGGCCTTTATATAGGTGGCCAGGTCCCGAGAGGTCTAATCGAGTACGAGTAGGTTTACAATAGATCTATCTCCAATCTTTCCTTGCTCGGCTTCTTCCGTGTATTGTACTCCAAGTAATCTTCCGCCGCACCGTCCTAGTGGCCCATCTTGCCATCGGTACCTTCATGGGCCTCCAGTTGGACCGTGTAGGGTACAGCAACATTGGTTACCCGAAGGGTAATGCCCACGTCAACAAGCAATAAGCTAAGCTTGGGGGAGTTGATACGTCCAAAACGTATCTACTTTCCCGAACACTTTTGCTATTGTTTTACCTCTAATTTGTGTATTTTGGATACAACTAACACGGACTAACGCTGTTTTCAGCAGAATTGCCCTGGTGTCTTGTTTTTGTGCAGAAACTCAACTTTCAGGAAAATCCCCGGGATTAATTCCAATGGGCCTATTTTCACATAAGATTAACGGAGCTAGAAGACCAGAAGGAGGGGAGCCACGAGGCGCCCACCCCACAAGGCGGAGCGGTGGGCCCCTGGGCCGCGCCGGCCTATGGTGGCAGCGCCTCGGCCAGCCTCCGCCGCCCCCTTTCGACTACTTAAGGGTTTCGACCTAAAAACGCACGGGGGTTAGACGAAATTGCCAGAAGACATCCAGAACACCGCCGTCATCGCGAAACTCCGTCTCGGGACCAGAAACTCCGTTCTGGCACTCCGCCGGGACGGAGAATTGGAGGAGATCATCGTCATCATCACCGCCGACGCCTCTCCATCGACCATCCATGCTTCCCCCATCCATGTGTGAGTAATTCCCCGCTGTAGGCTGAAGGGGATGGTAGGGATTGGATGAGATTGATCATGTCATAGTCATAAGATTGTTAGGGCATAGTGTCTAGTATCCGTTGTTGGTACTTTTATGATATTGTTGCAACTTGTTATGCTTAATGCTTGTCACTAGGGCCGAGTGCCATGATCTCAGATCTGAACATGTTATCAATTCATGATGATATTCATTGCTTTATGATCTTACCTGCAAGTTGTATACACATATTGCTGTCCGGAACCCGAGGCCCCAAAGTGACAGAAATTGGGACAACCGGAGGGTAAGGCGGTGATATGAGGATCACATGTGTTCACGGAGTGTTAATGCTTTGCTCCGGTGCTCTATTAAAAGGAGTACCTTAATTACCAAGTAGATTCCCTAGATGTTGTGCAAGTTTCTCATTGCGAGCACGTACGACTATATATGGAACACATGCCTATGGTTATTTAGTACTTGGATACTTTTTTATTACTATCTGCAAATGCCCTACCTTGATTGTTACATGAGTTAGCTTATCCATGCAGCGCCCGTTCATCCATCCCTTGTGCCTACAGTATTTTAATCCTGCTGTTTACTATAATCACTACTGCTGTCTTTGTTACACTGCTGCTGATATTTCACTACTGCTACTGCTATAAAACTGTTGCTACTGATAAACTCTTGCGAGCAAGTATGTTTCCAGGTGCAGCTGAATTGATAACTCCGCTGTTAAGGCTTACAAATATTCTTTGGCTCCCCTTGTATCGAATCAATAAATTGGGTTTTACTTCCCTCGAAGACTGTTGCGATCCCCTATACTTGTGGGTTATCAGTTTGCCACATCTCCCATAAATATTAGAAATAAAGATTACGATTTCTCTCTGGATTTATCTTACATATCTATTGTTGAGAAAGAAACTTTTTGTGGTACTGAAAATAAAAGTGCTATGAAACATATGAATGAACTCTCTACTTTGAGCAATTTATTCTCTGATGATATTAAGAAACGCACTTACTTTGTCACTAAAATTTTCCCTTTCTCTTTGAAAGGTGCAGCTAAAATTTGGTATGATAATTTATCTCCTGGATCTATTGATAGTCCTATTGGTTTGGTTAATGCTTTCTTTCATAAATATTTTCCTGCTAGTGCTCAACATGCTGCTTTGCGGAAAATCTTTGACTTTGTGCAGGTAGAAGGAGAGAAATTGCCTAAATCTTAGGCAAGATTTTGTTCTTTAATTAGAGCACTACCTAGACATCCATTAGCTAAAAATGAACTCTTTGATATATTTTATAATGAACTAACCGTTGAATCAAGGACATACCTGGATAGTTGTGTTGGTTGTGTTTTCAGGAAAAGAACTCCTGCTGAAGCTGAGGAATTATTGGCCAAAATAAGCCAAAATTGTGATGATTGGACTATACCGGAGCCGACACCAATGATGGGATTCGTAGCATAGAAACAAAAAAATTCCTACCGCAAGAACGAATAACAAGCCAAGATGCAATCTAGAAGATGGTAGCAACGAGAAGATCATGAGACTAACCCTCGAAGATTTCCAAAGCCTAAGAGATTAGATCTCGTTGTTGCAGAAGATGATCACTTGCCGCTTTCAAAAGCGCGTAGAAGATCTTGACGGTGCCACTCGGGCAGCACCTCCGTACTCGGTCACACGTTCGGTGTTGATGACGACGTCCTCCCCGTTCCTGCGGGCAGCAGAAGTAGTAGATCCTCCTCGGAATCCCGACAGCACGACGGCGTGGTGGCGGTGGTGGTGGAGAACTCCGGCAGGGCTTCGCCTAAGCACTATGGGAGTTGTATGAGGAGGGGGCGGCTAGGGTTTGGGGAGAGGGGCTGCTTGGGGAGCCGGCCTTGGGTGCCCTTGGTGGTGCGGCTCAAGTGGTGGCCGGCCCCCTCCCTCTCTCCCTCATTATATAGGTGGAACCCCAAGGGGTAGCCCTAGAATCCGAATAAGAGTCCAACTCTCAAACCTTCCAAAGGGCAAAACCTAGGGGGACTAGGACTCCCCCCTTTCCTTCTCTCTTGGCCGACCAAGGAGGTGGAGTCCACCATGGACTCCACCCTCCGACTTGGTTGGCTGGTCCAACCGGGACTCCACCTTCCATGTTGATTTCTTCCGGAAGGTTCTAGAACATTCTAGTGCCTTCCATAAATGCACCGGATCATTTCCAAACTTGGAAAGTGACTTCCTATATATGAATCTTATTCTCCGGACCATTCCGGATCTCCTCGTGATGTCCTGGATCCCATCCGAGACTCCGAACAAAATTCGAACTCCATTCCATATTCCATATCTACTTAAAACGACATCAAACCTTAAGCGTGTCACCCTACGGTTCGTGAACTATGCAGAGACTTCTCTCCGACCAATAACCAATAGCGGGATCTGAGATCCATAATGGCTCCCACATATTCAACGATAACTTAGTGATCGATTGAACCATTTACATACGATACCGATTCCCTTTGTCTCGCGATATTTTACTTGTCCGAGGTTTGATCATCGGTATCTCCATACCTTGTTCAACCTCGTCTCCGACAAGTACTTTACTCGTACCGTGGCATATCATCTCTTGTGAACCATTCACATGCTTGCAAGCTAATCGGACGACATTCCACCGAGAGGGCCCAGAGTATATCTATCCGTCATCGGGATGGACAAATCCCACTCTTGATCCATATGCCTCAACTCATACTTTCCGAATACTTAATCCCACCTTTATAACCACCCATTTACGCAGTGGCGTTTGATGTAATCAAAGTACCCTTCCGGTATATGTGATTTACATGATCTCATGGTCGAAGGACTAGGTAACTATGTATCGGAAGCTTATAGCAAATTATGCTACGCTTATTTGGGTGTGTGTCCATTATATCATTCATCAATGACATAACCTTGTTATTAATAACATCCAATGTTCATGATCACGAAAAAATTGATCATCTATTAATCAACAAGCTAGTTATACAAGAGGCTTACTAGGGACTCCTTGTTGTTTACATAACACACATGTATCAATGTTTCGGTTAATACAATTATAGCATGGTATGCAAACATTTATCATAAACACAAAGATATATAATAACCACTTTATTATTGCCTCTTGGGCATATCTCCAACAGTCTCCCACTTGCACTAGAGTCAATAATCTAGATTACATTGTAAGGTACCTAACACCCATGGCATTCTTGTGTTGGTCATGCTTTGCCCTAGGGAGATCTTTAGTCAACGGATCTGCCACATTCAGATCTGTGTGTACTTCGCAAATCTTTACTTCTCCATCTTCGATGTACTCGCGAATGGAATGAAAACGCAGCTTTATATGCTTCATCTTCTTGTGTGACCTTGGTTCTTGTGCATTGGCGATGGCACCCATGTTATCACAATAGATGACTAGTGGGTCCAATGCACTAGGAACCACACCAAGCTCAACAATGAACCTCTTCATCCATACCGCTTCCGATGAAGCCTCCGAAGCCGCTATGTATTCCGATTCAGTTGAAGACTTCGCCACCGTGCACTGCTTGGAGCTACACCAGCTTACTGCAGCACCATTCAATATAAACACGTACCCAGACTGAGACTTAGAGTCATCAGGATCGGTGTTCCAACTTGCATCGGTGTAACTGGTTACAACGAGCTCTTGGTCACCGCCATAACAAAGAAACATATCCTTAGTCCTTTTCAAGTACTTCAGGATATTCTTGACCGCTGTCCAGTGTTCCATTCCTGGATCACTTTGATATCTGCTGGTCAAACTAACAGCATGTGCGATATCCGGTCTAGTACACAGCATGACATACATGATAGAGCCTACTGCCGAGGCATAGGGGATCTTGTTCATCCTCTCTCTTTCTTCTGCCGTAGCCGGACCTTGAGTCTTACTCAAGACCTTACCTGGCAACATAGGTAAGAACCCTTTCTTACTTTCATCCATTCTAAACTTCTTTAGAATATTGTCCAGGTATGTACTCTGGGAAAGCCCTATTAGGCGTCTTGATCTATCTCTATAAATCGTGATGCCTAAAATGTACGCTGCTTCACCAAGGTCTTTCATTGAAAAGCACTTATTCAAATAACCTTTTACACTGCTTAATAGTTCTATATCATTCCCAATCAATAATATGTCATCTACATATAATATCAAGAATGCTACAGAGCTCCCACTCACTTTCTTGTAAATACAGGCCTCTCCATGACACTGTATAAACCCGAAGTCTTTGATCACCTTATCAAAGTGTCGGTTCCAACTCCGGGATGCTTGCTTCAGTCCATAAATGGAACGCTGAAGTTTGCATACCTTGTCAGCATTTTTAGGATCGACAAAACCTTTGGGTTGTACCATATACAACTCTTCCTCAATGTCACCATTAAGGAACGCCGTTTTGACATCCATCTGCCAAATCTCATAATCGAAAAATGCAGCTATTGCTAACAAAATCCTCACAGACTTTAGCTTCGCTACAGGTGAGAAGGTCTCATCGTAGTCAACTCCTTGAATTTGTCGGAAACCCTTTGCGACAAGTCAAGCTTTATAGACAGTAATATTACCATCAGCATCTGTTTTTCTCTTGAAGATCCATTTATTCTCGACAGCCTTGCGGCTATCAGGTAAGTCTACCAAAGTCCACACTTTGTTATCATACATGGATCCCATTTCGGATTTCATGGCTTCTTGCCATTTGTTGGAATCTGGGCTCATCATCGCTTCTTCATACATCGCAGGGTCTTCATCATTGTTGTCCACAATTATGACATTTAGACAAGGATCATACCAATCAGGAGTGGTACGCTCCCTCGTCGATCTGCGAGGTTCAGTAGCTACCCCGTTCGAAGTTTCATGATCATTATCATTTGCTTCCTCTCTTATCGGTGTAGGCTGTACAGGAACATCTTCCGGCACTGCGCTACTCTGATCTACGAGAGAAGGTTCAATAACCTCGCCGACTTCTACTTTCCTTCCAGTCACTTCTTTAGTGAGAAACTCCTGCTCAACAAAGGTTCCATTCTTGGCAACAAAGATTTTGCCTTCGGATCTGTGATAGAAAGTGTACCCAATAGTTTCTTTAGGGTATCCTATGAAGACGCATTTCTCCGCTTTGGGTTCTAGCTTGTCAGGTTGTAACTTTTTTACATAAGCTTCGCAACCCCAAACTTTAAGGAACGACAGCTTAGGTTTCTTCCAAACCATAATTCATACGGTGTCGTTTCAACGGATTTAGATGGTGCCCTATTTAAAGTGAATGCAACTGTCTCTAATGCATAACCCCAAAACGATAACGGCAAATCAGTAAGAGACATCATAGAATGAACCATATCTAAGAGAGTTCGATTACGACGTTCGGACACACCATTGCGTTGTGGTGTTCCCGGCGGTGTCAACTGTGAAAGTATTCCGCATTTCTTTAAATGCATGCCAAACTCATAACTCAGATATTCGCCTCCGCGATCAGAACGCATAAACTTAATCTTCTTGTTACGTTGATTTTCTACTTCACTTTGGAATTCCTTAAACTTCTCGAAAGTTTCGGACTTATGTTTCATGAAATAGATATACCCATATCTACTCAGATCATCTGTGAAGGTTAGAACATAACGATAACCACCGTGCGAGGCTACACTCATTGGTCCGCACACATCGGTATGTATGATTTCCAATAAGTCTGTTACACCATAGTGGTAACCCAACCTTTGTGATCGGAGATCCCGTGAATTAGGACCTAGGAAGAACAAACTAATGGTTTAATTGAGGAGAGTATTATGTAACCATCTCTATGTGAAGATGCACAACTCTCAGTTGCTGTAAGGCAGGTTGGCAACAAGCCTTAATGTGTTTATGTTGGCTATTTTAGCAAAGATGTTGTCCTACAGAGCATTCTTGAAATAACACACCTATATGAGTCCGATTGTTAAACGTCGCAATCTATGAGATTTGGGTGATCTCTAGTAAACTCATGAAGAGACCACGAAGTATGACGCATATGCTTCACCCGTGGGGTAGGCTACTGGCAGCCATGTACTGGTTATGACTTTGAGTGAAACCCTGTTCACGCAAAACTTGCAATTCAAGGCCTAGTCCATTGTTCAAGTGTGAATGGATGTAGCTTAAGGTTCTAGGCGGAAGTTCAACTTAACAGACACTGGTATATAAACAAGCAACGAGTATTGGTAAATCTCTAAATGGGCATTTGAGATCTGGTGGGGGATTGTTGAAATATTGGTTCCACTTTTAGTGGCCCATATTAGATTTCAGATTTCCCTATAAATCTCAAAGTCCACATTGTGGCAGCCCATGTGAGTTTCAACCCAAATTGGTGCCGCGGTAGTCACATATGGAAAGTTGGGGGAAGTTAGACCACCTAATAAGGTGGGTTGTTCCACCACTAGTAAGTGAGTGAGAATAGGAGTGGTACACACGCGTTCCTCCTCCTCCTTGCTCGACTCGACACGTCACGACGCGACGCGACGCGCATCGCGATCGTGGTGAGTGGTGAGTGGATTGAGCCTCGAGCCGAGACTTTCCTTTCTTTTTGCAGTTCATGAAAACGAACAGAGTCCTAGACGAACGCGTCGCAGTTAGTCTGTTCGGGTCCCTCCCGGAAAACGTTCGTGCAACGTGGGCATGGCCTACGTTGCCTAGGGTTTCCTGAGCCTCTGCTTGCGCCACTATCGTAGCCTACTCCATCCCGCCCGCCGGCGAATGGGAGAGCAGGTCTCCGGAATCGCTCGCCTTTGCGCTCTGCACGACTGCTCAAGTTCTTCATCACGGGTCGTCTTCGGTCCAAGTTGGGCGGTGCTGCCTACCGTCGTCTTCAACGTCGTCTACTTCGACCCATCGTCCCTGTCGTTAACAATGTTGTCATCAACAACGTTACTGTTGCGACATCATCTGCTACACCTCCATCGCCACCTCCACCAGATCGGTACGTGCGACATATCTCGATCTGTTTAGCGATGGATATTTTATCATCTGCGCTGTTACTATTCATATTGATTAATGCATCCAGTATGTTCGAGTTTTACTTGTTAGTAGTTATTGTTTTTAGAATTAATCATGAAAATTCTGCCTAATTATCCAGCACGTGCATCACTGCATGGCTCATGGTTAATGCATGCTGTTTATACATGGTTAGCTAGCTGAAGCAAAATAAATGCATTTGCAGATATTTTAATGCATGATGGTTATCTTCATACGTACACATAGAACATAAATAATGGTTAACACTTCGTCATCATCTGCGTAAGCATCAGATCGCTTACAACTTGGTCTCTCGGGATTTTATGTGTTGGCCGGGCTAAGAAGCATGTCGAAACAAACAACACATGAGCTCTAGACGAGAGGATTTTTTTGTTGTCTCCGTCACCCATATCTCGGTTTATACGGTTAGTTTGGTCAACCATGGGTTAAACCCGAATTTACTAATTTAAATTTCGTTTATCACATCTATGCATTGGAAGTTGTCTCGGTTAATTTGATTTTTGTGTGTTTGGTTTTTGTAATGGTTAATTTGCTGTTCTGTTTCGATTTTTAATTAAATTATGCCCACACCTCAGTACAGTAAATGCCCTTGATGACGAGAAATTCAACTCGGCTTACGGGTGTATATACTTTGTGAAAATACATTTTAAAGTGTCACAAAATTTAAAATTAATTTTTGCATGTATATCTAAACATTCTATGTTCGCACATAAGTTGTTAGATTTTTTTATGTCCCATCTAAAAAAAGATAAATTTTGATGCTTCAACATGACTACGTATAAAACATTTTTTTTCCTTTTTATACACGACACATAAAATGTTTTTTCTCAAGAAAACTTATGCGCGAATATAGAATATCAAGATGTACACCCGTAATTTTATTTCAGAATTTTTATTTTTTAAAAATATTTTTAAATTATTTTTTAATAATAAGTGTATATGCACCTATGCCAAAACACCACCTCCCTTGGTGACAACTTTCTTTTCGCTGAGCCTCCCAGCTAGGTTGTCAAGCAGCGCGGGATGCGGCGGATTTTTTTGGTTGGGCTTGCATTAATTTTCATCTATTCGATCGGTTACCAGTTTATGCTAATTTCCTTTTTGTGGGATCAAATGAGGGCGCCGCTTGCCACACCCAACTCCAAGACACATTCTGTAAAAAAAAAAAAAACTCTAAGACACCTAATTAAGAACTGGACATGTATACGTTGCCGTTAATTGGCCAATAAACGTGGAGAGAATCAAGCGAGCATGTTCGTGATCGAGAAATGACGATACACACGCTAAGCGCGCAACCGCAAATCACAGGGTCGTGGCTCGGGAGACACTATTATCGTTGAAATCCATATATGGCCGCGTCGACGCGCTGGCCAGCCAACGACCACATACTATATCGGATCATATCCATATCAGATATGATACGGGGTCATATCAGATCAGATCAGCTCAGATCGTGGGCATACATATGCATGCGAAGTCGGAGCAAATTAATGGAGCTAGCGAGGATTGTGTGGAAGCTCCGCATGGAAGTTGTGTGGCGCGGAAACCATGCATTTCTTTAGTATAATAGACTGTCACGGAAAACTTGCACTGGGAGCACGTCTACTATTAGAAGATGTTTCCGATCAGTATAATATAAAAAATGCTACACTTAGGGGAGAGCTTACGAAAAGGCCTACGGGGACATCATGGAATCAATTCATTCGAAGGACGTTTTGGTTCGGTTGCAGAAAACAAATTCACGACAAATCCTGGATTGACACCTAACACTACGGGAAAAACAGGCGCTGCCGTGCGGCCTATCATTGCCGTGAGGCACCGCACGGCAAAGACATCTTTGCCGTGCGCCGAAAGAGGCACTCATGGCAAACAATATACGCACGATAAAGTTAGAGCGGGGCGCACGGCAAAGTTCGTGTGCACGGCAAACTCACCAGTGCCGCACGGCAAAGTTAGTTTGCACGGCAAAGTCCATCAAATGCGCACGGCAAAGAATCCAGGACGGCAAAGCCAATAAACGACGCACGGCAAAGAAAATATGGTCGGCAAAGGGCCGGGACGTTGCCGTGGGCCACCCTTTGCCGTGCGGCCAGAGAAAGTGCACGGCAAAGCCGCCTTTGCCGTGCGACTTCTTCTTTGCCGTGCGCCATACTTCATTTTATTTGTTTTTCTTTCTATTTTATTTCATCTAATACTTTTTTTTAGTTCTACTTTTTGATGAATATTTATTAGTGTTAATTAAGACAATGTGCAATACAAAATTACTCTCCATGTTCATCCCCCACATATATCAGGGTTTCGGAGCAATTAATACGCGCTTCGGAAAATCTGCTAAGTGTTATCGCCCAAATGTGAGGAAGGTCACACACCGGGGAGCTACTTTTGCACCATTAGACCTTGCATCACACTTTGACACATATCATAGGTCCACATGCAAGGTTTGGTGGGGTTCCGGTGCTCCGGCGGTCGTTATCCCCCTCCTCCCCCCAAAACAACGTGTGCCCCGACGGGTCTACCCCCTAGATTTCTCCGCGCGAGGGTGCACCAATGTAACTTTTCATTCTTTTAGGTTTATTTAGTCGAGAACCAAAGATTGGGACCCTTTGGCACATATACCCACAGCTAGAGCCATTATCACACGATCGACGGTGTGCCTGGTCTACTGGTTAGGGTTAGGTGTAGGGTTAGGGCTAGGGTTTAGGGGCTAGGGCTAGGGTTTAGGTTAAAGGGTAAGTATTTATGGTTAGGTATAGGTTTAGGGTTTAGGGTTAGGGTTAGGGTTTATGATGCATGGTTCTGCAGCTCCGGCGTCGTGGTTTAGGGATTTAGAGGGGTTTAGGGCTCGAAGCCTCCCCAGTTTAGGGTTTAGGGTTTAGGGGAGCTACTTTTGCACCATTACACCTTGCACCACACTTTGACACATATAGTAGGTCCACATGCAAGGTTTGGTGGGGTTCCGGTGCTCCGGCGGTCGTTATCCCCCTCCTCCCCCAAAACAGCGGAACGCGTGCCCCGGGGTCTACCCCCTAGATTTCTCCGCGCGAGGGTGCACCAATGTAACTTTTCATTCTTTTAGGTTTGTTTAGTACATATACACATGGAGAACCAAAGATTGGGACCCTTTGGCACATATACCCGCAGCTAGAGCCATTATCACACGATCGACGGTGTGCCTGGTCTACTGGTTAGGGTTAGGTGTAGGGTTAGGGCTAGGGTTTAGGGGCTAGGGCTAGGGTTTAGGTTAAAGGGTAAGTATTTATGGTTAGGTATAGGTTTAGGGTTTAGGGTTAGGGTTAGGGTTTATGATGCATGGTTCTGCAGCTCCGGCGTCGTGGTTTAGGGATTTAGAGGGGTTTAGGGCTCGAAGCCTCCCAGTTTAGGGTTTAGGGTTTAGGGGAGCTACTTTTGCACCATTACACCTTGCACCACACTTTGACACATATAGTAGGTCCACATGCAAGGTTTGGTGGGGTTCCGGTGCTCCGGCGGTCGTTCTCCCCCTCCTCCCCCAAAACAGTAACGTGTGCCCCGGCGGGTCTACCCCCTAGATTTATCCGCGCGAGGGTGCACCAATGTAACTTTTCATTCTTTTAGGTTTGTTTAGTACATATACACATGGAGAACCAAAGATTGGGACCCTTTGGCACATATACCCGCAGCTAGAGCCATTATCACACGATCGACGGTGTGCCTGTCTACTGGGTTAGGTGTAGGGTTAGGGCTAGGGTTTAGGGGCTAGGGCTAGGGTTTAGGTTAAAGGTAAGTATTTATGGTTAGGTATAGGTTTAGGGTTTAGGGTTAGGGTTAGGGTTTATGATGCATGGTTCTGCAGCTCCGGCGTCGTGGTTTAGGGATTTAGAGGGGTTTAGGGCTCGAAGCCTCCCCAGTTTAGGGTTTAGGGTTTAGGGGAGCTACTTTTGCACCATTACACCTTGCACCACACTTTGACACATATAGTAGGTCCACATGCAAGGTTTGGTGGGGTTCCGGTGCTCCGGCGGTCGTTCTCCCCTCCTCCCCCAAAACAGCGGAACGCGTGCCCCGGCGGGTCTACCCCCTAGATTTCTCCGCGCGAGGGTGTGCCTGATCTACTGGTTAGGGTTAGCTGTAGGGTTATGGCTAGGGTTTAGGGGGTTGGGCTATGGTTTAGTTTAAAGGTAAGTATTTGTGGTTAGGTATAGGTTTAGGGTTTAGGGTTAGAGTTAGGGTTTATGATGCATGGTTAAGTATTAATGTGTTAGGATTTATGGTTAAGTATTAATGTGTTAGGATTTAGGGTTAGGGTTTAGGGTTAGGGTTATGATTTAGGGTTATATGATTTAGGGTTAGGGTTATGATTAATGTGGCTAGATCAATGGGTTAGGATTTAGGGTTAGGGTTAGGGTTATGGTTAATCACACATTTCTTGAAAAACATGAAACATATAGTATTAAATAATACACATTTTGAAAAACAAGTTTAATATAATTTACAAATAAAACTTAATGTTATTGATAATTTACAAATAAAATTCTTAGTGTTATAGAAGTGGTAAAAATAAAATAAAAATTCTTTGCCGTGCGCAGGCGCACGGCAAAGAAGCCTGCCGCACGGCAAAGGCAGTCCTGCGCACGGCAAAGATGCCCCGCACGGCAAAGGTGCTTTGCCGCACGGCAAAGAAGGCCGCACGGCAAAGAGTGAGGATAAGGCTAGATGTCGGGACGTCCTGAGCCAGAAAACGCTCTCCTCCCCACACACACGACGCTGCCGCATCGACCTCCCCACACACGACGCCGCCGCCGCCACCTCGACCACGCCGCCGCTGCCCGGCCCCACGACCACGCCGCCGCCACCTGCTGCTCCTCCCAGGCGCCGCCGTTGGCCCCCACGACCACGCCGCCGCCACCTCCTGCTCCTCCCAGCCGCCGCTGCCCGGCCCACGACCACGCCGCCGCAGCCCCTTCCCCCGGCCACCTCCTGCATTCCTCCCCCACGCCGTCGCCGCCACCTCCTGCTCCTCCCAGCCGCCGCTGCCCGGCCCCACGACCACGCCGCCGCAGCCCCTTCCCCCGGCCACATCCTGCAGTCCTCCCCCACACCGTCGCCGCCTTGCGCGCACGCAGTGCAGTCCTCCCGAGCCCCTGCATATGTAAGGTTGTTAGTCTTAATCTTGATTCCATGTATCTACATGTTTTTATTCAAGCATTGCATGTAGTTTAGTGTGTAGGATTTTAGTAGCTAGTGTTAGATATAAATGGTAATTTTAGCTAGTGGTAGATATAAATGATTTTAGTGTGAAGGATTTTAGTAGCTAGTGTTAGATTTTAGGCGTCGTTTGGATACCGAGCTCTCCGGCTCGCCGGACGTGCTCGCCGGATTTTAGTGTAGATGATTTTATTGTATAGATGATTTTATTTAGGGGATTTCATGTTCACTTGCATGACAATTTTATTTTCTCGCTATGCAGGTGAAGCTTTGAGGTGGACACGGGGGGCGGCGTCGTGGGGGTGTTTGACGGGGCGGCGTCCCGAATCTTCTTCGACGATTCTCTCACGCGTCTAGGGTATAAATCTCCGGCCCTCCCAGCTTTACATGTACCTAGGTTTTTTTTGTGTCTAGATCACCAAGTCTGTCGCGATACCTAGGCGTCTCTTCCCGACCGTAAGGGTTACGCGGATAAATATGCATTAGTGGTCTCGCATATTATGAACCGTAACTCTTACGGCATTTATCGGGACAGCCGGCGGATGCGTAGTTGGGTACGTTCTCCGTGCTCTACCCCGATCCGAGACAGGATTTCGGTAGCGCCTCCCCGTTGTTCTCCGGATGCACACCCCTCTCGGCTTTTTGCCGAGACGTGTATCGGGAGAGCAGCGGGGAGGTGCTGCCGAAATTCTGTCTCGGATCGGGGTAGAGCTGGGAGAACGTACTCAATCTACGGATCCGGCGGCTGCTAGGAGCCCACCTAGTAGAGTTTCAGGTTGATGCACGCGTAAAATAAATAAATATATGATGCATTTATTTCGTATTTGATATATAAATGCTATGTTCGTCTGTTTTGTTGCTGATTAGAGGATGGATAATCGTGGCTGGATGTACGATGGCAGAATCAGTCAGTGGGACTATACTGATGAATGGGGAGAAAAGACCGAGCAGTTTGTGGATAGGGCGTTTGCCATCCCTAGCAGACCTATAAGTGTTTGGTGCCCTTGTAGTAAGTGCGCTAACCGAAAGGCACAGGACAAGGAAACTATGAGTATGCACCTGATCAAGTTTGGGTTCACACCGTCCTACAGGATTTGGACTTACCATGGAGAAAAGGCAAAGAAACGTGCTAGGAAGGAGGTGCGGCAGATTCAACCTAGGGGGGAATATGACACTGGTTTTGATAGGTGCTTAGAAAACTTGGCTAATGGTAATGTGCCTGAAAGCTCTCATGTAGAGGTGGAGACACCTCAGGATGCGGAGACAAGTGAGGACCCGGAGGAAAACACAAAGGAGTATTATGAGGCTCTGTTTGCTTCGCAGAAACCCCTACATGAAAATACAGAGGTTACCCAACTAGATGCCATCGCTCGCCTTATGGCCTTGAAGTGCCATAGGAACTTGTGCAGAGATGGGTTCGATGAACTTCTGGTCATCGTAGGCAGCCTTCTGCCGAAAGGGCACCTCTTGCCGCAAAACTTCTACTATTCGACCAAATTGCTCAGTGACCTTAAGATGTCATCTCAGCAGATACACGCTTGTCCAAAGGGATGCATGCTATTCAGAGAGGAGCACGCTGACACAAATTATTGCATCAAATGCAATTCCTCTAGGTACTTTGAGGTAGACCGCAATGGTGATGGTCAGAAGAGGCAGACCACGGTTGCCAAGAATATCCTCCGCTATCTTCCAGTTCTACCGAGGATCCAGCGGCTCTTCATGACCGAGGATACTGCCCAGCAGATGAGGTGGGCCGTGGAAGGAAACAGATACACCGACAAGATGATACATCCGTCGGATGGTACTGCATGGAAGAACTTTGTGAAGAAATTTCCACTGAAAGCAGGTGACCCGAGGAGCGTAGCAGTTGCGATATCAACCGATGGGTTCAATCCATATGGTATGTCGGCTGCAGTATACAGTTGTTGGCCAGTGTTTGTTATTCCCATGAACCTCCCCCCTGGCGTCTGCATGAGATCAGAGAACATGTTTGTGTCGATGATAATCCCAGGGCCCAAATACCCGGGCAAGAACATGAATGTGTACCTGGAACCGCTGGTGGATGACTTGGTTCGTGGCTGGGAAGGTCGCGGGATCCGAACATATGACGCATCAAAGAAGGAGTACTTCGATATGTATGTGTGGTACCACACGTCCCTGCATGACCTGCCAGCACGTGCTTTGTTCTGCGGGTGGTGTACACATGGGAAGTGGCCTTGCCCACAGTGCAGGCAGGCCGTGACTTTCTTCTGGCTAAACAAGGGAGGCAAGTATTCATGCTTTGATGAAGCTCGACAGTTCCTTGAGCGGAGGCATGCATACAGGAGTGATGTAAAGAGTTTCAAGAAAGGCCGTGTTGTCCGTGGCCCGAAGCCAATTCCGAAGACCGGAACGGAAATCAAGGCCGAGTTAGATGCTCTTCAGCCTAGCCCTGATGGGAATGGTTTCTTAGGATATGGGGAGACACACCAATGGACTCACAAGCCGTGCTTATGGAAGCTCCCTTACTTTGAGTTTCTCGAGCTCCCGCATAACATTGATGTAATGCACACCGAGAAGAATATCAGTGAAGCCATTTGGAGCACGATTGTGGACACTGAGAAGACGAAGGATAACATAAAGGCTCGAATTGATCAAGAAATGTGGTGTGATAGGCCGGAGTTGAACATGCAGCCACCTAATGGTGCCAAAAAAACTTGGACTAAGCCACACGCTCCGTTCTGCCTCACAAAGGCCCAAAAAAGGGAGGTCTTCCAATGGATGAAGGACTCCTTGTTTTTCCCCGATGGGTTCGCAGCCAACTGGATGAGGGGCCTGAACATTGAAACGCTGCGAGTACAAGGACTGAAGAGTCATGACTACCACATATGGCTTGAGCGGATAATGCCGGTGATGATTCGAGGCTATGTCCCTGAGAAGACTTGGCGAGTGCTAGCGAGGTTGAGTTTTTTCTTCCGCCAGATTTGTGCTAGGGAGTTAGACACTAAAGTGATTGAGAAGCTGGATGAAGAGGCACCCGTGTTGCTTTGCGATCTAGAGAAGATCTTTCCTCCAGGGTTTTTTAATCCGATGCAACACATGATCCTGCACCTCGCGGAGGAGTGCTTAAAGGGGGGCCCGAATTGGGGCCGTTGGCAGTTTGGTCCCGAGAGAGAAACACAAAAGCTTCGTCAAATGACTGGCAATAAATGCAAGATCGAAGCATCCATAGCCGAGGCAGTCCTGAACGTGGAGGTGGCAAACTTCACCACTAAGCACTATGATCCCAACATTCCCACAAAGCACAACCCGGTCCTCCGTTACAATGCCGCCAACAATGAAGAAGTACCCAAGCTTAGCATCTTCGTGGGGCTTGGTGGCAAGTCAAGTGGCTCGAAGCCGTACAGAACGGACCTACATGAGCGGACCTTGATCCACTCGTATGTCTTAAACACCATGGTCGAAGTGAAGCCGTACATCGAGTAAGTGCGAACCATTTAATTATTCGCAAACATTCACTCGTATGTTCGTGGCTAACTCTTCCTCTTTTCATCGGTATAGGAAATTCAAGGCTATACATTGGAAGAATACCCACATGGAGCCTACCCCGGAAGAATCCAAGCAAATTTTCGATAAGGGAGGCGGTTTCGGTTTCAGTAGCTGGTTTTGTAATTTGGTACTATTCTATCCAAATTAGCTAGCACTTCCGACATTTATCGGTCATTTCTCGTTCTAAACTTCTTGTGCTAAACTTGTAGGCAAGAACTGACAAAGAGATGAAGTCAGAGCTAAGAAAAATTGCTAGGGGCTTTGACCATTCCGTAGAAGCGTTCAACTCCTATGACGTGAACGGGTATCGCTTCCAGACCCATCAATACACAACAAGCTGGCCCAACGCGAAGACAATAAATAGTGGGGTGGTATGCCAAGGTGATGATGGGCTCCATTACTATGGAAGAGTCGAGGGTATATACGAGCTGAATTACGGGTTTCACAAAGGGCTAAATCCCGTCGTCTTCAAATGCCATTGGTTTGACCCACGTCGGGTGAGACGGGATCCTGAAATTGGGTTGGTCGAAGTTGAAAGGAACTCCGTTTATAAGGGAGAGGATGTGTACATCTTGGCAACCCAGGCCTTTCAAGTATTCTATCTCCCGTACGCGTGCAGAAACCCGACAAAACGTCTACATGGATGGGATGTTGTGATGACGGTGCCTTCACGCAATAGGCCGCCCCCGCCAAACAAGGACGATTACCGCCGCGTAGACCCCTCAGCAAGGAGTGTCGAGTTTTATCAGGAAGAAGGGCTCCCCGGCCATTTCACAATCGGCTTGCCGACTATCGATGACATGGTCGTAGACGATGAACAAGAAGACGCGGGCATGGATGGAGACAATGCAGAAGATGAAGCTGAGGATGTTTGTGCCCCGGAAGACCTGAGTTTGCTCGAGGCGTTCAAAGCAGGGATTGACCTCGATGCAGATGGACCACCTCCAGGTTTCATTGATGATTATTGGTTCGCCGAGCCTGATGACGATGAGGAGACACGCGGTCCAATCACGGATGGCGACACAGGCTACTGATCTATGTAGTAGTAATTGTGAGGCTAGCCTATTTGTAATAACTCCGTGTAATAGAGATTGTCTAGCTAGGTTATTTGTAAGAACTCCGTGCTATGTTTGAGAGAACTCTATGGTAGCTATTTGTTGCTTCCACTAATTAATTAATGTTCATCCTTTTGCATTATTTGTTGCTTTCATTAATGTTCATCTACTTATATTTCTGTTGATTTGGTTGTTTACAAATTCTGGGTACGTGACTTTTGACTTCTTACCATTCATACACTCTCCTTGGTTCACAATAATTGCACTAATGCCCCTTGTTTTACCTATGTGCATGGTTGCAGAAATACTTCAAGAGGGCCGAGGGCAAGGAGAATGCGTGCGATGATGTCCTACACCAGCTTGCAAGGAAGAGGGTGACTGGCATGCACTATGAGGCACGTGTTCAATGCGTCCGCGACTGGCACGCCGACCGCTTCGTCCACATGAGTAAGGAGGACGCTCGCGACACGCTCATGCAGCCGTGGCAGTACTTGCAGGTATTTGCATTTATGTGTTATTGATTTCTTTATCGCCATGTAGTTTATTTTACCATAATGGGTTTATCTTGTGCATGTAGAACCCTCCTCAGTACGTCGGCAACGACGATAGGTGCTTTCGTGCGATGGTCATGTGGTGGACATGCCCCCAGTACCTCAAGAAGCACGAGGAGGGCAAGAAGAAGCGGGCAGAGATGCGAGGTGGATCGCATATCCAAGGCAGCATCCCCATCTCTCTTCACCTGCAGAAGGAGGTGAGCAAATTAATGGTTCCTTCATTCTTTGAATTCATGTTATATATTTGTTAACTCCGCAAGGGTGTGTCACTTCACTCAATTACATGTTCTCTTTTGCAGGAAGTCAGGACAGGAGCGAAGCCTAACGTCTTTGCCGTGCTAAAGAAGATGAAGCAAAGGAAGACGCCTGATCCTGAGACGGGGTCCGTGTGGGTTAACCCGCAATCCGAGACCCAGTGCACGTCGTATGTCTCCAAGTTCAAGCAGAAGTACGGCGAGGACGCCAACCCAGAGGCCGAGGACTTTGACCCTGAGGTCGCGGTGCTTGCGGGAGAAGGCTTGAAGCATGGCCGCCTATGGTTTGGTGACGGGTGCGTCGACCCAGCGAGGGTTCCCTCTCTCCGCCAGATCCGTCGTGGTCGTAAGAGCAGCCAGCCTGAGGTAGAGCCCCGGCCACGGGCTTCGGATCTAGCTGTCGAGCGGTTACGGGTATGTTCTTCCTCGGGTCTCTACATTTCCTTTACATGCTTTCCATTGAAATGTTAATGACATCGCGGCAACACAACGTAGGAGGAGATGGCAGCGAAGGAGCAGGCGGCCCAGGAGCAAAGGGCGCAGATGGAGCAGCAGATTCTGCAGTACCAGCAGCAGCAGACACAGATGATGCAGCAGATGCAACAACAGCAGCAGATGATGCAGCAGCAGCAGGCACAGATGAGCTGGCTGATGAGCCAGACGGCTCTGTCTTCTCCACCGGGGAGTCTTCCTCCTCCACCTTACTCCATGCCGTGGATGCCGCCACCGCCCACTCATACCCCGGGGACACCTATCACCGTCAACAACATGAACATCATCCGGAGCATGAACCTCGGTGAGTCCTCTTGTGCCCAACCCGCTACTTGTACTTGTTCAAGTGTTCAATATGCAAATGCAAATGCAAATGTTCATTCCATCAACCTTATAGATTATATGTCACAAGGCAATGACAATGAGGCCGGCGGAAGCGGAGGAGGACAATAAGGTTGATGGCATGGTCTTGATGGATTTGTGGACTTGCACTTGTTATGGATTGTACTTGTACTTGATGTGTGTTGATGTATTTGTGGACATTGCACTTGTTATGCATAAACTATGTGTGTTGATGTATTTGTGGTGTTGTTCATGTGTTTGGTGATGCTATGGTGAATATATATGTTGTATATGTTATATATATGTGAAATGCTATTTTGAAATGCAGGGATTAGTGGAAAACAGAAAAAAAATAAAAAAACCAGGGGCCTTTGCCGTGTGTATGCACACGGCAAAGGACATTTGGTCACTTTGTCGTGTGCATACACACGGCAAAGGCGCCACGTGGCACAAGCCTGTGCTCCTGGGAAGCCAGTGGGTGTCCTGGAGAATCCTTTGCCGTGCATGCTGGGGCTTGGACGCACGGCAAAGAGGAGAAGCACGGCAACGACTGGGCGCACGGCAACGTCGGGGCGCACGGCAGCCTCCATGACGCACGGCAGAGATCGCGCGCACGGCAAACGTTCGAGCGCACGGCAACGAGCGCGCGCACGGCAAAGGTGCGGCCGCACGGCAAAGTGGCGAGCGCACGGCAAAGGCCTTTGCCGTGCGGTTTGGTCAGGTGCACGGCAATGTCTTCGTTGCCGTCGAGGGCGTTGCCGTGCAGACGTTGCCGTGCGTCGACGCACGGCAAAGCCTTTGCCGGGCAAATAAGGGCCTTTGCCATGCGAATTGTCGCACGGCAATGAATTGTTTTCCCGTAGTGTAATCCCGCAACAAAACCCGTAAGCTCTCTCCGCGTAAACGTAGCATTATTGGAATAATATATGTTCCCAACCAACCTCTTGTTGGATAGATACGAGGGTGGTGACAGTTCAGCAGAGTTTAAACAACATGTTTAATACTTTGGTGTTTTATAAATAAAGAGTATTCTTTCAGTTGGGGGAGGTATTTCCGTCGATAGTGAGGCGCATATGATGACTTCGTTAATCTGAAGACCAGCTGAATATCAGTTTATTAGACTCAGTCTCTCTCGAAGGTGTTCATAGGGGTAGGATATGTGTGCGTTCATAGGGGTGGGTGTATGTACATATTTGTGAGTGTCTATGTTGTACCGTGTTTCACAAAAAAAACTTGAGTATAATATATGCCCCCAACGAAATGTGGTTGGATAGTTTTTTTCTTTTGTCAAACACAGTATAGACGCAAATGCTCACAAATACGGACATACACTCACCCATATGAATGCACGCACACACACCCTACCCCTATGAGCATCTTCGAGAGATTCAGTTCAAGAACTAATCCAACAAGTCTTGAGATTAACGAAGTCACTGTGGTTGGATAGTTATGAGAGCGGTGCGAGTCCACCAGAGTTCAAATCACAGGTTTGACACTTTGATATCTCAAAAAGACGGAATATTTTTCATTGGAAGGCAATGTTCCCGTTGATAGCGAGTTGACTTCGTCAATCTTAACGTTGATAGCGAGGCAACTTCATCAATCTCAAAACCGTCGGATCGGTATCTTGCGCTCAGTCTCTCCGAGGTGCTCATAAGGGAGCGTGTGCGTGCATGCGTTTATAGAGATAAGTGTTAGAGTATACGTACGGTTTAGGTAGTCTAGGATAGAGATAGATCTTCTGTCTTGTCTTGCACTCCAAGATGATCCCTGTACGCCTATATATACTCGCCCATGAGGCTCAATAATACATCTAACATATTCCGCATATCTCTCAATCGTTCTACATGATATCAGAGCGGCGCTGATCTTGACCTAGCCGCCGCCCGCGCTTCCGCCCGCGCCGCCCCCGGGGAGGTCAATCTCCATGGCCTACTCCGGGGGCCGCGCAACCCGTATGAGGGTTCGTCCGCCGATCCGTTGATCCGCTGCCCTCGAGTCTTTTTTTGCGAAAAACTGTATGTACGTATATGAGAACGCACGCTTTTATACTATGTTTTGCAAAAAAACAAAAAGAAAAAGAAACAACCATCAAATCGATCCAGATCTGACCATCAACTACGAAATAGGAACTCCAAAGTGCTTTATCCAGCCAGTTGCCGCATAATGGACAAAGTAACTCTGGATCAACAGAAGTGGCATGCCGCCATCATCGTCTTCTTCATACAATGGCCATATCGATCTAGGGCTCCAGTTCCTATTTCAAACGTCATGAAACCCTTGTTAAAAAGAATACATGAGATTAGACAAGGATGACAAGGAGCCAATAAACTAGAGGTTGAACCAATGCTGCCTTCACCCTAAACCGGTGTAACCAATGCAAGCTTATCCATTGAAGATTAGATCGTTGCGCTCTTTCCAAATGTTTCATGTTCCACATGCTACCACTTCCATGAAACAAGTCCTAGTTAAATATTGCCGAGCTAGGAAAAATCTTGCCGAGAATGGTAAGGTAGTATCCCACAGAACACTAGTACTTTACCAACACTGATGTGCAAAGCTGCAGTTAAAAACAAGCGGTTTCCCGATTCAGTAAATGCGGCATCACACGGAACACAATTAGGACATGTATGTATGCAGATGCCAATTTTTTTCGAGCATCAAATCTCTCGTATTTAACCAATGTTTCATAGGTAACCAAGAAAATAACCTAAACTTAGGTAGTGTGCACGACTTACAAATTGCGTTAAGAGCCACATCTTTCTGAAGTTGGCTAAAAAAGAATTTATAATATTTGGATGCAGTGCACTGCGGGATGCTTATGTACCCCTCCACAAAAATGAAAATAACACGCCACCAAAATGAGCCTCTCTTGGATTGCGATGGGAAACACCAGATCCATAAAGACTCCAAACCAAGTGAATCCACGGTATGTTTTCTTTCATATAAAGCATGTGTAGTTGTTTAATGAGAAAAAACCTTGTTAAGCAATTCCAAGTTAAGCACCCGAAGTCCCCCTTGCTTTTTCGGTCTGCAAGCTAATGACTACGTTGCAAGTGCATTTGATCGTAGATAAACCATCATCCTTCTTATCCCAAAGACAGTGACATCAAGATGTATCACAAATATTTACGATTGTCTTCTGAACCTGTAACGAACACAAAATTCTAGATTGGAATAGAAGAGAAAAAACCGATTTTACAAGTTCTAACCCCCTCCCCCCTCCCATAACCAAGAAAACATGCACCCGCATTCATCCATCTCTCAACCAACCCCACCAAGGTGACATGTATTTGATCGTGGGTTTCGTTGTGCCAAGGGGGACACTACAGGAATGGCGCATTGCGCCGACGGCCTTCTCATACGCCGACGGCCAAAAGTCGGGGCCGTCGGCGTATCGGCCTCCTGGCCAGCCCGCCAAAAGGACCGCCGGCGTAGGAAACGCTACGCCGATGGCTGCCCTCGGCACATCGCGGGCCGTCGGCGTAGGCCTGTGCATGCGGCCCACCAAACATAGGCCATGACGGTGCTATCACAGCGTCAAGGATATGCCGACGGCCACCCTCGGCATAGCCTTGTCCTCTTTTTTTTAACTACGCCTAAGGCCACCCTCAGCGTAGAGGTTAAAATGATCATGGGAAAAAGTTACATCCGAATTCACCGGGGTTTACCCGGTTAGCCAATTTTTAGATTCTCAAAATTCCAAATAAAAATATAAAAACAGGAAGATTTTAGTTTTTGGTAGAAATTCAGAACTTTTTTAAAAATAAATTGCATTGTCGGTAGAGATTATTATTACTTAACCATTGATATTTATTTATAATTATTTAAAATTCAAAATAATTAAGAGTTGTGATATCACCATCTAAGGAGATTGATATGGTAGTATTGTCAGCATTATTTTGCGAAGAAGATGGAAGCTCAACTAGAAGGAACCAAAATGTTAAGCGTGCTAGAGGTGGAGGATGGGTGACCCGGGTGGAAAGTTTTACTATAAGGGATAACTGGACCTAAGATTAAGTGTAGTGTTAGAATTAAAATGATCCATGTGAGAGACTAAGAAAATGTGAATTTATTTTTCAAAAGTTTTGAAGTTAACGGACGGGATGGCGCCGAGGGTCCACCGTCAGCGTATAGGGCTACGCCTAGGGCACACGTATCTCTACCGAGGCGGACCTTCCTAGAGGAGCTACGCCGACGATGGCCTTCGGCGTAGACTACGCCAACGGCATTTTAAGGCTTTGCCGAGGGCTCGGGGCCGTCGGTGTAGCGCGCCATTCCTGTAGTGGTAGCCCTAAGTAGGTGAATGGAAATTGTCCTGTGGAACACTCAAACACAACCAATTCTTCCGATCTATGATCCGACATATTAATTGCCAACATGGAAGATTTGGAGTAGTTAACCCTGGTCCCAAATGTTTCGATCAAATATTTTAAAGCGAGTAATTGGGCTGGGCTGGCTTACATAATTAACAAGGTATCGTCCACATAAATGATAGGAAAATCAGTTCCTGAAATAGGAGGCGGAGCCCCCTTGTTGTATTCATCATCCGATCTTGCTGAGTTCCACCGTTATATTCACCGTACATCATACAAAACATGCCTAACTAGGTATCACAAATAAATGGATCCCGGTTGTTCAATATCCATTGATAACCAAGATCATTCTTTGCTAAAGAGAAATTATCACTATGAGTCAGATTCAATTGAATTGGATCCATTCCAAATAGCAAGAATTAGGATCCCCGCACAAGAGGGTTGAACCTGAGTAACATCTTGTGACCCGAGCGCTCCGAGGACAAAATAAATTACATGCTCTCACATGTACGTTTGCAATGTGGTAGGATCCCCGCGGTCTTATACCTCGATAATTAGTATACTATATTTGGTCGTAAATAGACGATGGATGTCTCAAACATGTGCACTCATGTCCTTCATTTTCATGAAAACACAAACTCCAGATGTCTCATGAAAATGTGTTGCTACAAGTTGACAATTCTACACAATCCACTGACATCCGTTAGAGAAGTCAGGCTTGTGCGTTGGAAATATGGCCATATCAATTTGCACATGTAGTGGAATGAATAGTTGCCAACCTGGTTTGGTTACGTGTAACCGTCTATACATCGCGCTATACATATGTGTCGCTGCGTACTTCCTTTTGCTTCATCTGATCTGATAGGAGCACGGCAGCAGAACTGAAGCAGCAACGATGCTAGCTAGGTTCGGATGCCCGTCGTCGTGCAAACCAGCAAGTAGCCGCAACTATTGCTGCAAACCGTCAGCAGCTACGATGAGCACCAGGTAGCTAATGCAATAGCGTGTATGCATGCATGATATTTATTGATAGCTGACTGATGTTGTCGTATCTTGCATGGTGATGCGCAGGAGGTGTCGCAGCGCAGTGAATAGTAGAGCAATGGTGGCCGGGCGGCGGGAGGAGGAGGAGGAATGGAGGAGGTATCTGGCGCCGGAGAGGTTCGAGGTGCTGGCGCATCTGGAGCCGTGGGCCGAGGCGCACATGCTGCCGCTGCTGAAGCCGGCGGACGAGGCGTGGCAGCCGTCGGACCTGCTCCCGGACGCGGCAGCACTGGGCGCTGACGGCTTCCACCAGGCGTGCCTCGATCTCCGCGCGAGAGCGGAGGGCGTGCCTGACGCCCAGCTGGTGTGCCTGGTGGGCAACATGGTCACCGAGGAGGCGCTCCCCACGTACCAGAGCATGTCGAACCGCTTCGAGGCCACCCGCGACGCCACGGGCGCCGACGGCACCGCCTGGGCGCGGTGGATCCGCGGCTGGTCCGCTGAGGAGAACCGCCACGGCGACGTGCTCAGCCGGTACATGTCCCTCTCCGGCCGCCTCGACATGAGGCAGGTGGAGCGCACCGTGCACCGCCTCATCGCCTCCGGCATGGCCATGCACGCTCCGGCGTCCTCCTACCACGGATTCGTCTACGTCGCCTTCCAGGAGCGCGCCACCTCCATCTCCCACGGCAACATGGCACGCCAGGTGGGCGCGCACGGCGACGCGTCGCTGGCCCGCATCTGCGGCGCCATCGCCGCGGACGAGAAGCGACACGAGGCCGCATACACCCGCGTCGTGGCCAAGCTCTTCGAGCTCGACCCGGACGCCACCGTGCGCGCCATGGCGTACATGATGCGGCGCCGGATCACCATGCCGGCCGCGCTCATGGAAGACGGCCGCGACAGCGACCTCTTCGCGCACTATGCCGCCGCCGCGCAGCAGGCCGGGGTGTACACGGCGTCCGACTACCGCGGCATTCTTGAGCACCTGATCCGGCAGTGGCGGGTGGAGGAGCTCGCGGCTGGGCTGTCCAGCGAGGGGAGGTGCGCGCGGGACTATGTCTGCGCTCTGCCGGACAAGATCCGGAGGATGGAGGAAAAGGCCCACGATAGGGTGCGGAAGGAGCCCACCCCGGTCATGTTTAGCTGGATCTTTGACAGGCCTGTTAGTGTCATTCTGCCTTGATGATTCCAACGAAGAGGCTATATTAGACCGTGTACTGCTCCTCCAGCCAGCGTGACGGCTTTGGCCCAGTAAGCCTTTGGAGGGATCACCTTTCTTCTTAAAAAGTCTGTCGCTGGTTTATTTATTATTTTTAACTTCCATATTTCTTTGAACCCGTGGTCCTTCGCCCGTTCTATTTTTTTTTTTTTTTTTTTTGCATTTTAGCACCGAGAATTTGTTCCCTTTCCCCTCTCTCTCTCTCATTTCCCCTCGGAACAACATATGGCCGCCCCTATGCCCAAGCCATGCCACCACCTTCAATCTTCACGATAGGCCCTACCAGACCGATCCTAGTGCTAGGGAGTGCACACCGTCGCAAAGAGGGCAGCCACGATGATGACTGTTGTGCTAAGTCCAACAACCACATCCATGCGCTAGAGCTCCTTTACACCACCACTTTGTACTGATTTCAACATCACAGGGTGTGATAAGTAAATAGTCAACCACATGATAGTGGGCATATGTTAGTTCTCTATACAAAATTAGATTGAGTTACTTTACTGTTATTATTTTGTGATCAATCACCCTATTTAGCGACTATTATTACCATGTATAGCTATGTACATTTAACTTTTAAGTTTTTTTGTGTTAATCATTTTTTGCTATGTGGTTATCCACATATTAATCTTTAAAAAAACAAACTCAAACCTATTGACATGGCATTATCTGACCACTCTACTAGAACCATGCTAATCAGCAATGGTTAACAACTTGCAAGTGAAGATATCATTAGTTAATGTGAAAATTAGTTTTGTGACCCTGTTAAGACATCCACTACTAGACTAATTTGTCCAACACTTTTATCCTCTTCCTTCAAAATTAGCCTCACAAGTGATCAAACGGTTCGTTTTTTTTCCATCGGCCCACCCACTTTGGCTATTCGTGGTTGATGGTAGGACCGCTTACAAGTGAGACCAGGTATAAGCTTACATGCAACATGCTGATGCATTTAAAATGCATACATTAACTTTGTAGTTTATTGATTCATATTCGCACATATTTGCAACATATGTGATGTTATAATCATGTTTTATATTAATTTATGGGGATTTTCCAATGATCCTCCTTATTTTCGTTATTACTATGTGAAACAAAGGAAAAGACTGCTTTGTGTATTTTTTTTAACTTTGAGGGACCTAAATGAAGTCAAATGGATCGGGGATTTTTTAGGGTTAATATTTCGCGAATAGAAGGAGCTGGAGCATTGGAACCTCAAGAGGGGAGCCCTAAGGCCCAAAAGAACCCTGGTGGCGCGGCCCCTATCCTAGGCCGTGCCACCTGACCTCTTTCCCACCTTGAGTGTCGCCAACCATCCTTCTTCATCTCCAGATCATCAACTTGACCTAAAAACTCTATACAACGGGTCCCATACACATCTCGGGAGGAGAGCACCGCAGAAACACCAAAACACCAAAACAGAGACAGTACCAACAAAGATTGGAGGGGAATCTTATGTAAGATGTATGAGTAGATGCATATCATGCACCCAGTTCTTAAGTGCTTTTTTGATCCAACTTGTATAAGAGTACATGTGTGGCAGAACGTGTGTACTAGTTGGAGTAATATGGTGGTAGTGATTCAATAGTAACAACAAATTCGAGATCTACTATAGTTTTTACATATCTTTTGTTACCTCACTAGGGATTAAGTGAAGTCATGTGCTATATTTATCTAGTGATAGCTATGGTAATCTTGTTTGATCAAGGTAGCATATTCGTATTTCACATGTTAATTCAAGATTGTTTGGAGTTTTCCCTTTCCAGATCGAGGAGTATAAGAGAACTGTGTTGCATCATGTCTATGATAGGACGTGGTTCCCATATGAATGTTAATCCTAGACATAATGAAGTTTCATCAATATTATATTACTTATAAATTGTTTGATGTCCACTAAAACTTTATCAGAGAGTAGTCAAGTGAACCCATGAACCTCGGTCCATTTTTCATCATAATAAACAACTTTACAACACCATGGCTATCATTTATATTTGTTGCATCAATTAAATAAGAAAAAAATAAAAATACTTGTATTATTAGCAAACACAAACCAAAACCCAAAAATACCTTCTTGTTATTGTTTTTACCTTTCTTGCCTTTGTAGATTGTTTTACTTTACTTTATTTACATGCTACTTTAGTTTTCTAATACGAAAACCTTGTGTTTGACAACCACACTGTGGAGTTGGGGACACAAGCTAGACAATTACTTTGTTTTGTAGGTTGCTTGAAGAGAAGAAGAAAAAGACAACTCTAAGTCAATTCCCTGAGAGTTCGATATAAACCATCGAGTCATTCTTGTGTGGAAAATACGCTTTCTACAACACTCTCCACTTGGAGTCCCAAAGAGTTGGTACACACATAGTTTTTGTCATCACGTGCGAACTGTAGGGATTCGTAGCATAGAAAACAAAAAATTTCCTACCGCGAGAACGCAATCCAAGCCAAGATGCGATCTAGAAGATGGTAGCAACGAGGGGATGAACGAGACTAACCCTTGAAGAGTTCCAAAGCCTACGAGAGGAGGCTCTCGTTGCTGCGGTAGACGATCACTTGCCGCTTTCAAAAGCGCGTAGAAGATCTTGACGGTGCCACAATCGGCAGCACCTCCGTACTCGGTCACACGTTCGGTGTTGATGAAGACGACGTCCTTCTCCCCGTTCCAGCGGGCAGCGGAAGTAGTAGATCCTCCTCGGAATCCCGACAGCACGACGGCGTGGTGGCGGTGTCGATGGAGAACTCCGGCAGGGCTTCGCCTAAGCGTATGCGGGAGAAGTGGTGGAGGAGGAGAGGCTAGGGTTTGGGGAGAGGGGTGGCTAGGGCGCCGGCCATGGGCAGCCCTCGGTGGTGCGGCCAAGAGTGGCTGCCCCCCTCCGTCTCCTCCTCATTATATAGGTGGAAATCCCCAAGAGTTGTAGTCCAAGTCTTCGAATAAGACCCCAACAACAAAACCTCCCATAGGTGGGAAACCTACTCAAGGGGGAGTCCTAGGACTCCCTTTTCCCTTAGGTGGCCGGCCACCTATGGTGGAGTCCACTGGGACTCCACCCTTTAGGGTTTGGCTGGTCATGCAAGGTGGAGTCCTTCGGGACTCCACTTTCCATGGTGATTTCTTCGGACTTTTCTAGAACCTTCTAGAACCTGCCATAAATGCACCGGATCATTTCCAAACTTGGAATATGACTTCCTATATATGAATCTTATTCTCCGGACCATTCCGGACCTCCTCGTGATGTCTGGATCCCATCCGAGACTCCGAACAAAACTTCGAACTCCATTCCTTATTCCATATCTACTTAAACGACATCAAACCTTAAGTGTGTCACCCTACGGTTCGCGAACTATGTAGACATGGTCGAGATCTCTCTCCGACCAATAACCAATAGCGGGATCTGGAGATCCATAATGGCTCCCACATATTCAACGATGACTTAGTGATCGAATGAACCATTCACATACGATACCAATTCCCTTTGTCACGCGATATTTTACTTGTCCGAGGTTTGATCATCGGTATCTCTATACCTTGTTCAACCTCGTCTCTGACAAGTACTCTTTACTCGTACCGTGGTATGTGGTCTCTTATGAACCATTCATATGCTTGCAAGCTATTTAGACGACATTCCACCGAGAGGGCCCAGGTATATCTATCCGTCATCGGGATGGACAAATCCCATTGTTGATCCATATGCCTCAACTCATACTTTCCGGATACTTAATCCCACCTTTATAACCACCCATTTACGCAGTGGCGTTTGATGTAATCAAAGTACCTTTCCAGCATAAGTGATTTACATGATCTCATGGTCATAAGGACTAGGTAACTATGTATCGAAAGCTTATAGCAAATAACTTAATGACGTGATATTATGCTATGCTTAATTGGGTGTGTCCATTACATCATTCACATAATGATATAACCTTGTTATTAATAACATCCAATGTTCATGATTATGAAACTAATCATCTATTAATCAACAAGCTAGTTAAGAGGCTTTACTAGGGACTCATTGTTGTTTACATAACACACATGTATCAATGTTTCGGTTGATACAATTATAGCATGGTATATAAACATTTATCATAAACATAAAGATATATAATAACCACTTTTATTATTGCCTCTTGGGCATATCTCCAACACGAACGTCTCAAAATTTCACGCCTAGTACAACGGCGTTCTCATGCATGTCCACGCTGCTCCCTTTTAATGGTGCTGATGCTGGTAGGAAGTGTTCGCCACCTACGCTACCGACATGGCCGCTCATCTACCATGTCGTCTTTCCGCTCTTTCCTAGACTATCACACATCACCCTTCGTCTAGCGAGCCCAATCAAGGCCCTGCTCATAGCGCGAACTCTGCCCTGTAACTTCTAATTCCGGTCTGGTCGGACACGCGTACTAAGCGGCCCATTCCCTCCACCTTGCACCCACGCCGCCTACTGACCTCTTATTCTCCTCCTTGCCACCCATGCTAGTCCTTTGACCTTTCCATAGTGATGGCACCAATCTACGTTGATACAAATTCGTTGGGACTCCAAGCGCAAAGTGATGTATCATGGGATATTTTCCCCACAAGGGTGACACGAGGGTTTATATCAAACTCTCGGGCAAACCCATATAATTGTACTATTGTTTACGCTTCAAAAACCTACAAAAAAATTGGTTGTCAAGCACAAGGTTTCAATTTATAATTGAAAACAATAACAAAATGTAGTAAATAAAGTAAATATGTATCAAGAAAAGTTAACTAGATGCATGCAATATGAAAGGTAACTAATGTTGGAGATATGCCCGAGAGGCAATAATAAAGTAGTTATTGTTATATCTTAGTGTTCATGATAAATGTTTACACCCTATGCTATAATTTTATTAACCGGAAATATTAATACATGTGTGTTGTGTAAACAACCAGAGTCCCTAGTAAACCTCTCGTTTAACTAGCTTGTTGATTAATAGATGATAATGGTTTCCTGATCATGAACATTGTATATTATTAATAAGAAGATCATATCATTAGGTGAATGATGTGATGGACACACAGCCATAGTAAGCATAGCATAAGATCAAGTCATTAAGTTCAACTTGCTATAAGCTTTCGATACATATTAACCTAGTCCTTCAACCATGAGATCATGTAAATCACTTACACATGATGGGTACTTTGATTACATCAAACGCCACTGCGTAATTGGGTGGTTATAAAGATGACATTGAGTATTCGGAAAGTATGAGTTGAGGTATATGGATCAAGATTGGGATTTGTCCATCCTGATGATGAATAGATATACTCCCGACCCTCTCGGTGGAATTTCATCTAATTAGCTTGCAAGTATGTGACGAGGTCACAAGAGATGACATACGACGGTACGAGTAAAGGGTACTTGTCGGTAACGAGGTTGAACTTGGTATGGAGATAACGATGATCAAACCTCAGACAAGTAAAGTATCGCGCGACAGAGGGAATCAGTATTGTATGTTAATGGTTCAATCGATCACTAAGTTATCATTGAATGTGTGGGAACCATTATGGATCTCCAGGTCCCACTATTGGTTATTGATCGGAGAGGGGTCTCGATCATGTCCGCATAGTTCACGAACCGTAGGGTGACGCACTTAAGGTTCGATGTCGTATAAGTAGATTTGGAATATGAGATGGAGACCGAATATTTTTCGGAGTCTCGGATGGGATCCAAGACATCACGAGGAGGTCTGGAATGGTCCGGAGAATAAGATTCATATAAGGGAAGTTAATTTCTGTGGTTCGGAATAGTTTGAGATTTTTCCGGTGGAAGACCAAGAAGGTTCTAGAAGGTTCCGGAGGGTCCACCAGTGGGCCCACGACCCCGGGAGGGGCCACTTGGGCTGAGGGGGTGCTTCCTTGCCCTAATGGGCAAGGCGCACCAATCCCTCAAGGCCCAAGCCGGCCACACCCCTAGGGTTTAGGGGAAACCCTAAAATTGGAAGGCTTGGGGGAAGGAAAGTTCCCCCCTCCCCCTTGCGCCGGCCCTAGATGGGTTTGGGCTTGGGGGGCCACCCCAACTGACCCTCCAAACTATATAAAGAGGGGAGGTATGGCCGGCCAAGGCACCCACCTGAAACCCTAGCCGCCACCTCTCCTCCCTCCTCTTTCTCCCTGCTCCGGCTTAGGTGAAACCCTGCAGGGATTCTCCTCCACCAGCACCACCACGCCGTCGTGTTGCTGGGATTCAGAGGGGATCTACCACACCTCCGCTGCCCGCTGGAATGGGGAGAGGAAGGAATTCATCGACACTGTACGTGCGGCCAGAAGTGCGGAAGGCCAGTTGCGACACGGAATGATCGTCTACATCAACCATGAGATCTGATCTCGTTTAGGCTTTGGATCTTTAAGGGTTAGTCTCTCATATCTCTCGTTGCTCCGATCTCATAGATTAGTTCTTGGCTTTTCCATAGATTGGATCTTGGATTTATTTGTCTTTGCGATAGAATTTTTTGTTTTCCATGCGTCAAACCCATCAGTGGTATTAGAGCCGTGTCTATGCATAGATCTGCTGCATGAATAGAACACAATAAGTTTGTGGGTGTTGATACTTTTTTTGTCTTTTGTTATGTGTACTTTGCATATTGCGGGATGGTGGGATAAAGCGGCCCAGGCTTGTCGTTGCCTAATCGACGGTACCTCGGAGGAGGGATCCTCACGAGGGGGAGAAGAAGTAGGGCCATAGGGCGGAGTGCTCTCGGGACGGTGGCGCGAGTTACCGGCTTCGGAACACCTGCCGATGACGGAGCCTCTGCTGCTTGTGCGGAATTATGCGGGCGCTTTCGCGTTGTTACAATGAGTTGTGGTTGTGCCTCTAGGGCTCCCAGGATCCGGCTTATAAAGGCGCACGGATCTAGGGTTTACAAGGAGAGTCCTAGCCGGATTACAGATAGCCTAGCTACGGTACAATATCTTGCTGTGCACGCCACGGATCCGCCTTCCATACTCGTCGTCCTGGATCCGGGTCCCTCATGGGCCTCCATGGATCCGGGTCACTCCTACGTCGGTACGGATCGAGCTGCGATCTGGGCTGGACTTCTTCCTTCACGATCAACAGCAATGGGCCGCCGATGGGCCACATGCCTCATCACCGTCTGTGGGCCACCGGGCTTGCCGGATCTAGGCACCGTCGATGGTACACCCATGAAGTATACCCACACAGTAGCCCCCGAGTTCTCCGAGTTTCGCCTGCAGTTTCCGCCATACTTGCTCCTTTGGTTTCCGGCATCGTCGGCAACGCGGAGAAACTTGAAGAGCTCCAACTTTGCATTTTCTTCTTTTTCCAACTTACAGCCGGAAAATGCTCTCATCCTGCGGGACTTCATCCATCGACGTTCCAAAGAACATTTCCGGGTTACTCCCTGCTCGCGAATGAGAGCCAACTTATCTTCACGCAATTACCCGGAATCTTAAAAGACTCAACGGTTCCGCCAATTCTGGCGCCATTTTCGCGCGATTTGCGCGGTAACTTATCTCTAGCCATATTTACCGCTAGGTTTTGGGACACGTGTCACACATCCAACGGCGCGACGCTTGCGTTCTGACCACAGGATGCGGAACACGAATCTTATCCCCTCAGCCTATAAATATCAGCCGTCGACCCCTTTACCCCTCATTCACCCCCTTCTCACCTCTGCCGAGCGCCGCCCGTGAGCCCTTCCTCCGCCGCGCCGAAACCTGCCGGAAAGTCACCGGAGCATCGCCGGAGCGAGCCCTCCGCCGCAGTGTTCTTCGTGTTCTTAACTCCGGCGAGCCACCGCGTGGAAAAACTCGCCGCCAGCAACTCCGACCGCCGCACACGCCATTACGGTAAGCTTCGAGCTTCACTTTTGCGCCGTAGTTGGTAGGGGTGAACCTGGGGAAGACGATGTGGGATCCGACTGAGGAAAGTTTCCGCCAAACTCTTTTTCTTCAGATGTCTTCAACAACTCCGCCTCCACTCGGATGGATCATGCCAATCTCCTCCGCCCCTCTCCCTTCGCTCCAGTGGGCTGGATCCTTCAAAGGATTCCGGCAAGGGCTGAGGGGACTCAGCTCACCCGGAAAACCTCCGGGGCGGTCAAACGGAGCAGCAGGCGGAAGAGGCTGCCAAGAAATCGAAAGCTCGGAAGCGCGACTCCGAAGCTAAGGGAAAGTGGTGGCCCTGTACCACCACCGAGATGAATTGAAGAACCTCGAGGCGAAGGTTTCAACCGGAAGCTGGAGGTCAGTTCCAAACTAACCAGCTCCGGCCCAAGGGACGACGAGATGGTGCTGACGAAGGCCGGTGGAGCGCGGATTTTCATTTCCGCCTTCAGACTTCTTCCGGGAGATTCTGAAGACGTATGGGCTCCAACCCCATAACATATCTCCGAATAGCTTGCTCGCCATCAGCAACCACGTCGCTCTCTGCGAAGGCCACCTCCGGGTAACTCCAGAGCTTCTCTTCCAATACTATTTCTCTGTCAAGAAGGAGAAGATCCGCCAAACTTCCGAATTGGCGACTTGCGGATCCGTCACCTTCATAATCCGCCCGGGCCGCGTCTACCCCCCCACCGCCGCCATGAATCCGCGAGGTACTGGTCGGGGTTTCTACTGAAAGACGTCTCCGGCGGCGGCGAACTGCCGCCATTCAAAAACTGCCCCGCCACCGAGCTTCCGTCATGGGCACACGCCCCACTTCTCCGGCTGCCTCGGCACAGCCGCGCTATGGCGGATCTGGCTACGGAGGAGGCGACGGGCGACTTAACTTTCTGGTTCACCGGATCCCGCGCTACAACAGAGGATGTCTGATGTTTGAATACCAGGCGCGGCGATCCAATGCGCGCCACCAAGGACAATCTCTCCGCCGACGCCATCGACAAGAGGATCGGGTCCTCATCAAAATCACACGTGAGCTCCATGTTCACGTATGCAACAAAGACATCCACACGGAGGGATCCGGAACTGCGGTACATCGTCTTGACTTTGGTTTATCGCTTTTCTTCAAACTTTTGGCTAAGTGTAACGTTGAACTAGCTCGAGGCGCTTGAGGAAAATCAACTCGGAACTCTCCTCCGAGTCCCATCCACCGGCCACGCGGATCCGGAAGCCACGTCAGAGGCGGAAGCTCCTGAAGCTCCACGTCCCGCGAAGAGGAAGAAGCCAGCCCCTTCCAGCCCTCACGCGAAACGCCCCCGCGAAACGCTCAGCATCGCGGCTACCCGGAAAGCTGAGGCGGAAAAGAAGCGCCTCGCGCTGATTAATACCAGCAACAAGGGGCAGCCTGCCATCCAGCACTTTTTCAAGCCTTCCGGGTAAGCGTCTTCTTCCGAGACCCAAGTTCTGGTTTAACACTCGCTCTTATATTTGTATGTTTTCCTGAAGTTCCGGAAGCCAGCCTCCCAAGGCCCCAAGGGTCCTTAAGAAGAAGGCCAAACCATCTCCGGCTTCCTTCCCTATCACTCCTGAGGTGGAAGTTCCGCCTAAAGCTTCATCTGCCAGCAAGCCGGATCCGAAGGACATCATTGACCTTGATGACCTTCCGGAAGACCCTGCCCACCATGGTGACTCCGCCCAGGGGACCTCCTCACCCACTCCTCCACCAGATCAACCAAGTTCCGCTTTCGCGGGACCTACTGAGGAAGAGCAAGAGCAAAAGGTCAAGCTCCTCCAAGTTACCAATGCGACCCGAGTCAGCCTCGAGCCAACTCCATCCCTCCAAAAACTTTCCCTCGCCGAGCGTCACGCGGAGGTTTCCGCCATGCTGAATAAGGTATGGGGGAAGCCGGAAGAGGAGGTGGGTTATCTCGCGGAACTGGAGGACAGCCTGAAGGAATTTTTCGCCAAGCACAAGGAAGTGCGGCAGGTAATACTAGCCCCCAAGCATTGGGTGATATAGTTCCGTGTAACATGTATTAGCCGATGCTTTCTCCAAATGTACTGTTAGGCGGAAATTTGAAATGTTTATCCAAGCCTTTGAAATCTTCGCCAGCCCCCCAGATTTTAATATCCGACTAACTCTGCTGCTTCTCAGTCCACGCGGAAACTGCACGAAGATTTGCGCATTCACGTGCTGGAGCAAATCAAGGAGATCGAGGGACTGCGCGAACACGCGGAAAATAGCCGAAAGGCTATCCAGCTGCTTGAGACCCGACTTCAAGGTACGAGATCCGGATCTTTACTTTTTTTTGTGCTGACAGTTGTTCAGGGTGCATAACATGTTCAATTCTGCTTTCAGAAGAAACTGCCAAGCATTCCTCGCTTGATGAACTATCCGCCAAGGTCAAGGTGCTTGAGGCGGAGAACGAGTCCCTCCAAAACTTCATGAAAGAATCTTCAAGCAAAGAGACTGAGGCGAGGAAGGAGCTCTCCGAGAAGCATGCCCGTGAGAAGGCGGAACTGATCGACAAGGGAGAAAAGCCAAGGCCGCGTGATCTCCATAATTGCCAAGAACAAAGCCCTAGAAGCGGAGGCGGAAGCCATTGACAAGCTTATCTTTCGTAAGCATTTTTCCGCGTCGTTGCTCCGACCACCTTGCATGTTTTCTCTGACGGAACTGAACCTCTCTCTTCCACAGCAAGCCTCGGCTTTGAGTGGACAAAGGACTCAAACCTGACGAGGACGGAGGCGTACGATGAAGCGCGGATCTCAATTGATGCGCTGTTTGAAGCCTGTCGCGGAATCGCCACGGCTCTGTCGCTGAAGAAGGCCAAAACCACGGTCATCGACACGATGACCAAACTCATCGACAGGTGCCGGAGTTCATCAGAGAGGCAGTCTTGACACGGGAGCCGCCTCCTTAGTCTTGGCCTGCAGGCTTTCTTCCCCTCACTCAACTGGCGCAAGTTGCACGCGAGCCCAGGGTTCCGACATGAGCGCCCTCCTCGCGGAAACAGAAGGCTATGAAGAGCTGTTTGTCGCGAGTGGATCACTCGTTCGGTACAAGCGGCACAATCTGCCCGAAGGTTTTTCCGATGCAGAGGAGGAAGCAGGCGAGCTAGAGTATTATGGGGAAGGATCCGGGTCCGCAGCGAGCACTCGGAGAAAACTGGAGACGACTCTGAAGCCGGATCTGGCGGCGGCGGCGACGGCTCCAGCTGGCAATGAAGAGGAGGACTCAGTAGAGTTCTGTTTGAAATAATGAAACAAGTTGCATCATTTTGGCCCCAGAGGTTTGTAATAAGACTTTAAATTCTTAAGTAGCTAGGATCGAAACGATTATGCATGGGGCGGAAACACTTATCCTGCTATCCGTTAAGTATTATGTGCATGTTTCGTTTTATGTTGGAAAGCAAGTGCTGACTTCGTTATTTTCCGGCTTGCCCGCTTGACCTTCCACGAGCCGGAAAACCTTAGCCGGAACGCTCGCCGGCGGCGACGAGCCCAATGGCAGTCCGTCCATAACCGCGGAAACAACCCCCGGGCATAGGTGCCGGAAATCGCTACTAGGAATCCACGAGTTCGCAACAGATAACAACTTAATCAGAAAACTTAAGCTTACGTCCTAAAGGACGATTTTGAAAATCACAACTTTCATACACGCCTAGGCGGAAATATCCAGCTCTGCGGTTTTAGTCGGAAAAACATACACGATCTAAAATGAACAAGTAAAGGAGGTAAAAGACTCATAAGAGTGAACCATAAGCTTTATTTCATTGATCATGTATAACTATTACAGAGTTTGTAACTCGGAGAAAAAAAAATATGCTAAGTGTAGAAAGGACGTAGCTGTGCGATATTCCAAGGGCGATCTGTTTCATCGTAGATGTCATCCGGATCCTCACGCTTGCGTTTCCGGTGCCAGTTAGCAGGTCTATCCCTTAGCTCGCGGAAATCAACAAGGTAATACGACCCGTTATGAAGCACTTTGCTAACGACGAAGGGTCCTTCCCATGGAGATTGCGGCTTATGGTCTTTCACTGTCGAAGGCGGAGGACCGGGTCTCCCGCCATGAAGGAGCGTTTCGAACTCGGCGACTGTGATAACGTCGGAGCTTTTGCTGGTAGATGGCGGATCTCTGGTCAGCTAAGTTCCGAGCTTCCTCGATCAGGTCCACAGATAGCTGTGCAGCCTCGTGGTGTTTCTTCATTGTAGGCGGAAACTCGCGGTGAATGGATGATGTCGGAGGAAGCACGGCTTCGGATCCGTATACCAGGAAAAAGGGGTAAACCCTGTTGATCTGTTAGGGGTAGTTCGTAAACTCCACAGAACAGCTTCCAACTCATCAGCCCAAGCTCCAGCTGCTCGTCAGCGGTCCTTCAAGGCGTGGTTTAATTCCTGATAATATTAGGCCGTTAGCCCTCTCAACCTGACCATTGGACTGTGGATGAGCCACAGATGCGAGGTCCAGTCGTATCCCCATTGTTTCACAATAATCCCTCAATTCTCCTTGAGCGAAGTTCGTGCCATTATCTGTGATTATGCTGTGTGGGATGCCAAATCTCATCACGAGGCTGCAGACGAATTTTAGTGCTGTAGCACCGTCGGCTTTTCTCCGGCTTGGCCTCGATCCATTTGCTGAACTTGTCAACAGCGACCAGGTACTCAAAACCGCCAGGAGATGATCTTTTTAACTTACCAACCATATCGAGCCCCCAGACCGCAAATGGCAGGTGATAGGTATGGTCTTCAGCTCTTGGGCTGGAGCGTTTGGTTGAGTAGCGTAGTACGACAACCTCGGCAGGTCTTGACTATTTTATCAGCGTCTTCTTTAGCGTAAGCCAATAGAAACAACCGAAAAGCTTTGCAGTGATACGGGAGCGGCGTGATGCCCGCAATCCCTGCGTGGATCTCTCGAGGATTTCAATGCCATCTTGGTTGGAGACGCATTTAAGAAATACCCCTGCTGCACTTCGTTTGTAGAGCTGACCATCAACTATTGTGTAGGTTCTTGCTCGTCTGACGATCTGTCGTGCGAGGACCTCGTCCTGCTGGCAACCGATCGATGAGGTAGTCCAGAAAGGCTGGGTCCAAGCCGGAATGATAGCCATCACTTCCCTAGCCGGAGACACTGCCACCTCTGGGTTTTCCGGGTTAGCGCCCTTAACCGAGGGTATCGGAGATGCTCCAGGAAAATGCCAGGCGGAATTGGTTTCTGCCGGATCCGAGCTTGGATAGCATGTCTGCGTTGTGTTATCGTCTCTCCTGACGTATTTGACTTCGTATCAGGAAGCTCTTGGCGATCTCGTCAACTTCGTCTCTGTAGACGCCATGACGGAATTCGGCGTTCCAAGTTCCGGCTACTGCTGTGCCACCAGGTCGGAATCTCCACAGCATATGATGTGCTTGATCCCCATTTCCTTAGCGATGCGCAGACCGTGTAGTAGGGCCTCATATTCCGCCATGTTGTTAGTAGCTTCGAAGTGGATCAACGAACATCGCAGTTCTTCTCTAGGGATTTCAGGGTGACACCGGCTCCGAGCCTTGATGCTGCTTGGATCCATCGAAGTGCATAACCCATGTCTCTGGTTCGGCTCAGGACTTGCATCCGGAGCTTGTCCAATGCAACAAAATCTGCGGAACCTGGGATTTTACCGCAGTCCTTGGCTTGTAGCGATGTCGAAGGCGAGATAATTCGATGCCCCATTTAGCCGTACGTCCTGTTGCGTCAGCGTTGTTGAGAATTGTTGACACGGAGCCTTGCTCACGACGTTACTGGATGCTCTTGGAAATAATGCCTCGCTTCCGGCTGCCTAGGAACACGCCATAAGCTAGCTTACGAAAGTGAGGATATCTCTGTTTGATTCCGTCAGCACCTCGCTAATGTAGTAGACAGGTCTGGACGTCATACTCATGACCTTCTTCCTTTCGCTCCACCACAATGACGAGGCTGACGTTGGTAGCTGCCAGATAAAGGAGCATTGGCTCTGACTCTACTGGGCTGCCAAGATAGGCGGGGAGGTGAGTATTTCCTTCAACCCTCGAAGAGCTGCATCAGCTGCGTCGTCCCAAACAAATTTGTCTGTTTTCTTCAGCAGCTTGTACAGAGGTAGTGCCTTCTCGCCAAGACGGCTAACAAACCTACGATTGCTGCGACACAACCAGTTAGTCGTTGCACATCTTTGAGACAAGTTGGCCTTTTGATACACAGGATTGCCTTGATCTTTTCCGGGTTAACCTCAATGCCTCTGCGAGAGACTGAAGCCAAGGAGTTTTCCGGCTGGCACGCCAAAACACTTCAGCGGATTTAACATCATCTTGTACTGCGGAGGTTGTCGAAGGTTTCTTGAGGTCGCTGATCAAGTCGGATCCTTTCCGGGTCATGACAGCGATGTCGTCGACGTAAGCGTGCACGTTCCGGCCATTTGGTCCTTCGCACCGCTGCATCGTACGCTGGTAGGTACACCTGCATTTTCAAACCAAGGGCATAGTAACATAGCAGTAAGTACCGAGCGGGGTAATGAATGAAGTCGCCTTTTGGTCGGATTCCTTCATCCGGATCGATGATACCCGGAATACGCATCAAGAAAACACAAAGTTCCGCCCCGCCGTCGAATCAATGACTTGGTCAATGCGCGGCAAGGGGAACGGATCCTTCGGGCAATGCTTGTTCAAGCCAGAGTAATCGATGCACATTCTTAGTATTTCAGTGTTCTTTTTGGGTACAAGGACGGGATTCGCGACCCAATCGGTGTGGATAACTTCTATTACAAAACCTGCTTCTAGTAACTTTGCTAGTTCCATTCCTATGGCGCGGCGCTTCTTATCTCCAAAGCGTCGCATAGCTTGCTTCACTGGTTTGGCCCCCGGATTTATGTTGAGGTAGTGCTCGGCGAGTTCCCTAGGTACTCCGGACATGTCAGAAGGTTGCCATGCGAAGATATCCATGTTAGCGCGGAGGAACTCGACGAGCGCGCTTTCCTATTTGGGGTCCATGTTGGCTCCGACTGAAACCTGCTTGGAAGAGTCACCTGGAATGAGGTCATGCTTCTTGGTTTCTATCGGGCTTGAAGGAGGTTTTCTGCTCGAAATGCTTCTTGGTGGTCTGCATCTCGTCGGATCCACCGCGGCTCTGAGCCTTCAGCTCTTCTCCGGATATCACAGACTCTGCGAGGCGGCTTCGCCTAACTCGCACTCATGAGCCTTTTTGTAGTCTCCGGATACGGTAATCATACCTTTAGGACCCGGAATCTTGAGCTTGTTGTAGATGTAGCACGCTCTTGCGTGGAACTTGTGGTAGGTGGGCCTGCCGAAGATGACGTGGTAGGAGCTCTTGAAGGGCACAACTTCAAACGTGATCTTCTCTTCGCGGAAATTATGAACATCGCCAAAAGCCACGGGAAGTGTGATGCTGCCGAGGGAGTTTGCCTTCTTACCCGGAACCACACCATGAAACTCGGTGGTGCTATGTTTGAGCTGTTCCTTGGTGAGGTTCATCCGCTCTAGAGTCTCCGGGTACATGATGTTTAGCTGGCTCCGCCATCCAGAGCACTTGGAGAAGTCATACCCGTCTATGCGGGGACTTACAACCAAGGCGTAGCATTCCTTTGGCACAATTGCGGGATGATCCTTCCGATCAAATGTGCACGGAATTTCCGACCACCTGACGTACTGCGGCACAGCCGGAACTATGGCGTTCAGGATCCGGGTAGCTGACTTGGAGGCGCGTACTGTTGGGGTTCCGAGGAAAGTGTGGTAAGCCCCCACGCTCTTTTTGTCGAATGGATTGGATTTACCTGCGGCTCCTGCCTTGGGATCCGGCGAGTTATCATCCTCATCCATCGCCTCGGAACTATCGTCCTCCTTGTCTTTGTTCTTGCCCTTGCCACCTTTTCCGCGAGGGCGGTGCTTCCGGGCGCGCTTTAGATCATTGACCCACTTGCAGTTGCGGTTAGTATGAGTGGACTTCCCTGTAACCGGATCCAGATGGGCCAGGCAGGGCATGTCTCTGTACTCCTCATAGGTTTGCGGTGCGCGGGATCCGGCGGCAGTGACCTCGGAGGTATGCTGCTGACCCCTGCCGGTTCCGCTTCCACGTCCGCGTCCTCTTCCGCCTCCTGGACCTCCGCGTTGAAACGCCATGGCGACCATCTCGGATCCGCCACTCTTCTGGTCATCAGGGTTCTTGCGCTTATGCTGCTGCTGCTGCCGCCGTTGTCACGGTTCTTCTTTTGTTGGTGCGGGGGGATTGCTGTAGCTGCGAGATCACCGCTGCGTCGTCATCGGCGGTGTGATCGCTAGCGATGGTGATCATGTCATCCAACGTCAATTTATTTGCATTGACCAAGCAAGTTAGCTTGTGTCGCAGCAATCCTCCTCGCTGCAAGCCCCCAATGAAGGCGTGCATTGCTGTGCGGTTGTCGACGTTCTCGCACTCGTTTCTGCATGCCAACCATCGGGTGAGAAGTTCCTCGATGTTTCGCCCTTTTTCTGGATGCATGCCTGCAGGTCGCTTGTTGTGGCAGGTCTCTTGTAGGTGCCCCTGAAGTGTTTCTCAAGCGTTCTTCGGGTCGAACCAACAAAAGATGGAATTCTTCTCAAGGTCGCTGAGCCAGATCCGGGCTGGACCTACAAGGTGGAAGCATGCGGCAGGCGATGTTAGGGGTTCCTCCGGCGAAGGTTACAGCATTATAGTAATCCTCAATCCAGGTATCCGGCCTTTCGGTGCCATCGTAATGCTTCAGATTTCCGGGTAGCTTGAGGTTCATCCTTGGCTTTGGTTCCTCTCGAATCATCCTGCCAAAGCACTTCGGACCAATGTAGTCGGTTCGTACTCGTTAAGGCGGTCCCGTGCGTCGCGCGAGCCGTGGCGAGGAGACTTTGAGCGAGAGCGAGATCTCCGGCCATTGCCTCCGCCTCCACCTCCGCCGCCACCGCTAGGTGGTGGTGAGGGAGACCTGCGAGGTGGGCGGTCGACTTCTTGCTTCCGCCATCTGAATCTCCTCGGCCTTCCTGGTGCTGACTCCGGCTCCTGTGGCTGCCTTCGCCTTGGCGCTGGCTGCCCTGGTCGTTCCGGCGAGGCTCCGGGTCACGGCTCCGACGAGGCTCTGGGTCCCGGCTCTGCGAGGTTCTGGGTCGCGGCTCCTGCGAGGTTCTGGGTCGCGGCTCCTGCGAGGTTACGGATCGCGGTTCCGGCGAGGCTCGGACCGCGGTCTTCATTCCGACTCCTCCTGGGCTCGGGCTCATGAACATTGTTCTGATTCCGGCGAGGTTCGCGAGCGCTCCCTGTTTCTGTTTCTTGGCAGCACGTTGTCGCGGATAACAAGCGCACCATGCCCTATGGGCCTGGTGTTTCCGGCTGGACTACGGCGGCGAGGGGGTCGCGGGTAACCGTTGGGTGGAGGTGAGGGGTTGCGGTATTTGTCTCTTCCGGAGTACATCGCGTCCTTTCCCTTCCTTGGATCCGACGGAGGCGTCTGTGACGGAAATTTCCAGATCCGAGGCGGAATCTTCCTTGGGAAGCTCCTGCGTCTCAGATCGGATCCGGCTGTGCGGTCTGCGTCGGTCGCGTTCTTACCGGTGGGTTTCCATCGGAATCGACGGTTTCCCCGATGAAGATGTGTATGCCGCCAATTGGGACGATGGAGAGCTTGACGGGGTTTGTTCTAGCCGGAATCCAGCACTCATCCGGAGGGACGATCGGCAGATTTCCGGCGTAAAGGACGCGCCCCACAGCGATGGTGTCGTCGTAGCTTCCCATGGCGGAACCCTCCCGGTTCCGGCCTCCAGACGCCACAGGCCCCACGGTGGGCGCCAGCGTCGTTGCCTAATCGACGGTACCTCGGAGGAGGGATCCTCACGAGGGGAAGAAGAAGTAGGGCCATAGGGCGGAGTGCTCTCGGGACGGTGGTACGCGAGTTACCCGGCAGGAACACACACGATGACGGGGCCTCTGCTGCTTGTCTGGAATTATCTGGGCGCTTTCGCGTTGTTACAATGAGTTGTGGTTGTGCCTCTAGGGCTCCCGAGATCCGGCTTATAAAGGCGCACGGATCTAGGGTTTGGAGAGTCCTAGCCGGATTACAGATAGCCTAGCTACGGTACAATATCTTGCCGTGCACGCCACGGATCCGCCTTCCATACTCGTCGTCCTGGATCCGGGTCCCTCATGGGCCTCCATGGATCCGGGTCACTCCTACGTCGGTATGGATCCGGCCTGCTGATCCTGGGCTGGACTTCTTCCTTCACGATCAACAGCAACTGGGCCGCCCGATGGGCCACATGCCTCATCACCGTCTGTGGGCCACCCGGGCTTGCCGGATCTAGGCACTGTCGATGGTACACCCATGAAGTATACCCACAACAGGGCTAACTTTACATGACCGTGTTCATGAGACTTGCTCCACGCTTGACATGCAACTTGTATTGGATAAGTGGCTTTGCGGGTGTCTGTCTCTCTCACCATAGTTAAGATTCAATTTACTATTTCAATCGACAACACTAGTATCACCGTTGTGGTTCTTGTTCGTAGGTAGATTGGATCTTACTTGGAAGCCCCAAACCACATAAAACATGCAAACACTTTTTAGAGGCGTCTAACTTGTTTTTGCAGGGGCATGTGATGTGATATGGCTATGTGATGATGACTATATTTGATGTATGAGATGATCATTACTGTATTGTGGCAACCGGCAGGAGCCTAATGGTTGTCTTTATTGTTTCATGACCTGCGTGTCCATCACCATGTAATAACTTTATTTCATTATTATGAGTTAGTAGTTGTAATAGTTGCTATGGATGGTGGACAACCATGAAGCGGCGCCATGGACCTTGGCACAATGCTGGTGATGATGGAGATCATGCTCATGTGCTTTCGAGATGGAGATCAAAGGCACAATAAGAAAAGGCCATATCATATCACATTATCCATGCATGTGATGTTAATCCCTTTATGCGTCTTATTTTTCTTAGATCGCGATGGTAGCATTATAAGATGATCCCTCACATTAATATAAAGATAATAAAGTGTTCTCCCCTCATATGCACCATTGCTAAAGTTCATCGTTTTGAAGCATCTCATGATGATTGGATGTGATAGATTCTATGTTCACATACAACGGGTGTACTCCATGTTGCACACGCGGAAATACTTGAGTTTGCTTGACGAGCCTAGCATGTACAGACATGGCCTCGGAACATAGGAAACCAAAAGGTTGAACACGAGTCATTTGGATGATATGATCAACATGTTGATGTTCACCATTGAAGCTACATCATCTCACATGATGATCGGACTTGGTGTAGTGAATATGGATCGTGTGCCACTAAACAACTATGAGAGATGTTGTATTAAGTGGAAGTTCATTAGTAATTAGATTAAAACTTGAACTAATTATCCTGAACATAGTCTGAATTGTATTTTGAATTAATTTGTAGAATTGGCATCCGATATCTACCATGCGCTAGTCTTGTAATTGAGGTAGAAATAATGTTAAGTCTGACAAGCAACTTTACCGACTGGTACCGTATTGTTAAAGAATCAAGAAATGATTAAGTCCTGTTGCAAACTTTTGGTAAACCTCAAATTGCTAAGAGTAATGTTTTCAATTAGTACCTAAAATTATAGGGATTTCTATTTTCGTGCCCTCGGGTCCTTAGTTGTGCTCAGTTTTCCCCAGCTCCTTAGTTTTTCCTCAGTTTTCCCCAAGACCTTGTCTGAAACCCGCAGAAGGAGATCGGACGGAAGGAATCCGTTAAGTTACATATTTGCGGATTTCGGTGAATGCATTATTGTCACCCCTCTAACAATTATCAACTATCTTTCGCTTTCCTTTTCTTTTAGGGGATATAGTTTTGGCATATAGTTTTGGTAATTTGAAACGGCCCAAAAGTGGTATAATTTTGGTATAAACATGAGGCATACATATTTGCGGATTTCGGTGAATAGATTATTGGGAGCCCTAGATTATTTGTCACCCCTCTAACAATTATCAACTTTCTTTAGCATTCCAATATAGTTGGTAATTTCGGTTAATGCACACACTAACTATGAAAACAACTACAAGTACATGTAACTGAATAATGAATTTGTAACAAGGTATCCCTTGTAACAACTTCTAGCGCCTAGGTGAGCAATGATAAGAATCCGATCGCAATTATACAACAGAAAAAACAACCAGCCATCAGATTAGCTTGGTTCTTCAACTCGATCAGCTGCCTTAACTGCTTGTTCATTTTCTTCAGTTCTCCCTTCACTTCCACCAGTCCTGCATTGGGAGCATTAGGCATAATCGGAACGGCTCCTCTCTCCGCCGCATTCTCTACAGCAAGTCCCCCTCCCAAATTGCGCTCCCCAATAGCGCCAATTGATTCCTGCAATTGAAGCCTCTGAACGTACACATCGATCCACTCGAAATGCCTGCATTTCTTCAGGATCTGAAAACAACAACGGGAACCCTAAATCCCAAATTCGAGGGAATAGCAAGAAAATCGAGAGAAAACAGAGAAATTGGAGCGAGATCTAACCTTATCCCCCTCTCTATATTGCAAGCTCTCGCATGCAAGGAACTCACGCCCACGGTTGCTGTTCTCGTCCGTCTTACAGATCGACCGCTTCAGAGGCTCCTGGCATGGGCAGTCAGGGCATCTTGTCAAAGGCACGGGTCCATACTGCGGCCATGAAGAACGGGAGGTCGAAGAGAAACTAGACATCACCCGCCTGCCGGAGAAGGGTTGCCGCTAGCGGAGAAGAAGAACAATGGGGCGCGGGTAAAGAAAGGGGAAGCAATGGCACGGGCACGGGCACGGGGCTGGCTCGGGCTCCCATTTTGCAACGGTCACCTGGGTAAGCTGTGGGTCCGGCGCACTAACGTGGACAAGTTGTGGGTCCCATGATGATCTGGATAAGTGAAGACGTGTCCACTGCGGGGCACCAACAGCGGCCCCACTTGCCGGCACCAACCAACGTCAACTAAAGGGAATCCTCCGTCCGAGCTCCTTCTGCGGGTTTCAGACAAGGTCTTGGGGAAAACTGAGGAAAAACTAAGGGGCTGGGGAAAACCGAGCACAACTAAGGAGCCAGTGGCACGAAAATAGAAATCCCAAAATTATATTGTCTCCATGAAACGTGATTTTCAAATCCGTTTCAAAAGTAAGGAGCTGGAAAGTTTGTTTTCAGGAATAAGCAAGGTATGAGATATATGTGATATCTAAGACCTTATTGCAAGATGATAGAATATAATATAGTGAGACTACATAAACTCATAAGTTTTATGGGAATGTACGAAAGTTGAAGACGCTGGGCGTCCTGATCCTCCAACTAGTTGGGCACTAACGATATTTACATATCCATGTGTCGTCGTGGTGAACAGACAGATGCCATATGATGGCTTAGATTGGGGCCGAATGGACGCTAGAGGATTCGGGGGAGGGTTTGCGACTAGATGGGACGAACTTCCGGATGCTTTCCTCAAGAACACAACCAAAGGCCGGTATGCAAGAAGAGAGACAAGAGGAAGAACTCTTTACTAGATCGCTTGCTTCATAGATCTCAACAGGATTACAGGTGCTTGGATACAAGTTCTATCGTCTAATCTCCTCTGTGGACACGCGCCTGTAAGAGGCAATACCCCCTCTCCTTATATAGGGGAGAGGGTGGCTTACAGAACAAGAAACCCTAATGGCATCTTTGACTGGACAAACTACTTTACAAAGCTACTTTAACCATAGATGACGCCGGAGTCTTCTTTAATCAGGGACGCTGACGTCCTCCGGCTTCTTTCAGCGTCATCTCTCTCTTTGGTGCCAGGGCTCTGATTAAAGCCGCTTTGCTTAGCTCATCCTTGTCTTCTTGCTCTGAAGAGAATCTTTGATCAGTCCTGCCGACAGGCCCTTCTTTCCGGTATCTTCCTTACCAGGTTCCGGTATACCCCTCCTGGGGATACCGGCTTAGCTTCACTTAGCCCAAACTCCTACCTTTGTGTTCCGGTAAGAATATTAAACCGGTATCTCGATGTCTCAAACCATCCGGTTTGGCACGCCTTTGGCGTACCGGGGGTAATCCCCCCAACATTAGTCCCCGAAGCTGGTATAGTCTGGCGGATTCTATCCTACAGACCATGCCAGGTTTTTATCTTTTAGGATACCGGTTTAATCTCTCCGGCTTCGAACTTGGATCCGGCATCTTTGCCCTTATTTGTCTTTTCTCTCTTTGCAAGGCATCCTCCGGCATCTCTTTTCTCCGGTATCATTCGCATTTACTCTTTCCTCGGCGAAGTCGAGAATATTTCGGGCCCCGCGCCTGTCAGTGACATGCGCACTGTTAACTGGCGCGCCAGTGTCAGATGTCACTTCGCTTCGACTCCCGCGCGTTCATTAAATGCGGCACTGCGGATCCCACTAGCCACTTCGGATCTCGTGAGCCTCCGTGTGGCTTCTTATTTTTCGCGTGTACTTCCTCGCCACGTGGCGGCCCGTGGTGCGAACCGTCGCGGGCCGCGAGGCGAACGCTGCGGCCCGGCGGTTTTCGGCCCACCTTCTCTCTTCTTTATAAGGAGAACTGCCCTTTCTTCTTCCTCTTCTTGCATTCCCCAACCTTCGCGCACAGTACTCCTCGCCTCTACGCCTTCGCCGCTCTTCGTCCACCGTTGTTCGCTTGAGCTCTGTCGCCCGGCGAACTTACGCCGCGTTTCCGCCGGACCTCGCAGTGCGGAAATCTTCCGCAACACCTCCGTCGCGCCCGCATCATTCTTGCTTCTCCGCATCCTTCTCCGCTTCGCCGTCGACGGTGCTCGTCGGCGACAATTGGTCCGCCCCTTCGCCGGCGAACGTCTTCCCCAGCGACTGCGCCGCTCGAGGTTAGTGCCAATCTCACTTTGCTTGCCATTTGCTTGTTTTCTAGATCTTGGGTCGATAGTGTTCTTATTTCCTCTTTTTCTTTGATTTTCTTCTTACTCGTAGATCTTCGCGCGGGGTTCAACTGTGGGATTTCTGTTTTTTCGCCTCCAAACCCATGTCTGGCGAGGAATCTTCCTCTGCTTTGTCTTCTTCCTCCTCCGGTAGCCAGCGTAGACAATCTTCCGGTGGATCTAGGGCTTCAGATCCTATGGATACCGATTCCGGCAACCAGCAGGGATCCGGTAGCCGCCAAGAATCCGGTAGACGCCTAGAATCCGGTAGCTCTAGCCAAGCATCCGGTAGCCACCTAGAATCCAGTAGCTCTAGCCAAGCATCCGGCGAAGAGCCTTCCCCCATCACTCGTGGAGCCTGGATGGGCTCCAATGTTACCGAATTCGAGATCGATTGGCTATACCGGTCCCGCAGGATTCCGGAAGGAGTAACCTGCCGGCTTCCTGGTGACGAAATTGAACCGGAGCTCCAGCCCGGTGAACATGTTGTTTTCCTTGCTCATTTTGAGCGTGGCTTCGGCCTTCCCGCTTCGCCTTTTTTCCGGGAGTTCCTAGATTTCTATGAACTCCAACCTCATCACCTTCCTGGCAATGCCATCTTTTACCTTTCCTGCTATGCCACCTTCATGGAGGCCTACATCGGCATTCGTCCCACTCGTGAGACGTTTGCCCGCTTCTTTTCTCTGCGGATTAATTCCGTTCAGGGCAAGGAAATACCTAAGCCCAAGCCGCCTGTGGAGTGTGGGTCCTGCATCGTTGGCTCCCGCCAGGGGAGTCCTTTCTTTAAGTTCACCGGCCTCGAGTCCTGCCGCGCCTGGCAAGGAACTTTCTTCTACGTGAAGAACAACGGCCGCGCAAATCTCATTGATCTTCCGCCGTTCAAAGTGGGGCCTCCCAGTAGAGCCAACTGGAGTTACAACCCGAAGACGGATCATATCGAAACCAACCGGGTGGTACGCTTCATGGCCTCTTTGAAGAAGGAGACCAACATCTGCTCGGATGATATCATCCGCACTTTTATTTCGCGCCGGGTACTCCCTCTCAAGCGCCGGATGCATAGGATGAGCGAGATGTACGGTCCTGGCGATCCCACCAAGATCACAGGCCGTCCCCTTAGCAAGAAGGACGTCGTCCACAAGGCTAAGCAGATCTGCCAAACTGCTATGCCGTTTGACTGGGAATGGGGCCTCCTTCCCCTCAGCACTACTAACCCTCTGACATGGGCATACCCTTCGGGTAACCATTATTAGTATACCTGGCTCGGCCCAATATGGAGAAGACCCAATATGGAGAGAAGGCCCAACAAGGCAACCCGAAGAAGTAGTCGACTAGGACTCTTGTAAAACCCTAGGCTGGTTGCATATATAAAGCTAGCCAGGGCACCCGAAAGAGGAGAAGAACAGATAGACAGAATATAGACAACATAGCTCCGCATATGGCGGCACCCTGTAAACATACATATGATCATATACTGGATTACTAGCAGCACGTAGGGATCCTCCACCGAGGGGACCCGAAGCTGGGTACGTCGTGTGCCTAATCTCGTCCCCGGAATCTCCATCGTCGCTCTCTCCCGAAACCCTAGTCTACAACACGTAGGCATTGCCGAGGTATTCCCTCGTCAATTGGCGCCGTCTGTGGGAAATAGCGACGCTGGATTTTGTCATCCGGGCGGGATCCATCAAAATATTTCGTCGCCATCCAGTTTGAAGACAAGAAATAATTAAGATCCATCTGGTCCAACGTGCTTTGAAGCGCTCAAAACCATCATCATCAGCAGGCAATGACTTCGTCATCATCAAATTTGCAGCCGTCGTGGCTGTTCAGATTGGAAAAATCGAGTACGCGGCCGGGACACAGTGTACAGGCGAAATCATCAAGATTGATCAGCTGGAAACAACGGGAAATAATCAAGTGGCTAGCTGAATCCAAGTTCCAAGAAGAAGAAGAAAGAAAATCCCGGTGCGAGGCGGCGATAGCTATGATCTAATCGACCAAGGCAAACTTCGTGCCGATCAACAAGTATGGATATTGCGCATGTGGTACAGCGTAGCCAGAACAGTTTTCGTCAGGCATACAACTCAATTACACCCGACCTGGAGAAACGAATCTTGGAAGCATCACCTAACGCAGCCTTTAATCGTTACACTGAACGATTCTGGAAATTATGTCAGCTTCTATCATCTTAGTTTCAGCCAAAGTTTGTTCTCTCCTAATCTGACTCAACAACTATCAGGTGCTATGTTTTCAGCTATTTACTATTCGCAAAAAATATTTTCGCAAAAGTTTTTTGGCTCGTGCTATTATTTGTGCGTAGGTTCTTGTGCCGCAATATAACTGCAGATTGAACAAAGCTTCGACTACTCCGCTCGAACGACCGCGCCCGCCATACTTGGGGGTTTACCTATCGTGGATCCGCCACATCGGCTGCGTCCTTTTCATCGACTACTTCCAGCCAGGCGCCGCGCGACTATATCAACTATGTTCGCCACATGACTTGGTTTCACGCCGGCTCCACCGCAACCGATAAAAAAGCTAAGTGTTCCTCTTCTGAGAGTCAATTATTATTTATTTTCGCCACACCCGAATACTTGGGGACTGCGCCATTACATTATTACAGCAAATTCATCCAACACTGGGGGCTGTGCCATTACTTCGTCATCACAAATATACTCGGTTACTTGGTGAATTTCTTTTCTTCGGCTCTGGATATATCTTCTCCGACTAAGTGGAATTATTTTCTCCGGCTTCGTGAAATTATTCGGCTTAGTGGATTTCTTCGGCTCAGTGGATTTATTTTCTTCGGCTTACTGGATTTATTTCTTCGGGTCAGTGAATTTATTCGAATTCATCTATATGGATATTATTGGTTTACTCTTATACAATACTACCCGATGAGTTTCCGGGTCATTGGATTCATCTTCTATGGTTGTTACTGGATTTATTTTCTTCGGGACAATGGATTCATCTTTTATGATATCAGCGGATTCATCTTCTATGGTTATTACTGGATTCTTCGGTTCAATGGATTCATCCTTTATGATATCAGCGGATTCATCTTTAATATATGCTCTATATTTAATGGCGTAATGGATTCATCTCAAATACTTCATCTTGGATTCATCTTCATGGGCTCATATTATATTATGGACAATGGCTTCATCCTAAATGGCTTTACCCTATATGACGCCGCGACTCCGTCAACTTCTTTCGATATCATAGCAAACACTCGGGGGCTCGACCATGACTTCGCCCCGAGTAGCAACTATGACACGGTGTCTAAGCAACAATCATGATATCACCCCAGCAACGCTCGGGGGCTCGGCTATTTCTTCATCAACAATTTGGCGGCATCCATTTTTTGCTATTTGGTGTTTTCTACTTTGGCTCGACTTCTTCTCTGCACTCGAGGACTTCATCGCACATCGACTCCGTCGTATCCAATGAGCTAAGTGTTCTTTTATTTTCACATAAAGTTGATTATTATTTACTTTTGCCGCACCCGATGCTCGGGGGCTGCGCGGCGTATATTCACTTTACATATCATCGAATCTGAGCATCTGACACCGCATGCAAAAAAAAAGAGTCAAGGAAAAGATAGAAAAAGTTTGTTTATTTGTGCAGGAGAAAGCAAAATTCAAAGTATATAAGAGGGAACCCGAAGAAATTGTCTACAGGGAGAACTCGACGAAATTATCTTCAAGAAAGAACAGGACCCGAAAAATTATCCTCAAAAGGTCCCGAGAAATTATCCTTAAGGAGTACCCGACGAAATCTTCTTCAGGGAGGAACCCGACGAAATCAAAAGAGTACCCGACGAAATCTTGAGAGAACCCGACGAAATTTTATTCAATGAGAACCCTAAGAATTTTCCTCAGGGAGGTCCCGAGGAATTGTCCTCAGGGAGGACCCGAAGAATTTTCCTCAGGGAGGTCCCGAAGAATTTTCCTCAGGGAGGTCCCGAAGAAATTTTCTTTAAGGAGGACCCGAAGAATTGTCCTCAAGGAGGACCCGAAGAAATTTTCCTGAAGGAGGAACTCGACGAAATAATCATCAAGGAGGAACCCAAAAAAAAAAAAAAAAGAGGAAGAAAGAAAGAGAAGAGGATAGACAAATCTTCGGGTCCATTGACTCGTCATTTGTTCTGAGCACGAGTATCGGCAATGTGCCTGCCGACAATATAGAAGAACCCAATATATTCGGCTGTATCATCACGCCCGAGAAAAATATAGAAGAACCCGCAAAATGGGTCATTACATCAGCCGAACAAGGCACTCGACAAAATATTCTCAGAGCGCCAAAGTCGCGAACAATCTCTGAATGCCGCAAAACTCTGCGAAGGTAAGACCCCGGGTCCGTCCTGTGTGGCGTGGCATCACCAAAGACTGCGCTCTGTTACTTTTTTCCACATCAACAGATGTGAAGAAATATCCCAGCGGACGCGCTGTGGACCCGATAAAACATGACTGGGACTCGACAGAATGGTAAGACCTTAAGCGGCACTTGTCGAGTTTACACCAGTATCCCGAGATCATGTCCGGGGACGTGATCCTGAAGTAGGTTTTTGCGGATTGCCACTAGAGCAGTTAACTAGTACCTGATCCGTCAGATGAACTAGCCCCAACTACCATTATCCCTGTATAATATAGATATCAATGTCAAATAAAAATAGCAATGGCCTGGATTCGATAAAAAGAGGGGTTGCGCCAAGTTCTTTATCGAGTAGTACAACTTGAGCCTATGCCAGGTGCAAGCACCTGCTCATAGGCTCGGGGGCTACTCTTATCGAGAACATTGTTTACCCTCTCGATAAGATACAAGAAAGAGAAAAATTGTGGAGTCGATTAAAAGCAAGTTGAGCCTACACCCAAGTGCAAACACTTGGCTGTAGCCTCGGGGGCTACTCCCATCGGGAGCGCTGGTCGCGCACCCGATAGAAAAATAACTTCGACAGCATCTACGACAATCAGGGTTTGAAGACTCAACTCGATTCTACGACTCGAGTGGAGCCTACTCCCATCGGGAGCCTATGGATTTCATCAAGTCCTCCAGAAATATAGTTAAAGTTCTTCATCGAGTAGTACAACTTGAGTCTATGCCCAAGTGCAAGCACTTGTCCATAGACTCGGGGGCTACTCCCATCGAGCACCCGACAGAAAAATAAATTCGAAGAATCGTCGACATCATCTACGCTACACATGATCTACGACATGGACCTCGCCTTGTATTTTCTTCGACTTCGGAGATGGTTATGCTTGGAGTTTCTACGCAAGTCTTCGACTTCCCTATAAACTCGGGGGCTACTGACATGGGCATACCCTTCGGGTAACCATTATTAGTATACCTGGCTCGGCCCAATATGGAGAAGACCCAATATGGAGAGAAGGTCCAACAAGGCAACCCGAAGAAGTAGTCGACTAGGAGTCTTGTAAAACCCTAGGCTGGTTGCATATATAAAGCTGGCCAGGGCACCCGAAAGAGGAGAAGAACAGATAGACAGAATATAGACAACATAGCTCCGCATATGGCGGCACCCTGTAAACATACATATGATCATATACTGGATTACTAGCAGCACGTAGGGATCCTCCACCGAGGGGACCCGAAGCTGGGTACGTCGTGTGCCTAATCTCGTCCCCGGAATCTCCATCGTCGCTCTCTCCCGAAACCCTAGTCTACAACACATAGGCATTGCCGAGGTATTCCCTCGTCACCCTCCGACCCAAGAAGTAAGAGATTACGCAATTAGGGTCGGTTTTGCCGGTAACTTTTTTGCTCTTGTTAACCCTCTTTTTTCGTGTTTCAGGCCAAGGACCGCTTCCCCCTCATTCAAGCAGAGCGGCGTGGGATCTGCGTGAAGCGCGCCCTTGACTCCATCGACCCAGATCCCTACATTTCTTGGAAAGATCTGAAGATGGGCAAGACCGCAGCCTCGCGCCTTGGCAGGTCTCCGCCGAAGCCAACCGGTTCTTCGGATGATCTGACCATGCTTGAGGTACCTTTCTTTTCCGGTCTCTTTTACTTCTTTCATTATTGTTCTTTTGCGGATCTTTTCTCAGCTCTTTTGAACTCACAGATCCACGAGCACGCACCGCCCTTGCAGGCCGAGGCCGGTCATGAGTTTGTGGACAAGCTCACGGCCCAGGGCCAGAAGAACAAGGCGCCGGCATCTGATGCCGGTTCCAGCCAGGCCCCTCCCTCTAAACGCTTCCGGACGGAGCCTCTGGGGGAGAAGGAAGTGGGCATGCGGCGCTACAAGCGCAAGCAGATGCCGACCGCCGCTGGGTAAGCTTCTTCCTTTTCCCTTTTCTTGTTTCTTCTTACCAAGTTCTTTTGCCGGTTGCTTTCTCTAACTCTTTGCTTTTTCTCTTGTTTTAGCCCTGCGCTGAAGCTTGGCTCAAGGCCAGCGGGCTCTGAGGGTTTCGCGAGGACCTCAACCCCTCCTCCTCACTCAAGCCCGGCACCTTCTGGTGCCGGCAACATCTCTGCCTCCCCTCTGGGGGGCACTACAAGTTTGGGGCGTGCGGCCCCTACATCGCCAGAACACCGCACGGAGGAGGATCTTTCCTTCCTTCTAGAGAAACAGGATACCGGCGCCAGCAACATCGGCGCCGAGGAAGAAGCTGCCGGGCGGGCGGGCCTTCGGCTCCTCCGTCCTTGAAGAAGACAACTTCCGCGCCGGAAAGTTCCGCGCCGGAAAGTTCCAACCTGGGTGACGCGCCTAGCGCTCCCCCTTCTCCACGAACCATTCTAATGCCACCGCCAGATGCTCCCCGCACCAAGCCCTCCGGGGCTGCTCCAACTGCGCCGCCGCCCAAGATCTCCAAGCTTATTAAGGGGAAGGCGACGGCCTCCAACGCCCCTTCCGGCGGCCAGCAGCCCCTGGTGCTGCACGTCTCCAAGGCCGCCAGTGCTGCTAGCAAGAAGGCCACCGGCCTGCTCGGCCGGATTACCAAGTTTCAGCGCGAGGGCAAGGAGCTGGGGCATCTTCTGCCCTACGCAGAGAAGTGGAACGCCGCGGATATGACCCCGGCAACCTGCGGCATCGGCAAGGACAGGCTGCCGGCACCTGATCCTGTTGGGGACCGGTCTTCCGAGGAGCACTTCATGCGGCTTCGGCGCCGTGAAGGAGCTCGACAGCGCGTGGTATGATGCCACGAACAACTTGATGGTACGTTTCATCAACTCTTTTCAACTTCTACCGGTTTCCTTGCTTCTGGATTTTTTATATCTTTTCTTTAGTTTCATGCCGGTTTCTCTCTTGTCTATCTTCCCAGTCCCCGAGTTTTGTGTTGAGAGCGTAGCTCTTAGCGCAAAACTCAACTTAAAAACGCCGAAACTGCCAGTCCCCGAGTTTCGGGTTAAGAACTTTGTTCTTAGCGCAAAACTTAGTTAAAAAATGCGCAAAACTAGCACTGCCAGTCCCTGAGTTTCGGGTTAAGAACCTTGTTCTTAGCGCAAAACTTAGTTAATCTCTTTTTCTTGAACAGCTCACGGCTGACGCTCGGAAGGTCCTCTTTGAGGAGCTTCTATGGGAACATTGGGACCTCGCTGAGGCACATGATAAGTGCCAAGGTAAGTTTTTGTACCACCGGCATCTTCTTACCGGAAACCTTTTTTTTTTGTTCTAACACTTATGATTTTTGTTCAACAGTGATCCCGGAGGCTTCCATTGAAGCCCTCAAGGAGCAGCTCGCCGCCGCCCAACGTACGACTTTCCTGTTTTCCGGTTGGCTTGCTTTTCTTTCCATCTTAACAGTACAACTTTGTTAACATCTTCTTTTCCGGGTTTCAGGGGAGAAGGAACAGCTTATCCGGCAGCACCAGGAGGAGCTGGGCGCCCAGAAGACCAGCTATCAAGAGCTCAAGGCTCAGCTCATCCAGCTGGGCCTTGACCATGCGAAGGCGCTAAAGGCTGCTGAAGCCGATGCAGCGGCCAAGATGCATGAAGCTCTTGAGGATGCCGGCAATTCCAATATGGTGTTGCAGGCCGAGCTGGAGGAGGCCGCCAAGGCGCTGAAAGGTGTCGAGGACAAGGCCGCGCGGCTGGAGGCGGAGCGGAAGGAATATGACCGGCTAATCACGCAGACTGATGCGCATGCCTTCCGTAAGTTCCTTCCCTTTTCCCTTTTCCGATTTCTGCTTATAAGCTTTTTTCTTTCGGTTGCATTTTCTTTCGGTTACATTTTCTTCCGGCTGCCCTTTTCTTAGCCTCTTTCTTTCTTTGCGCAGGCCTCTTCCCGGACTCCCAGGCTTTTGCCATAAAGAGGGTTGAGGAGCATCGCGTTGGCCAGGCCCAGGAGAATATTGGCGTGCCATGGACCCCCTATGACCATCTGGTTGCGCTGAACGCGTGGGTGTCTCACATGCGCGCCATTGATCGGAATCTCTCTGATATCCCTGATGTAGCCACCCAGCTCTTCAGGACTCTGTGGCCTGGCGAAGTGGTGCCAGATACCTTCACCTTGATCAGCGACCGCCTCAAGGGTGCCGGCAGGAGGATCCGCGAATGGCAGTGCTCCGCTGCCCGCGCTGGGGCAGACTCCGCACTCCGCGTCGCCTGCTCTTGGTATCCGGAGCTGAACCTGGACGCCCTCACCGGAGTGCGCGAAGGCGCGGAAACCGATCTGGACCCGATTCTTACCGCTAAGCGGCAGGATCGCGCGTACCACATCGCGGAGTACGCTGACATGCGCACCTTCATCCCTCCCCCTCCTAACGTCAAGGACTATCTCGACGAGGAGGAGGATGAAGCCGATGAGGAGCCTCTGGACGATGCTGGTGCTGGCGATGCTCCTCCGGAAGCCCCTGCTGCCTGATGATCTTCTATTAAATGCTTGCCTGTGATATGTTCGTTTGGTCCTGCTTATCTTAAGACAATGTCCCGTTAAATTCTACCCCGGTATGCCGGGGTTTATGATGTAAAACTCTAAGTTCGCTTTTGGTTGCCATACAACAGTTTATGCCGGTAAGTTATACCGGTAGTTATTTATCTTAAGTTTGCCTTAGCATATTTGCTTTTGGTTTTGCTTTTATCCTGCACTGCAAAGATTTCCAAATTGTTTCCGCATCCAATTCGATGCACACTTGGTTCTTTTGCCTTGGCTCTGCCTGCCTTCTCTGGGCGTTCTTTGGCGTATGAGCGTAAGGTTCTTTCACCAAACAGGCATTTTCTTGAACTTAGAAATAACTCGAAATTTTTGCAAAAAACCGGTATAACCGGGGTTAGTTAAATTTTCCGGATTGTTCTTTCCTGCTCTCCCTCTTCGCAGTTCATGTGCTTATCCCCTACCGGTTTATCTTGCTTGCCATGAAGCCGGGTTGCGGACAGCAGCAGAGTCGAAGACTCCGGTAGGGTTTAGCACACTACTAAACCGGAAAGAAAAAAACGTTATAAGCAACCGGTAAACTGAAAAAATAAACAAGTTACATGCAACCTTATTGGGGTAGTCCCCGAGATTCATTCAAGGTTCCGGCATCTTTTATTCATAATCAAGGTACAAAAAGGAACTTCTTACACCAGAACTTCAAGAGTAGAAAGGACGCAAAAGAGCTACATTCCACGGTCGTTTGGTCTCCTCTCCGGATTTGTCCGCCTTTCCTTTCTTCCGTTCCTGCGCATCAATTAAGTAGTATGCATCATTGTGAAGCACTTTGCTTACAATGAAGGGACCTTCCCATGGTGGTGAGAGCTTATGCCGGCCTTCAGTGCGCTGCACTAGGCGTAGCACTAGGTCTCCTTCCCGGAATACTCTCGGGTTAACCTTCCGGCTGTGATAGCGTCTGAGGTTTTGCTGGTAAATGGCTGTTCTTGCCAATGCTAGTTCTCTTGCTTCTTCCAGCAAGTCCACATCATCTTCTCGGGCCTCCTTTACCTCTTCTTCGGTATAGAGTTGCACCCTTGGCGAATCATGGAGAATGTCGGTTGGTATGACCGCTTCTGCTCCATAAACCATGAAGAATGGAGTGTATCCGGTAGACCGGTTTGGAGTTGTTCTTATACTCCACAGCACTGATGGTAGCTCATCAAGCCAACACCCCGGTGACTTTTCCACTGCATCAATGAGCCTTGGTTTGATACCGGAAAGTATCAAAGCATTTGTTCTTTCAACTTGGCCATTGCCTTGTGGATGTGCCACTGAGCACAAATCCAACCGGATGTTGTTGTCCTCACAAAACCTTTTGAACTCACCTTGAGCAAAGTTGGTTCCATTGTCAGTGATGATGCTGTGCGGGTATCCATACCGCAAAATGACATCTTTTAAGAACTTCACCACCGTATGCCCATCACATTTTGCGATAGGTTTCACTTCTAGCCATTTGGTGAATTTATCCACCATAACCAAGATGTGAGTCATGCTGCTCCTTGCAGTTTTGAATGGGCCAACCATGTCTAGGCACCAAACGGCAAACGGCCAAGTTAGCGGTATTGTCTTTAAACCGGATGCTGGGGTATGGTTTTGCTTGGCGTACCTCTGGCACCCGTTGCATTTTCTTACCATATCCTCCGCATTTTGCAAAGCCATTGGCCAGTAGAACCCATGCCGGAATACTTTTGCCACCAGCGCCCTTGATGACGCGTGATGCCCACATTCTCCTCGGTGAATTTCCTCAAGCATTTCTTTTCCCTCTTCCGGTTCCACACACCTTTGGAGGACACCGGTAACACTTCTCTTGTATACCTCGCCATTGATGATGGTGTAAGCTTTGGACCTCCTCTGGATCCTTCTAGACTCATTTTTGTCAACCGGCAAGGTGCCGTTGATCAGGAATTCCTTAATAGGTTTAACCCATGATGGTGCCTCCCGGACTAGGAACACCGGTACGTCTACGTCCATGCTATCCACCAGCATTGCTTCTTCCGGTATGGGCACAGCAGTCCCCGAGCTTACCGGAGCAGTCCCCGGGTTTCCCTCGTCGATATCCATTGGTGCAACATGTGACTCCGGTACAAAAATTGATTCCGATTCCGGACTCGGCTTGATCGATGGTACTCTTAAGTGAGCTAAAGCTATTCCGGGAGGAATTTCTTGCCTAGATGAGCCCAGCTTGGACAAAGCATCCGCGGCTTATTTTCTGCGCGCGGCACATGGTGAAACTCACACCCTTCGAAGAATCCGGCAATCTTTTGCACGTGAAACCGGTACGAGGCCATGTTGGCATCTTTTGCATCCCAATCCCCGGAACACTGCTGCACCACAAGATCTGAATCTCCATAGCAAATGATCCGGTGCGCACCGATTTCTTTTGCGACCTTTAATCCATGGATCAAGGCCTCATATTCAGCGACATTATTCGATGCCCTGAAATGCACTTGCAAAACATACCGGAGGTGATCTCCTTTTGGCGAGGTAAGCACCACACCAGCACCTAGACCTTCTTTGAGTTTGGATCCATCAAAGTGCATTTTCCAGTACTCTACCCTTTGGTTTGAGGGCTTGTATTGCATTTCGGCCCAATCAACCAAGAAATCAGCTAAAGCCTGTGATTTTATGGCATCTCTTCTTTCGTACGCTGGTACATATGGTGATATCTGGATTGCCCACTTTGCAATCCTTCCGCTAGCGTCCTTGTTGCACATGATATCGGAGATTGGTGCTTCACTCACCACTTTTATAGGATGTTCTTCAAAGTAGTGCTTGAGCTTTGTGGAGGCCATGTATACGCCGTAGGTCATCTTTTGGAAGTGAGGGTAGTTTTGTTTTGAGAGGGAGAGCACCTCGCTCAGGTAGTATACCGGCCTCTGGACGGTTTTCCTTCCTCTTCTCTTTCAACCACAACCACTACGCTCACAACCCGGTTTGTTGCTGCTATGTATAATAGCATCGACTCTCTTTCTAGAGGTGAAGCCAGTATAGGTGCTGTGGCCAACATTGTTTTCAGTTCTTTAAACGCTGCGTCTGAGGGTCCAGACGAACGTATCAGATTTTTTCATGAGAGCATAGAGTGGCAGAGCTTTTTCTCCCAACCTGCTTATGAACCGGCTTAGCGATGCCAAGCTACCGGTAAACTTTTGCACGTCTTTTAGTTCTCGTGGGATAGTCATTCTTTCTATTGCCCGGATTTTTACCGGATTGACTTCAATGCCCCGGCTTGACACAAGGAAGGACACCGAAAGTGCATTTTGCCGGATTAAGCTTCATCCGGAACCGTCTTAGGTTATCGAATGTTTGCCGGATGTCATCGATTAAGGTGTTTTTTACCTTAGTTTTTATCACAATGTCGTCTACATAGACTTGCACATTCTTTCCGATTTGATCAAACAAGCATTTTTGCATACAGCGGGTACGTTGCACCAGCGTTGCGCAAACCAAAGGGCATAGTGACATAGCAGTAAGCCCCATGCGGGGTAATGAACGCAGTTTTTATTTGATCTTCCTTTTTCAAGGGAATTTGGTGGAAACCGGAATATGCATCCAGAAAGGACAACAACTCACACCCAACAGTTGAATCAATCACTTGATCGATCCGTGGTAAAGGGAAAGGATCTCTGGGGCAAGCCTTGTTTAGGTTGGTGTAGTCGATGCGCATGCGCCATACCTTTGGCGCTTTGGCCTACAGGTTCTCATCTTTTTTATTTTCGACCATTACCGGATTGGCCAGCCACTCTGTGTGCGTGACCTCCACAATTAATCCGGCAACGAGGAGTTTGGTCACTTCTTCTCCAATAATCTTCCTCCTATCTTCAGCGAATCGGCGCAAGGGTTGCCGCACCGGCTTAGCATCTTTCCGGACATTTAAAGAGTGCTCAGCCAGCTCCCTCGGAACACCCACCAGTCATCAGTTGACCAGGCAAAGATATTCCGATTCTCACGGAGGAAGCGACAAGCGCGTTTTCCTATGCTTGATCGAGCCCGGCACCGATGCGAACGGTGCGCTCGGGTAAGCCGGATCCAGCACAATGTCCTTTGTTTCATTTGTCGGCTTGAATGCGGTGAGCCCAAGCTTCCACTCATTGCTGCTAAACTCAAGGGAGCCAGCGCAACCACGGTTTGTGTTCTTCTTTTTTCCTCCGCGATCACCAGTGATTCCGCTAGGTTTGATCCGGAAGATGCTGTTTCTAGTGAGACCTTATAGTTCCCCACCACAGTTAAGGGTCCACGAGGTGCCGGCATCTTCATTTTGAGGTAAGCTGTATGAGTTGTAGCCATGAAAGCTGCCAACGCTGGTCTTCCCAGCAACGCATGGTAAGGACTGTCTAGGTCCACCACCTCAAACTCAACATTTTCAACCCGGCAATTGTCACGTCCTCCAAACGCTACGTCCACTCGAACTTTTCCTACCGGAGCACAGGACAAGCCCGGAACAATTCCGTGGAACGTTGTACGCGTTGGCTGAAGCATGTTTTCTTATGCCCAGTGTATGCATGGTATGCTTGTACATGATGTTTATGCTGCTGCCGTTGTCTATCAGCACCTTGCTGAATTTCACTCGGGTTTGCGGCCCTTTCATGATTGGGTCCACAACAAGAGCGTATCCACCCGGATTCGGCATGATTTTGGGGTGATCCTTAAATGACCAGGTAATTTCCTGATCTGACCACAGCATGTATCTGGGAACCGCCGGCATCACGGCGTTTACCTCCATGGATCGGCGATGCACACTTTGCCTGTCTGTTGGCTCAGTGACAAAGACAACACAGCACAGATGCGGGCCCTCGTAAACATTCCGGCCTAAAGGTGCCGGTGGAGGTGGTTGATCATCGTTTTGCTCCACCCGGTTAACTTGCTGGTATTGTTGCCTATTTGGCTGATGCTGTACCGGTAAAGCATTTGCTCCGGTGAGTGGTGGCGGTGGTGGTAGTTGTTGCTGACGCAGCATATCCTGTGACGGTGGCAACACTGTCGAGCACCCTTGTGCCTGCGCGTCCTTTACCGCTCCTTTTGCATCAAGTACTTGGTCCAAGAACAATCCTTTGTCGTGATTTCACGGGTGATCCGGGTTTGGCGTGTGCCACCGGCAAGGTTGATCCATGGCGGCTTCCATGGTGTATTTTACGGGTTCCTGCCAATTCTTTTTCTGGCCCCAGGGTTTCTTTTCGACCCACTGCTTTTTTGGACCCACCCATGGCTGCGATCCGGTTTTGCATTTGGTGCCGCCGGCATCATAATTTTTGCACGCAGCAACATGCTGGGAGCGTACCTTCGATCCGGAAATCTTCCCTTCTCTTGTTGCTCCGGTTGTCCCGGTATTGTTCCTGTCGCTGCTCTGGCTCAGCTTGTACTGCTGGTTGCAGTGGGTCTCCCAATGCATAGCTATCCGCCACACGTATCATCTCTGCCAAGGTTGCTGGCATGCTTCTCTGCAGCTTTTGCCACAGCGGTGATCCTCTCCGGCATCCTTGACTGAACCAAGCAATTGCTTGTGCTTCAATCACTCCTTCACACGTGTTTCTTGTTGAGTTCCATCGGGTAAGATAATCCCTGTCTGTCTCACCGGCACGTTGCTGGCATAAAGCGAGCTGTTGGGGCCGGTTTGGCCTCTTGTAAGTGCTACTGAAGTTGTTCACGAAGGCTTCCTCAAAGTCCAGCCATCCGTTAATGCTTCCTGCCGGTAAGTTGTTAAGCCAAATCCGTGCAGGGCCTACCAGGTAGGACGGTATGATTCTCACCGCCCAACGCCGGTTCACTCCACCACCAGCTACATAAACAGCTGTGACATAGTCCGCCAGCCAATCTTCCGGCTTGGTCATGCCATCATACGTTTTTGTGTCCCGGGGCAGGGATTGCGTGTGGCTCTTCTCCCATGATCCGTGGGCCAAAACATTTCGGGCCAGGAGGACCCTCGGACTCAATCATTTCGGAAAGATGTACTCTGTCCGACTGTGCCTCGCATCCTGTCGGCAAACATCTCTCCCCGGCGATCCCCAAGGGGTTCCGGTGACTCTTGTTCGCTCTACTTCGGAATCTCCCTCTCCGTATCTTTCGGTTCCGGCTCTTGCCTGCCGGTACCTTGGTGGTGGCATTTCCTCACACACTGCCCTTGCAGCTCGGTAATTTTGCCCGGTTTCATATCTACCGGCATGATTATTTCCGGCATAGCCTCCCGCGCCTCGACCTGCCCCTGGCTTTTCTACCGGCATCGTGTTGCCCGGCTTGTTGTTTTCCGGCAAGAACCGGATCGTACACAGTCATTTGCTGTGCGTTCATTTCTTTTTCCCTTCTTCTGTCCGGATGGGGGGACGATGCCTGCCCATGGGACTTGCTTCCGGCATTCTTTGTTGAACGCGCGGATTTTGAGGCCGCAGCCTTGTTCAGCTTAGCCAGTTGCTCAGCATTCTGCTGCTCAATAGTTTCCAGCAGTTCTCTAACACGCTCTTGCTGTTTTGCCAAAGCATCTCCGGAAAGCGATTCACATAGCTCTACTGCAGCTTTAGCAGCTTTTATAGTTTTATCCGGGCTATGTACTTAGGTTTTCCACGATGCTAACAGATGCGAGGTACTTTTGCCGCAAGAACTTCTTTGCGCAAATCCTGATCTAGGTTGCGAGCTTTTAGCCGGTTCTCCGGTATCCTAGCAGCATGAGCGCTAACAGAAGCAAAGTCATGGGCAGCGTTATACTCACGTAGGGTTAGGTTCAGCTCGCTGCGCCGGACGATGTCGGCGCCGTTTGCGAGCAGCTTCGGCGTTGCGCCAGCTCCGCCTGAGCCGCTGCCGGGTCGATGTTCTGCGCGATGGGTGTTGCCAGCACGTTCATCGCCGCTTGGAGAGGTGTTGCAGGTGGTGCTGACGACGTTCTCGCAGCGCCAGCGTCTCGCTCCAGCGGCGGCTTGGCCGCACGGGTCGAAGCCGCACGACCAGCACCTTCATCCACTGCTTCCTTTCCTGCACCAACCACGCCGAGTCATCATTACCTCGACGCTGGCGGCGCGGCCAGCACGAGAGCCATCTTGGCGGGTCCGGTGCCACCAGCACCGGCGAAAGCGCTAGCGCACAGGGACGGTGCCGAAGTAGACGCGGTGGCTGCCAAACTCGATGGTGCGGCCGTTCTTGGGGAAGACGCGCCGTTGGCGAAGCAGCCCGCGTTGTCGTTGATGAAGTCCATGTCGTAGATGCGCTGCACGAGCGCGAACACCGTACGCTCGCCGGCGACCTCAAGGATGCCTGCCCGAATGTGAACTCCTGCAAGCGCCACTTCATGCCCCACGGTGGGCACCAACTGTCGTCGTGGTGAACAGACAGATGCCATAGGATGGCTTAGATTGGGCCGAATGGACGCTAGAGGATTCGGGGGGGGGTTTGCGACTAGATGGGACGAACTTCCGGATGCTTTCCTCAAGAACACAACCAAAGGCCGGTATGCAAGAAGAGAGACAAGAGGAAGAACTCTTTACTAGATCGCTTGCTTCATAGATCTCAACAGGATTACAGGTGCTTGGATACAAGTTCTATCGTCTAATCTCCTCTGTGGACACGTGCCTGAGTACCCCCTCTCCTTATATAGGGGAGAGGGTGGCTTACAGAACAAGAAACCCTAATGGCATCTTTGACTGGACAAACTACTTTACAAAGCTACTTTAACCATAGATGACGCCGGAGTCTTCTTTAATCAGGGACGCTGACGTCCTCCGGCTTCTTTCAGCGTCATCTCTCTCTTTGGCGCCAGGGCTCGATTAAAGCCGCATTGCTTAGCTCATCCTTGTCTTCTTGCTCGAGAGAATCTTTGACCAGTCCTGCCGACAGGCCCTTCTTTCCGGTATCTTCCTTACCAGGTTCCGGTATACCCCTCTGGGGATACCGGCTTAGCTTCACTTAGCCCAAACTCCTACCTTTGTGTTCCGGTAAGAATATTAAACCGGTATCTCGATGTCTCAAACCATCCGGTTTGGCACGCCTTTGGCGTACCGGGGGTAATCCCCCCAACACCATGAAGTGATCATCCTTAGTATGCACCATTGCTAAGACTCGTCGTTTCAATGCATCACGTGATGATCGGCTGTTATAAATTCTATGTGTGCAGACAACGGGTGCAAGCCAGATTTGCACATGAGAATACTGAGGTTAAACTTCACGAGCCTAGCATGTACAAACATGGTCTCGGAAAGTCGTCATGATTTGATGGATAAAAGTTATGAGTGAAATTGTTCATCACATTAAAAAGTTACTAATAGTGAAATCCGGAACACTTGTCATGTGATGATCAACCTCAAAGAAAGAACCTCAAGGTTATTGGTATTTGACCAACGGACCTAGAAGTTATTGATGGTGAACTGTTTTCTGAAAATGAGGAAAGCTAAAAGAGAAACTACAAAAGTTTTTGGCAGAAAGAAAGAAAAGACTACAAAGCTTAGCTCAGATGTATATAGATGATATACATGTTATGAATGTATTCTTTGTTTGGTCACACAATGAAATTCTTGGGTATTTGTACCATATTGGTTGGTATGAGGTGTCATACAAAACATCGCAATACAAGAATACAATGGCCTAAGTGACTGGCAAGGAATGTGGTAAGAATGCACGTCTGGAACAAAATAAAGTATTATTATATTCGTCGTTGGCATTCTACCTAGCCCTTCAGATTTATAATAAAGAAATTTATAATTGTTATTTATCTCTGGTCAAATGAAAACAATGAGTTGTTCAAATTATGACCGTACTCCATGTACGATGAATAAGTTATTATAAATCTTTATGGTGAAACACACATGCATAACACTGACGCTAAAATGCCATAAGGCAAATGATGTGAATTCCACTTATTTGTGGAACCGCCATTCAGATCATGTTAGAAAGGAACGCATGAAGTAACTCCATGCAAATGGATTTTTGGAGTAACGAGGAGGTCCGGAATGGTCCGGAGAATAAGATTCATATAAGGGAAGTTAATTTCTGGGGTTCGGAATAGTTCGGGATTTTTCGGGTGGAAGACCGAGAAGGTTCTAGAAGGTTCCGGAGGGTCCACCAATGGGCCCACGACCCCAGGAGGGGCCACTTGGGCCGAGGGGGGTGCTTCCTTTCCCTCATGGGCCAGGCGCACCAAGCCCTCAAGGCCCAAGCCGGCCACACCCCTAGGGTTTAGGAGAAACCCTAAAATTGGAAGGCTGGGGGAAGCCCCCTCCCCCTTGCGCCGGCCCTAGATGGGTTTGCGCTTGGGGGGGCCACCCCAACCGACCCTCCCCACTATATAAAGAGGGGAGGGGTGGCCGGCCAAGGCACGCACCTGAAACCCTAGCCGCCACCACTCCTCCCTCCTATTTCTCCCTGCTCCGGCTTAGGCAAAGCCCTGCAGGGATTCTCCTCCACCACCACCACCACGCCGTCGTGCTGCTGGGATTCCGAGGGGATCTACTACACCTCCGCTGCCTGCTGGAATAGGGAGAGGAAGGACTTCATCGATACCGTACGTGAGTACGGAAGTGCTGCCGGATTGCAGCACCGGAACGATCGTCTACATCAACCACGAGATCTGATCTCGTTTAAGCTTTGGATCTTCGAGGGTTAGTCTCTCATATCTCTCGTTGCTCCGATCTCATAGATTAGATCTTAGCTTTTCCATAGATTGGATCTTGGATTTATTCGTCTTTGCGATAGAATTCTATGCATCGAACCCATCAACTAACTGCTATGCAAAAGTAAAGTGGTATGGTGATGGTAGTGATGTAAAATTTATGAAAGAACTAAATGCAAGTGTTGAAAATGTTTTTTGTGTTTTTGGATTAATTAAATTCTAAAATTTTAAAGGTATGTAAATGCAAGTAAAGGGAGTTTCTTATGATTAAAAATGGACCGATGCTGATGGTTTCACTTCTCTACTCTCTTTTAAATATGCGTGAATGAAATTAGTTTTAAAGAAGGCGTAATATTGATTTACATTCATTATGTGTTTGATAAGTATTCATGTGGACATCACCCTGACACTCCTATATTCATATGTGGATCACGTCATGTGTTTGAGATGATGAAACGCATCCCACTAACATTCCTCTAGTAATAGAAAATTCCACAAACTATATTTAAGATGAACAAAGTATCCATTTGCTTCTCTAACATGATGTTGAATTTCAAATACGCTACCTCAAAATAAATGAGGTTATCATTTTTGGTCACTTGGTGATAGTAACACATGCATGCATTCGTTTACCCATAGTGAGGTAACAACGAACAGGAAAAAAACATAGTGTAGGACCGAAATGTTCTAGTCACGCTCTAGTGTTACTCCATCTAATGCACACATTCTCCCTCTAATTCTCTATCATAATAGTTGGATCAAAACTTGTACTCAAGAACGGGGTACATAATATAAGGAAACACTATCACTAGTCTTGCCTCTTTATTTTATGAACACCTGATGATGATCTAGAAAGAATCTTAGTTGAAAATAATAACTCGAAGACATTGGTAAGATGGAGATTGATGAGTATCTTGAATACTCTCCTATATATTTTCGATTCTCCTATGAAACAAGTTTACGATGTTCCAGAAAGAAGGGAGATGAGAACCCACCCACCCCCGAACACAAACTTCTTCCTAAAGAATTGAAATACTGGTGTTTAGATGATACTACCAAATAACATGTTAATGTAAGTGCTAATCTACTTATAGAAAAGTAAGAATAAAATTTTATGATTATGCAAAATATGCACCGTAAAGTTTTTGGGTATTCTATGGATGACATGAAAGGGATTAATCATTTGATACACACTCATCGGATAGTTATGGAAGAAGACGCTCAACCAGTTGCAGACTTTTAGATAAGGCTTAAACCACAAATGAAAGAAGTAGTAAGAAAGGACATAATTTACCTCTTTGATGTAGGTACCATTTATCCTGTGGCGGAAAGCCACTAGGTAAGTCATGTCCATTGTATTCCAAATAAAGGTGGATTAACACACTGAACTAGTTCCTACTCAAACTATCATTGGGCAAAGATTGTGTATTGATTTTATAAAGCTAAGCAAAGAAACTACGATGGATCACTATCCTTTACCATTCATAGATCAAACACTAGAAAGACTTTCAAAGCACTCTTACTTTTGTTAACTAGATGGATATTCTATTTTTTCTCAAATAGTTGTTCATCCAGAGGATCAACTGAAAACAACTTCTACTTTCTCCATGTGTTTATATGCTTATCGTCGTGTGCCGTTTGGTTTATGCAATGAACCTTCTACCTTCGAGAGATGTCTGACTACTATATTTGCACATTTTGTTCAAAATATCATGGAAGTATTCATGGACGACTCTCCGTCTATGGAACTTTATTTAACCATTGTCTTAACAATCTTAATACAGTTTTGCAATGATGTGAAGACACTAATCTTGTCCTAAATTGGGAGAAATGGCACTTGATTGTACAGGTAGGAACAATGCTCGGTCACTAGGTCTCAAGAAAGGGTATAGAGGTTGATAAAGCAAAAAAAAGGTAGAGAGGTTACCACCTCTACGTGATGTGGAAGGTATAAATACTTTTCTTGGTCATGCAGGTTTATATAGGAAGTTCATTAATAATATCTCTAAAGTGGCTAGACCATTAACTAATCTCTTTAAAATGGATGCTCATTTTAATTTTGATGAAAGTTGTTTCACTACTTTTACCATCTTAAAACAAGTTCTTCTAAATGCTCCTATTATTAAACCACCTAATTGGAGGAGGAAGCCTTTTGATTTATTTTGTGAAGCAATGAATGAAGTTGTTGGGGTTGTTCTTTGCCAACATGGTGGTGATGAACTTAATACCATTCATCATGCTAGTCACACCCTAAATGAGGCCCAAAGAACTACCCTATGGCCTAGAAGGACCTCTTTGGAGTTGTCTCCTCTTGTGATAAACTTAGATCTTACATAATCGACAAGAAAGTTAGAGTGCATACTGATCATGATAGCTTAAAAGAAATTCTTGAAAGAATTGGTGTTAAGCCTAGAATGATTCGATCAACTTTACTTTCACAAGAGTGTGATCTGCAGATTATGCAAAGGAACGAAAAGACACCTAAGGTACCAAATCCATTTGAAGAAATACTAGCAGGAGAGAGGGTATCATCAATTTATATACCCCTAGGTACTATCTGCCTAGAGAAGAAATTTTCTAACACATTTTCTCAATGGCTTTAGCAAATTCATGCGACCAACCATACACAAGAGGAAGAGGAAAATAATGCAAAAGCTGAAGGGAATTAAATCCCCCAAGCTCATTCCTTGAAAATCCGGTAGATGAGGTAAGTTCTATATTACTCATTTTGCTTTTTAAATCTTGTTTTGTTATTTTTGTTTCGTTTTCGAATTCCTTGTGTTTTTCTGAGCAGAATATGAGTCGTTAAACCCTCAGTATTTGTACGGACAGATCTGCCTATACCGACGGTTGTTAACTTCTGTGTTAATCTTCGTATTTAGATTTTGTGTTTTTAATTTCGAAAAAAATTCTACCGCCTATCGAAAGTCGGTAAATGGAAATATTTCTTGGATCAGGTGTGGGCGGACCATAAGGGCCGCGCACGTACCAGTGGTCATTAAAGTTCACATATATTCCTTTTCCTTTTCCTTTTTCTTTCCTATTTCGATGGGATTCTTTTCTTGTGTGAATTCTTTGCCAATTTTATGAGATTTTCTTGTGCGTAACCCCTCATAAGCTCTCCTAAAGAGTCTTCGTGTTTTCTCCTCATGGCAAATATATCTCATATATGCTAGTTCCCTCTCAAGAACCACGTGACCATGTCTCAATGATATGTTGCAAACGTATCTATAATTTTTGATGCTCCATGCTGATTTTACACTAATTTCTATATGTTTTGTTTACACTTCGTGGCATTTTTATGCATTTTCCAGAACTAACCTACTGACAAGATGTCACAGTGCTAGTTCCCTGTTTTCTGCTGTTTTATATATTAGAAAAATTGTACAGAAAATATTCTTGGAATTGGACGAAACAAAAGCCGAAGTCAATATTTTTACGTAACGAAGACAGAGTCCAGAGGGGGTCAAAGAGGAGCCATAGGACGGCCACGCCATGCCTTGGTGCGGCCAGGCCTAGGCCCATGCCAAGGGCTGGTGTGGCCCCCCAGGGTTTCACGGACATCGCCCTTCTGCCTATAAATTGCCTCTGACGCGAAAACCCTGACACATCCAGCCTCCATCCACGAAAAGTTCCGTCGCCGCCGCCATCGTCTAGACAAGTTTGGGGGGTTAGAAGTTCCTATTCCGGCACCCTGCCGGGATGGGGATTGACCCCCGGAGCCATTTCCATCGACTCCACCGCCTCCACTTCGACTCCATGATGGTTCGTGAGTAGTTCCCCTTGGACTACGGGTTCTCGGCTGTAGCTAGTTTGATATGGGGTGGCCCGATCTTCTCAGTAAGAAACGGTGGTGATGATGATCACGAGATGAACACAGCGGAGATACACGATGATGAAGTGGAAGATAACTTGTATGATGCAACGAGATCTCTCGATTGGTCCATGTCGCCAATGCAACAACTCTCAACCCTGCAAGATATTCGCAACTTCACACACTTGCGCACGTAGCCGCCGACCACGAAGCGGTAAGTTGCAACAGTCTAATTCTCAATGGAACAGCAGATCACACAAGACTTTTTCAGGATCTACACCAAATCAAGGCAATATGGTGTAGGTATTCAGTAGAGTTGCAAGGCAAACAACTATGAACTAGGGTTTATCTTAAACATGGTCTAAAGCTACTTTGGGGGTGTCCTGGGCACTTATATAGGGGTTCAGGACGACCTCAGGTCGAAAAGATACAAAAATAACCGACCCAGAATAGATCTGGTCGAGACAGACTCGGACTCGGTCAGCTTGGGGGCCGGTCGACCGGGCCTGGGACCGGGCCAGCCGGTTCAAACTGGGCCTGGCGCCGGGTGGTGACCTGCGATGGTTCCGGGCATACTGGACAGTGCCCGGCTGGCACAAGCGCCACGTCCGGTTTGGACCGGCCGGATCCGGCGTGGTAGCCGGTCGGACCGGGCCTGGGACCGGATGGTCCGGCAGCACGGCCGGTCGGACCGGTCCTGGCGCCGGCCTGAGCTGCTTCTCCTCCTCTCGCGCATGCCTCCCGCTCCTCCCTCGCGCGTCCATGGGATGTCTTCATGTCCAGCTCCATGTCCAGCTTCACGTCCATCTTCTTGTCCAGCTGCTCCTCTCCTCCTCGTGCGATGCTTGGTTCCTTTTCATACTTTATCATACATAAGTAATACGACTTAGGCAGTATAAAGTTCTCATCGATCAAAGTATCAATTAGGAACAAGTTCACCTATTGTTTAAGTAGCTTCGCACGAGCTCGTGTCATTGGTCCAATCCTAACTTCATTGGACTTGAGCTTCGCAGCAGCATCATCTTCATCTTGTAATGACGGAGGTAGTAGTGTAGTAGCAAGGATGTCCTCATCATCTCCCCCCTTCAAAAGGCGTCGACCTCGACGCTCCAAGGTCTTCTCCGTCATATGGTGTCAAATCAGCCACATTGAAAGAATTGCTGACACCAAACTCATCAATTGGAAGATCTATCAAGTATGCATTATCATTGATCTTGGCAAGCACTTTATAAGGACCAGCACCACGAGGAAGCAACTTGTACTTCCGTAGCTTCGGGAACCTATCCTTGCAAAAATATACCCAGACCATATCACCAGGCTTGAACAACACCTCCTTACGCTTCTTGTTCATCCTTGCAGCATTGCTCTTGCCTTTCTTCTCTATCATCTCTTTAGTCTTCACATGAATCTTTCGCACAAAATCTGCCCTCATGGATGCCTTCATATTGACTCTCTCATGTATGGGTAGAGGCATCAAATCAAGCGGAGTAATGGGTTTGAAACCATACACCACCTCAAAGGGACACAACTCTGTGGTAGAATGTACCGCCCTGTTATAAGCAAACTCCACATGCGGCAAACAATTTTCCCACTCCTTCAGGTTCTTCTTGATCATGGATCTCAACAGTTGTGACAATGTTCTATTCACCGCTTCAGTTTGACCATCAGTTTGGGGATGACAAGTAGTGATGAAAAGTAGCTTCATCCCCAGCTTTCTCCAAAGCGTCTTCCAGAAGTAGCTCATAAAATTCACGTCACGATCAGAAACAATAGTCTTCGGGACTCCATGTAGACGTACAATCTCCCTGAAAAACATGTTAGCAATATGCGACGCATCGTCGCTCTTGTGGCAGGCAATAAAGTGTGACATCTTAGAGAATCTATCCACTACCACAAATATATAATCATGGCCTCTCTTAGTACGTGGAAAACCCAACACAAAATCCATACTAATGTCTTCCCAAGGTGTAGTAGGTGTCGGTAAAGGAGTATACAAACCGTGAGGCTTCAGCTTGGACTTGGACTTGTTGCAAGTAATGCACCTTTTCACATACATGTCCACATCCCGCCTCATCTTTGGCCAATTAAAGTGGTCAGCGAGCATGAGTAGCTTCTTCTCACGCCCAAAGTGACCCATCAAACCTCCAGCATGAGATTCCTGATATAAGAGCAAACGCACAGACGATTCTGGAACACATAGTTTGTTAGCCCTAAACAAGAACCCATCATGTATGTGATATTTTTCCCATGCTTTACCAATAGCACACAAGCGATATGGTTCAGCAAAATCATGATCAGTAGCATACAAATCACATAGTATCTCTAATCCAGGAATTTTAACATCAAGTTGAGTTAATAGCATATTCTTCCTAGATAGAGCATCAGCAACAATATTATCTTTTCCCTTCTTATGCTTAATAATGTATGGAAAAGACTCAATGAACTCAACCCACTTAGCAAGATGCTTATGCAAAGTAGATTGAGCTTTCAGATATTTTAAAGCTTCATGATCAGAATGTATGATAAATTCTTTTGGCCACAAGTAATGTTGCCAAACCTCAAGAACTCTAATTAAAGCATACAATTCTTTATCATATTTAGGATAGTTCAACTTAGCACTAGAAAGTTTCTCAGAAAAATATGCAATTGGGCGACCCTCTTGCATCAACACACCACCAATTCCAATACCACTAACATCACATTCAATCTCAAATTGTTTATTGAAATCAGGAAGTGCAAGCAACGGTGCAGAAGTTAACAATCGTTTCAGTTCATCAAAAGCATGATCTTGGGCTGCGCCCCACTCAAAGACAACACCCTTTTTAGTCAAATCATTCAAAGGTGCAGCAATAGTACTAAAGTTGGGCACAAATTTTCTATAAAACCCAGCAAGACCATGAAAACTTCTTACTTGACTCACATTCATGGGAGTAGGCAAAATTTGAATAGCTTCAATTTTAGACACATCTACTTCTACTCCATGCTTAGAGACAACATAACCCGAAATATGACCTTATCTTTGCAAAATGTGCACTTATCAAGATTACCATAGAGTTTATTATCACGCAACACTTGCAGAACATGTCTAACATGGATAGTATGATCAGATTCATTGCGGCTGTTGATTAATATGTCATCAAAGTATACAACCACAAACTTGCCAATAAAATTACGCAAAACATGGTTCATCAGTCTCATGAAAGTGCTAGGTGCATTAGTTAACCCAAAAGGCATTACTAACCACTCATATAAACCAAATTTTGTTTTAAAGGATGTTTTCCATTCATCCCCCTCTTTCATCCTAATTTGATGATAACCACTACGCAAATCAATTTTAGAGAAAACAGCAGCACCACTCAATTCATCTAGCATATCCTCTAAACGGGAATAGGATGACGATATCGAATAGTATTGTTGTTTATCGCTCTACAATCTACGCACATACGCCATGTACCATCTTTCTTAGGAACTAAAATAACAGGAACAGCACAAGGACTAAGGCTTATGCAGATATAACCTTTGTCAAGTAGCGCTTGTACTTGCTTCTGTATCTCCTTCATCTCTTCGGGGTTCGTTCTATATGGCGCCCTATTGGGCAGCGAAGCTCCGGGAATCAAGTCAATTTGATGCTCAATACCATGCAATGGTGGCAATCCTGCGGGTACCTCCTCCGGAAACACATCGCTGAATTCCTGCAAAACACTAGAAACACCAAGAGAAATAGGGGTCATGTCGTTAGAAACCAAAACCTCACCCTTGTACATGAGCACAAGAGGCATGGCTGTAGGATCCTCACTAAATTCTCTCATGTCCTCTTTGGGGGCTAAAAGCACTAAGGAATTCACTCTCTCACTTTTCGTTATATCACTCATGACATTACAATTCTCTCGCCCATCCTCCAAGTTTACTTCAACTTTCTGACGAGATTCATTGACAATTTGATGTGGTGACATAGGTTGCAAGTTGATTTTCTTGCCCTTGAACTCCAAGTGATATGTATTGGCACGGCCATTGTGTTGCACAGAACGGTCATAGAGCCAAGGCCGACCCAATAGTAGGTGACACACCGTCATAGGAACCACATCAAAATCAACGGAATCCTTATACGGTCCAATCTCAAACTCAACACGCACCATGTGGTTTACCTTCATCTCACCATTGTCGCTCAACCACTGAATATAATATGGATGCGGGTGCGGTAGATACTTCAACTTCAGCTTGGTACACAACTCCTTGCTTGCTAAATTGCGGCAACTCCCGCCATCAATAATGACCTTGCAAGCCTTGTCAGGACCAACTAAAGCCTTTGTTTGGAACAAATTGTAGCGCTGAGTAGATGCACTTGGCAACACATTAAGAGCATGCTGAGACACAACAATAGTGCGAGCATGAGACGGATATGCACCTACACCATCAGTGTCATAGTCATCATCTTCTGGAGCATATGGATCAACATCATCTCCAGTCTCATACTCAACGTCCTCATTATCAATCATAACTTTGCGGTTAGGACAATCTCTCTTGAAGTGACCCTTGCCACCACATGTATGGCAATTCATATCGCGGTTGCGTGCAGTAGAAATGCTAGAGCCACTTGTACTCGCAGCAGGTTTGGACTTCTTTGTGTTGGACACATTGGAGACCGACTTGCTAGACGGAGTAGAATAAGGTGCCGAGCGCGAAGATGGCGCCGGTGTCGTAGATGGGGGCGCCCTAGGCATGTATCCCCTAGCTCCCGTAGCGCGACCTTTGATTTGCACTTCTTCAGTCAACTGTGCTTCAGCTTCTCTTGCATGAGGTAGCAACTCATTCATAGTAGTGTAACTGTGATGACGAACAATACCATTGATATCATACTTCAAACCATGTAGAAAACGCTGCATTATCATCTGAAGTGACTCACGGACATGGCCACGCTGCATAAGCATCTCCATCACCATGAAATATTCATCAACAGTCTTCACACCTTGTCTCAATAGGGTCAACTTATCATATATTGTACGCAAATAATTAGTGGGCACAAAACGAGCTTGCATATTGGCCTTCATCTCACGCCATGTACGAACGGGCAGCTCGTTATCTTCTTGACGAGTACGTGTAACTTCATCCCACCAACGCAATGCATAGCCATCAAATTCTGAGGAAGCAAGTTTGACCTTCCTATCTTCAGTATAGTCATGTAAGCGCCATAACTTCTCAATCCTCAGCTCCCAAGTGTGGTATTCTTCAACATCAGCTCCTCCTTCAAACTTGGGTATGGAGAACTTGGGCTTACCCAAAACATTTCTTCCTCAAACCCACGACTATGGCGTCCGAGTTCAACAAAACCACGACCACGGTTACCACGTCCAGCACCACGACCAACACCGGGTGCTTCATCCTGAAGATCAAGGTCTTCTGCTTCTTCTTGTTGATGTTGTTGTGTAAGATTGTCAACAGCCAGTTGCAAAACTTGAAGACTGCGCTGAATATCCGTCATTTGATCTTTCATTGTAGTGAAGGTTTCACTAGTAGCATCCAACTTCCGGGAAATCCCCTGAACAGTCCCCCTAAGTTCATCATCCGGAGTGCGGAATTCACGTCGCATCTCATTACGAAGAGCTTCATACTTCCTCCATGTCATCACATCAGAAGCATCCTTGTTTTTCTGGTTAACAATTTTTTCATCACTAGAAGACATGGTTAGTAGGTTAGTGCACTAAATCAAAAATATATGGTGGTGCTCTCACAACTCACTCAAAACTGATAAGAAAAGGAAATCTTACCGCTCCAAAGTGAATTAGTATTGCTTACCACTTGTAGGGAAAACTAGTGCACGGATGTAGCGAAGCGAATAACAAGGGTATAAGAAAAAATCACACGGCAAAGCAGGATATATGTGGGGTTGTAGGTAGACTACCTATTTTCACCAATAACAAGCCCTAGCGCTGACCGTAGACAACCAATGATACTCACACAACGCGATAAATGTGGCAATGCAACTATAGGGATGAAATTTTGCAATGCACTCGAGAGACGCTAGCAAAGCTCAACGGGACAGGCACAAGATTGCTCAACTACGGGTGCAGAAAAGTAAACTAGGCCTTCACTTGATTCTACTAGCACTTCACTTTGTCTTTTTGGAATTTTCTTTTTGTAACACACGCAGCTATGTAACTCTTTTTTGCTTTTTTCATTTTTTTATGACTCAACTCCTTGATAACACGGCCAACAGATAATGCAAAGCACCAAAACCCTAATGAGTAGCCTGTCGAGAGGTAAAACTAGTCTCTTCTGGGGAAGTTCCTAGTCACTTATATCGAAAGGCTGTGGCTATGGTTTGGACAAACACACTGTATGCTATGTGGACTCAGAGCAACAAAAGCTGACTCTAGATGAAAGCGGAAACACAAACCCTAGAAATACTAGATGAAAGAAAAAGATACGCAAAAACAACTACGAAAAGCAACTAAAACTCGAAATTAGTGCAATCTAAGGCTATGGCAAACCCTAACCCTAATATTTTTGGCTTTTTCTGGATAGGAAACACTCACAACTCAACTATGGGGTGGATTGTGGATGGCTTACCGAGGAAACGCTGAAATCTGATACCAAGATGATATGGGGTGGTCCGATCTTCTCAGTAAGCAACGGTGGTGATGATTATCACGGGATGAACACATCAGAGATACACGACGATGAAGTGGAAGGTAACTTGTATGACGCAACGAGATCTCTCGATTGGTCCCTGTCGCCAATGCAACAGCTCTCAACCCTGCAAGATATTCGCAACTCCACACACTTGCGCACGTAGCCGCCGACCACGAAGCGGTAAGTTGCAACCGTCTAATTCCCAATGGAATAGTGATACGTCCCAAACGTATCTATAATTTCTTATGTTCCATGCTACTTTTATGATGATACTCACATGTTTTATACACATTATATGTCATATTTATGCATTTTCCGGCACTAACCTATTGACGAGATGCCGAAGAGCCAGTTGCTGTTTTCTGCTGTTTGGTTTCAGAAATCCTAGTAAGGAAATATTCTCGGAATTGGACGAAATCAACGCCCGGGGCCTATTTTTCCACGAAGCTTCCAAGACCGGAGGACTTACGAAGTGGGGCCACGAGGCGATGCCACACTAGGGCGCCGGCCCTTGGCCGCGCCGGCCTGTTGTGTGGGGCCCTCGTGGCCCCCGACCTGCCCTTCCGCCTACTTAAAGCCTTCGTCGCGAAACCCCACCGAGAGCCACGATATGGAAAACCTTCCGAGACGCCGCCGCCGCCAATCCCATCTCGGGGATTCAGAGATCGCCTCCGGCACCCTGCCGGAGAGGGGAATCATCTCCCGGAGGTCTGTTCATCGCCATGATCGCCTCCGGATCGATGTGTGAGTAGTTCACCCCTGGACTATGGGTCCATAGCAGTAGCTAGATGGTCGTCTTCTCCTCATTGTGCTATCATGTTAGATCTTGTGAGCTGCCTATTATGATCAAGATCATCTATTTGTAATCCTACATGTTGTGTTTGTTGGGATCAGATGAATATTGAATACTATGTCAAGTTGATTATTAATCTATCGTATATGTTATTTATGTTCTTGCATGCTCTCCGTTGCTAGTAGAGGCTCTGGCCAAGTTGATACTTGTGACTCCAAGAGGGAGTATTTATGCTCGATAGTGGGTTCATACCTCCATTAAATCTGGGACAGTGACAGAAAGTTCTAAGGTTGTGGATGTGCTGTTGCCACTAGGGATAAAACATCGATGCTTTGTCTAAGGATATTTGTGTTGATTACATTACGCACCATACTTAATGCAATTGTCTGTTGTTTACAACTTAATACTGGAGGGGGTTCGGATGATAACCTGAAGGTGGACTTTTTAGGCATAGATGCATGCTGGATAGCGGTCTATGTACTTTGTCGTAATGCCCTGATTAAATCTCATAGTACTCATCATGATATATGTATGTGCATTGTTATGCCTTCTTTATTTGTCAATTGCCCAACTGTAATTTGTTCACCCAACATCTGCTATCTTATGGGAGAGACACCACTAGTGAACTGTGGACCCCGGTCCTATTCTTTACATCTGAAATACAATCTACTGCAATTTTTCTTTACTATTCTTCGCAAACAAACATCATCATCCACACTATACATCTAATCCTTTGTTTACAGCAAGCCGGTGAGATTGACAACCTCGTGTTACGTTGGGGCAAAGTTCTGTGATTGTGTTGTGCAGGTTCCACGTTGGCGCCGGAATCCCTGGTGTTGCGCCGCACTACACTCCTCCGCCATCAACCTTCAACGTGCTTCTTGACTCCTACTGGTTCGATTAAACCTTGGTTTCTTACGAGGAAACTTGCTCGCATCACACCTTCCTCTTGGGGTTCCCAACGGACGTGTCAACTACACGCATCAAGCAAATTTCTGGCGCCGTTGCCGGGGAGATCAAGACACGCTGCAAGGGGAGTCTCCACTTCCAATCTCTTTACTTTTTTTTGTCTTGCTTTATTTTATTTACTACTTTGTTTGCTGCACTAAAACAAAACACAAAAAAAATTAGTTCCTAGCTTTACTTTATTTACTGTCTTGATCTCCATATTAAAAACACAAAAAAATTAGTTACTTGCATTTACTTTATTTAGTTTGCTTTAGTTACTACTGCTAAAATGAATACTCCTGAGAACACTAAGTTGAGTGATTTCACTAGTTAGGCTTAATGGAAAACAACAAAAATATTAGAGATCTTTATAGTATTTATCTTGAACTAGGACATGATGTGTTTGAAGAGAGAATTAAAAAACCCATGGAACTTTATATGCATGCTAATGGGAATGTTATTAGTATGAATGCTTTGAACACTATTGTTGCTAATGCTATGGAAAATTCTAAGCTTGGGGAAGCTGGCTTTGATGAGCATGATATTTTTAGTCCCCCAAGCATTGAGGAGAAAATTTTCTTTGATGATACTTTGCCTCCTATTTATCATGATTATAATGATAGTGGTCTTTTGGTGCCGCCTACTATGGAGAGTAAATTTTATTATGATTATACTATGCCTCCTACACTTGATGAGAATAATAATGATAGCTACTTTATTGAATTTGCTCCCACTACAACTAATAAAATTGATTATGCTTATGTGGAGAGTAACAATTTTATGCATGTAGCTCATGATAAGAATGTTTCATTTGATAGTTATATTGTTGAGTTTGTTCATGATGCTACTGAAAATCTTTATGAGAGAGGGAAACATGGTTATATGCATCTTAATAATATTAAGTTTCCCCTCTTTGTGCTGAAAATCTTGAAGTTACACTTGTTTTATCTTTCTATGCTTGTTGCATTATGCTTACATGACTTGTTTATTTACAAGATTCCTTTTCATAGGAAGTGGGTTAGACTTAAAAGTGTTTCTAATTTGCTTCTTGATGCTCTCTTTTGCTTCAACTCTTATTTCTTGGGAGTGCATCATTAAAATTGCTGAGCCCATCTTAATGGCTATAAAGAAAGAACTTCTTGGGAGATAACCCATGTGTTTATTTTGCTACTGTTTTGTTGAGTCTTGGAAGTTGTTACTACTGTAACAACCTCTCCTTATCTTTATTTTATTGCATTGTTGTGCCAAGTAAAGTCTTTGATAGTAAAGTCAATACTAGATTTGGATTACTGCGCGAAACAGATTTCTTGCTGTCACGAATTTGGGCATGGTTCTCTGTAGGTAACTCAGAAAAATCTGCCAATTTACGTGCGTGATCCCCAGATATGTACGCAACTTTCATTCAATTTGAGAATTTTCATCTGAGCAAGTTAAGTGCCCCTGGAAAATTCGTCTTTACGGACTGTTCTGTTTTGACAGATTCTGCCTTTTATTTCGCATTGCCTGTTTTGCTATGTTTGATGGATTTCTTTGTTCCATTAACTTTCAATAGCTTTGTGCAATGTCCAGAAGTGTTAAGAATGATTATGTCACCTCTGAATGTATGAATTTTCAATTATGCACTAACCCTCTAATGAGTTTGTTTCGAGTTTGGTGTGGAGGAAGTTTTCAAGGGTCAAGAGAGGAGGATGATACAATATGATCAAGAAGAGTGAAAAGTCTAAGCTTGGGGATGCCCCCGTGGTTCATCCCTGCATATTTTAAGAAGACTCAAGCATCTAAGCTTGGGGATGCCCAAGGCATCCCCTTCTTCATCGACAACTTATCAGGTCACCTCTAGTGAAACTATATTTTTATTCAGTCACATCTTATGTGCTTTGCTTGGAGCGTCTGTTTGTTTATTTTTGTTTTTGTTTGAATAAGATCGGATCCTAGCATTCTTTGTTTGGGAGAGAGACATGCTCCGCTGTTTCATATGAACAAATATGTTCTTAGCTTTATCTTTAATGTTCATTGCAAAATTTGAACTATTTCATTCATTGTTATATGGTTGGAAACGGAAAATGCCGCATGTGGTAAATGGTTTAATGTCTTGAATAATGTGATACTTGGCAATTGTTGTGCTCATATAGATCTTTTTAAGCTCTTGCATCATGTACCTTGTACTCATTAATGAATAACTACATAGAGCTTGTTAAAATTTGGTTTGCATGATTGATCTCTAGAGTCTAGATATTTTCTGGTTGAGGTGTTTGAACAACAAGGAGACAATATAAAGTCTTACAATAGCTACAATATGTTCATATGTAAGCTTTGCTGCACCTTTTATACTTGAGTTTGCTTCAAACAACCTTGCTAGCCTAGCCTTGTATTGAGAGGAATTCTTCTCATGCATCCAAATCCTTGAGCCAATAACCATGCCATTTGTGTCCACCATACCTACCTACCACATGGTATTTCTCCGCCATTCCAAAGTACATTACTTGAGTGCTACCTTTAAAATTTCTATTCTTTACCTTTACAATATATAGCTCATGGGACAAAATAGCTTAAAACTATCGTGGTGAAGAATATGTACTTATGTGTCTTATTTCTTAGTAAGTTGCTTGTTGAGCGGTAACCATGTTTTCTGGGGATGCCATCAACTCTTTTACCTTTGTTGAATATCATGTGAGTTGCTATGCATGTTCGTCTTGTCTGAAGTAAGGGCGGTTTTCACAATCAAATGGTTTGAGTATGCATACTGTTAGAGAAGAACATTGGGCCGCTAACTAAAGCCTGTTGGAGATATGCCCAAGAGGCAATAATAAAATGGTTATTATAATATATCTTTGTGTTCATGATAATGTTTACATACCATGCTATAATTGTATTAACCGAAACATTGATACATGTGTGTTATGTGAACAACAAGGAGTCCCTAGTAAGCCTCTTGTATAACTAGCTTGTTGATTAATAGATGATCATAGTTTCATGATCATGAACATTGGATGTTATTAATAACAAGGTTATGTCATTATGTGAATGATGTAATGGACACACCCAATTAAGCGTAGCATAAGATCACGTCATTATGTTATTTGCTATAAGCTTTCGATACATAGTTACCTAGTCCTTTCGACCATGAGATCATGTAAATCACTTATACCGGAAAGGTACTTTGATTACATCAAACACCACTGCGTAAATGGGTGGTTATAAAGGTGGGATTAAGTATCCGGAAAGTATGAGTTGAGGCATATGGATCAACAGTGGGATTTGTCCATCCCGATGACGGATAGATATACTCTGGGCCCTCTCGGTGGAATGTCGTCTAATGTCTTGCAAGCATATGAATAAGTTCATAAGAGACCACATACCACGGTACGAGAAAAGAGTACTTGTCGGAGACGAGGTTGAACAAGGTATAGAGTGATACCGATGATCAAACCTCGGACAAGTAAAATATCGCGTGACAAAGGGAATTGGTATCGTATGTGAATGGTTCATTCGATCACTAAGTCATCATTGAATATGTGGGAGCCATTATGGATCTCCAGATCCCGCTATTGGTTATTGGTCGGAGAGAGATCTCAACCATGTCTACATAGTTCGCGAACCGTAGGGTGACACACTTAAGGTTTGATGTTGTAATAGTAGAACTTGAATATGGAATGGAGTTCGAAGAATTGTTCGAAGTCCCGGATGGGATCCCGGACATCACGAGGAGTTCCGGAATGGTCCGAGAATAAGATTCATATATAGGAAGTCATATTCCAAGTTTGGAAATGATCCGGTGCATTTATGGAAGGTTCTAGAAGGTTCTAGAAAAGTCCGGAAGAAATCACTAAGGAAGGAGGAGTCCCGGAGGGACTCCACCTCCCCATGGCCGGCCAACCCTAGAGGGGGAGTCCAAGGTGGACTCCACCAAGGGGGCCGGCCACCCCCTTCATGGAAGGGTGGGAATCCCACTTGGGTGGGAGTCCCACCTTGGGTAGGTTTCCCTACTACATGGAAGGTTTTGGGTTCGGGTCTTATTCGAAGACTTGTAGTCCAACACTTGGGTTCCACCTATATAATGAGGGGCATAGGGGAGGGGGCCGGCCACCACAAGCCACCAAGCTGGCCGCACCCCTTGAGGCCGGCCACCCCTCTCCCAAACCCTAGCCGCCCCCTCTCTCCTTCACCTCTCCCGCACGCTTAGCGAAGCTCCGCCGGAGTTCTCCATCGCCACCGCCACCACGCCGTCGTGCTGCCGAAGTCAAGGAGGAGCTACTACTTCCGCTGCCCGCTGGAACAGGGAGAAGGACGTCGTCTTCATCAACACCGAACGTGTGACCGAGTACGGAGGTGCTGCCCGATCGTGGCACCGTGATCAAGATCTTCTACGCGCTTTTGCAAGCGACAAGTGATCGTCTACCGCAGCAACAAGAGCCTCCTCTTGTAGGCTTTGGAAATCTTCAAGGGTTAGTCTCGTTCATCCCCTCGTTGCTCCCATCTTCTAGATTGCATCTTGGCTTGGATTGCGTTCTCGCGGTAGGAATTTTTTTGTTTTCTATGCAACGAATCCCTACATCAGAGCCGTGTCTATGCATAGATGGTTGCACGAGTAGAACACAATTGTTTTGTGGGCGTTGATGCTTATGTTGTCTTTAGTTTGAGTACTTTGCATCTTTGTGGCATAGTGGGATGAAGCGGCTCGGGCTAACTTTACATGACCGCGTTCATGAGATTTGCTCCACGCTCGACATGCAACTTGTATTGCATAAGTGGCTTTGCGGGTGTATGTCTCTCCTACTATAGTGAAGATTCAATTTACTCTTCTATTGACAACACTAGTATCACCGTTGTGGTTCATGTTCGTAGGTAGATTGGATCTTACTCGAAAACCCTAAACCACGTAAAATATGCAAACCAATTAGAGGCGTCTAACTTGTTTTTGCAGGGTTTGGTGATGTGATATGGCCATGATGTGATGATGAATATGTATGAGATGATCATTATTGTATTGTGGCAACCGCAGGAGCCTTATGGTTGTCTTTATATTTCATGTTGAGTATTATTTCAAAGTAGTTGTAATAGTTGCTACATGCGGTGAACAACCATGAAGACGGCGCCATGGACCTTGACGCTACGCCGACGATGATGGAGATCATGCCCGTTGATGATGGAGATCATGTCCGTGCTTTGGAGATGAAGATCGAAGGTGCAAAGACTAAAGGGCCATATCATATCACATATGAATTGCATGTGATGTTAATCCTTTATGCATCTTATTTTGCTTAGATCGCGACGGTAGCATTATAAGATGATCCCTCACATTAATATCAAGATAATAAAGTGTTCTCCCCTTGTATGCACCGTTGCACAGTTCGTCGTTTGAAGCATCTCGTGATGATCAGATGTGATAGACTCAACGTTCACATACAACGGGTGTAAGCCATGTTGCACACGAATACTTGGGTTTACTTGACGAGCCTAGCATGTACGGACATGGCCTCGGGACAACGGAAACCGAAAGGTTGAACACGAGTCATATGGATGATATGATCAACATGTTGATGTTCACTATTGAAGCTACATCATCTCACGTGATGATCGGTTTTGGTGTAGTGGATGTGGATCGTGTACCACTTAACAACTATGAGGGATGTTGTATTAAGTGGGAGTTCATTAGTAATTAGATTAAAACATGAACTAATTATCATAAACATAGTCTGAGTAGTATTTTGAATTAATTTGTAGTATTGGCATCCGTTTTCTACCTAGTCTTATAATTGAGATAGAAATACTGTTAAAATCTGACAAGAAACTTTACGGACTGGTACCGTATTGTTAAAGAATCAAGAAATGATTAAGTCCTATTGCAAACTTTTAGTAAACCTCACATTGTTGATTCAAAGAGCTATGGTTTCAATTAGTACCTAAAGTTATCTTGTCTCCGTGAAACTTGAAGTTCAAATCTGTTTGAAAAGTAAGGAGCTAAAAATTTTGTTTTCAGAAATAATCAAGGTATGAGATATATGTGATATCTAAGACCTTATTGCAAGATGATAGAATATAATTTGGTGAGACTACATAAACTCATAAGTATTATGGGAATGTAGGAAGGTTGAAGACGCAAGGCGTCCCAATCCTCCAACTATTGGGGCACTAACGATATTCGCATATCCATGAAGTGATCGTCCTTAGTATGCACCGTTGCTAAGACTCGTCGTTTCGTAGCATCACGTGATGATCGGGTGTTATAGATTCTGTGTGTGCATACAATGGGTGTAAACCAGTTTTGCACATGCGAATACTGAGGTTAAATTTTACGAGCCTAGCATGTACAGACATGATCTCGGAAAGTCGTCATGATATGATGGATAAAATTATGAGTGAAATTGTTCATCATATTAAAAAGTTACTAATAGTGAAATCTGAAACACTTGTCATATGATGATCAACTTCAAAATAAGAACCTCAAGGTTATTGGTATTTTGACCAACAAACCTAAAACTTATTGAAGGTGAAGTTTTTTCTGAATAATGAGGAAAGCTAAAAGAGAAACTACAAAAGATATTTTGGCAGAAAGAAAAGAAAAGACTAGAAAGTCTAGCTCAGGTGTATATAAATGATATACATGTTATGGTTGTATTCCTAGTTTGGTCACACAATGAAATTCTTGGCTATTAGTACCATATTGGTTGGTATGAAGTGTCATACAAAACAACGCAATACAAGAATACAATGGCCTAAGTGACTGACAAGGAATATGATAGAAATGCACGTCTAGAACAAAAATAAAGCGTTATTATGTTCGTCGTTGGCATTTTATCTAGCCCTTAGAATTTATAATAAAGAACTTAATAATTGTTATTTTGCTCTGGTCAAATGAAAACAATGAGTTGTTCAAATTATGACATTACTCCATGTACGATGGATAAGTTATTATAAATCTTAATGGTGAAACACACATACATAATACTGACGCTAAAATGCCATAAGGCAAATGATTTGAATTCCACTTATTTGTGGAACCGCAATTTAGGTCATATTAGAAAGGAACGCATGAAGGAACTCCATGCAAATGGATTTTTGGAGTCATTCGATTTTTGAATCGTTTGGCGCTTGCAAATCTTTTCTAAAGAGAATGACTGAAAAACCGTTCATAGGCCAAGAGTTGAACGGGCAACTAACATAGTGGAAAAATACATGATGATGTATATGGTTCACTGGGCATAAGTTGTGCGGGAGATTCTTCTACTTCATGAAAACTTCCAACAATGAATTGAGTATATATATGTGGATATATTCGATAAGGAAGAAGTTTGAAACATTTGAATGGATTCAAATAAATTTCAGCATGAGGTGGAAATCATCGTAATAGAAAAGTCAAATATCTATGATTGGATCATAGTGGAAATATTTGAAATACGAGTTTTAGCGAACATCTAAGAGAGTTATGAAATTGTTCTACAACTCACGTTTCTTGGAGTATCATAGTGATGATGGAGTATCCGAGAGATGTATCCAAACCTTGTTGGGTCAATGATGAGATAAAATATTGATGCTATTATATTTTTGTGGATTATGCTTTAGTGACTACCGCTTTTACACTAAATAGAGCATCATCATGATCCGTTGAAATGACACCATACGAGTTATGGCATGGGTATGAACCCTAATAGTCCTTTCTTAAATTTTGGAATGCATATCATAAAGTAAATAAGTTTACAACCAAAATCGGATGAATGTCTTTGTTGGTTATCCCAAAGAATTAATTGGGAATTCTTCCACCATGGAAACAAAGACAAAAGTGTTTGTCGATGCTTCTTACTTATTTCCAAGAAATTGTTTCTAGCGAAGTATTTGAGTGGGAGGACAATAGAACTCGATAAGGTTTATGAACCTGAGCATAATGATCAGAGTAGCGCAGCATTGGAATTGGTTCCGGAAGCGGCCACGACGATCATGGCTCCCATGACTACAAAGTGTTTTAGCCATGGAGATCGAAGTACATATTGAACCTTGTAGGTATGGTTTACTTTGTGATCAAATAAATGATTTGTGGACAAAGGATTGATTTTGAACAATGATAAACCAACTACATACAAAGAAGTTATGATGGGCCCTGACTCCGTTAAAATGGCTATACGCCATGAAATCCAAGATAGATGAATATTTTTTGAAAGTAAACGGATCTATAAAATTGATGGACTTGGATGGAATATCCTTAAATAAGCTCGACTTGTCGAAAAGTTGTTTACGACAAAGTTCAAAGAGTTGACTACGATAAGATTAGATCTTCCGTAGCAATGCTTATAGTCTATGTGGATTATTCTAGTAATCGCTACATATTTCTTTCATGAGATATGATAGTAGGATGGCAAAATACATTACTTAACAGAAGTGTGTATTAAAGGTGTATACAAGATACAACCAATTGTTTTGCTAGTCCGTGGAATACTAGATAGGTATACGAACTTCAATTGGATGAAGTGAGTATCACGGAGTTGGAATCTTCACCGGATGAAATAGTCAAAGAGTTTTTGATTTCATCAGAAACGATGAAGAGGCTTGCATTTGCAAGAAATTAAGTGGGAGCGCTAAGACATATTTATAATACTTTATGTAGATACATATAGTTGGTTATAAATGATGTAATTATATACTTGATTATAAAAGGTTTCATTGAGAATTAACTTCAATGAAAGGATATGGACTGAAACATATTTAGTGTCAAGATCTATGAAGATAGATTGAAACACATAATAAGTTTAAGTCAAAGTACATAGAAAGGATATTGAAGTAGTTCAATATAGAAATATTAAGAAAATGTTCTTGTCATGTGAAGTTTTAACAAAACTTGAGTGTATCTGACACTCAATGAGTAAAAACACATGAGTGATTTTAGATCACGAATAATATGTACAATATCAGATGTCCTATGCTCTAAATGGTTAGGAGCATATACCAGAATGATTCATGTGATGATCATTGGATAAACAGTAAGAATATCCCTGAGTACTTTAGAAGAACCAAGGATATATAGTTTTGTATGAGTAATGACAAACAAATCGATGTAAGGTGTTGCACCGATATTAGTTTGGTCACATATAAAAAATAAAATTTCAATCTCAAATTAGGCTAAGTGTTGTTTAAAAGGTAGCACAATGAGCTAGAATTTGTCTATGCTAGATTTAGATGAGTTCTAAATGTTGTGACGGATTCTACAAACGAAGGCAGAATATGTCATTGTTTTGACAATAGGGATGTTAAGTCAAGAGGTTCTTTGAGAACTTGGTGTAGTTCCGATAGTGTCAGAACTTTGAAACTATATTGTGTATGACAATATTAGTGACATATTTCAGACCACGGAATTAAGGTTCCACCAGAAGACCAAACATATTTAATGCCGGTTCATTTGGAAAATGAGTGATGCGTTGAGACGCAAATGAATTGCAAAATACATACGTTTCTGAGCATGTCAGATCCGTTGACTAAAACTTCTCCCGTGAGCAAAACATGATAAAGCAGGAAGACCAAGGTGTTATATCTTTACATATGTAAACTAGATTATTGACTCTAGTGCAAGTGGGAGACTGTTGGAGATATGCCCAAGAGGCAATAATAAAATGGTTATTATAATATATCTTTGTGTTCATGATAATGTTTACATACCATGCTATAATTGTATTAACCGAAACATTGATACATGTGTGTTATGTGAACAACAAGGAGTCCCTAGTAAGCCTCTTGTATAACTAGCTTGTTGATTAATAGATGATCATAGTTTCATGATCATGAACATTGGATGTTATTAATAACAAGGTTATGTCATTATGTGAATGATGTAATGGACACACCCAATTAAGCGTAGCATAAGATCACGTCATTAAGTTATTTGCTATAAGCTTTCGATACATAGTTACCTAGTCCTTTCGACCATGAGATCATGTAAATCACTTATACCGGAAAGGTACTTTGATTACATCAAACACCACTGCGTAAATGGGTGGTTATAAAGGTGGGATTAAGTATCCGGAAAGTATGAGTTGAGGCATATGGATCAACATGGGATTTGTCCATCCCGATGACGGATAGATATACTCTGGCCCTCTCGGTGGAATGTCGTCTAATGTCTTGCAAGCATATGAATAAGTTCATAAGAGACCACATACCACGGTACGAGAAAAGAGTACTTGTCAGGAGACGAGGTTGAACAAGGTATAGAGTGATACCGATGATCAAACCTCGGACAAGTAAAATATCGCGTGACAAAGGGAATTGGTATCGTATGTGAATGGTTCATTCGATCACTAAGTCATCGTTGAATATGTGGGAGCCATTATGGATCTCCAGATCCCGCTATTGGTTATTGGTCGGAGAGAGATCTCAACCATGTCTACATAGTTCGCGAACCGTAGACACACTTAAGGTTTGATGTTGTAATAGTAGAACTTGAATATGGAATGGAGTTCGAAGAATTGTTCGAAGTCCCGGATGGGATCCCGGACATCACGAGGAGTTCCGGAATGGTCCGGAGAATAAGATTCATATATAGGAAGTCATATTCCAAGTTTGGAAATGATCCGGTGCATTTATGGAAGGTTCTAGAAGGTTCTAGAAAAGTCCGAAAGAAAACACTAAGGAAGGAGGAGTTCCGGAGGGACTCCACCTCCCCATGGCCGGGGGAGTCCAAGGTGGACTCCACCAAGGGGCCGGCCACCCCCTCATGGAAGGGTGGGAATCCCACTTGGGTGGGAGTCCCACCTTGGGTAGGTTTCCCTACTACATGGAAGGTTTTGGATTCGGGTCTTATTCGAAGACTTGTAGTCCAACACTTGGGGTTCCACCTATATAATGAGGGGCATAGGGGAGGGGGCGGCCACCACAAGCCACCAAGCTGGCCGCACCCCTTGAGGCCGGCCACCCCTCTCCCAAACCCTAGCCGCCCCTCTCTCCTTCACCTCTCCCGCGCTTAGCGAAGCTCCGCGGAGTTCTCCATCGCCACCGCCACCACACCGTCGTGCTGCCGAAGTCAAGGAGGAGCTACTACTTCCGCTGCCCGCTGGAACGGGGAGAAGGACGTCGTCTTCATCAACACCGAACGTGTGACCGAGTACGGAGGTGCTGCCCGATCGTGGCACCGTGATCAAGATCTTCTACGCGCTTTTGCAAGCGGCAAGTGATCGTCTACCGCAGCAACAAGAGCCTCCTCTTGTAGGCTTTGGAAATCTTCAAGGGTTAGTCTCGTTCATCCCCTCGTTGCTCCCATCTTCTAGATTGCATCTTGGCTTGGATTGCGTTCTCGCGGTAGGAATTTTTTTTGTTTTCTATGCAACGAATCCCTACAAAGCCATGATTCATGGTGGAAGTTTCAGTGTGGACAGCTAATCCTCAATCTCTTATGAGAATATTAACTTTTGTTGAATGCTTATGCATTAAAGAGGAGTCCATTATCTGTTGTCTATGTTGTCCCGGTATGGATGTCTAAGTTGAGAATAATCAAAAGCGAGAAATCCAATGCGAGCTTTCTCCTTAGACCTTTGTACAGGCGGCATAGAGGTACCCCTTTGTGACACTTGGTTGAAACATATGCTATGCAATGATAATCCGTGTTAACCCAAGCTAATTAGGACAAGGTGCGAGCACTATTAGTATACTATGCATGAGGCTTGCAACTTATAAGATGTCTTATACATAACTCATATGCTTTATTACTACGTTGACAAAATTGTTTCTTGTTTTCAAAATGAAAGCTCTAGCACAAATATAGTAATCAATGCTTCCCTCTGCGAAGGGCCTATCTTTTACTTTATTGTTGAGTCAGTTTGCCTATTCTTTCTATCCCCGAAGCAAACACTTGTATCAACTGTGTGCATTGATTCTTACATGTTTACTTATTGCACTTGTTATATTGCTTTATGTTGACAATTATCCATGAGATATACATGTTGAAGTTGAAAGCAACCGCTGAAACTTATATCTTCCTTTGTGTTGCTTCAACGCCTTTACTTTGAATTTATTGCTTTATGAGTAACTCTTATGCAAGTCTTATTGATGCTTGTCTTGGAAGTATTATTCATGAAAAGTCTTTGCTATATGATTCATTTGTTTACTCATTATCTTCATCATTGCTTCGAATCGCTGCATTCACCTCATATGCTTTACAATAGTATGATCAAGATTATGATAGCATGTCACTTCAGAAATTATCTTTGTTATCGTTTACCTACTCGAGGGCGAGTAGGAACTAAGCTTGGGGATGCTTGATACGTCTCAAACGTATCTATAATTTCTTATGTTCCATGCTACTTTTATGATGATACTCACATGTTTTATACACATTATATGTCATATTTATGCATTTTCCGGCACTAACCTATTGATGAGATGCCGAAGAGCTAGTTGTTGTTCTGCTGTTTTTGGTTTCAGAAATCCTAGTAAGGAAATATTCTCGGAATTGGACGAAATCAACGCCCAGGGGCCTATTTTTCCACGAAGCTTCCAGAAGATCGGAGGACTTACAAAGTGGGGCCACGAGGCGATGCCACACTAGGGCGGCGCAGCCTGGCCCTTGGCCGCTCCGGCCTGTTGTGTGGGGCCCTCGTGTGGCCCCCTGACCTGCCCTTCCGCCTACTTAAAGCCTTCGTCGCGAAACCCCGGTGAGAGCCACGATACGGAAAACCTTCTAGAGACGCCGCCGCCGCCAATCCCATCTCGGGGGATTCAGGAGATCGCCTCCGGCACCTGCCGGAGAGGGGAATCATCCCGGAGGTCTGTTCATCGCCATGATCGCCTCCGGATCGATGTGTGAGTAGTTCACCCCTGGACTATGGGTCCATAGCAGTAGCTAGATGGTCGTCTTCTCCTCATTGTGCTATCATGTTAGATCTTGTGAGCTGCCTATCATGATCAAGATCATCTATTTGTAATCCTACATGTTGTGTTTGTTGGGATCCGATGAATATTGAATACTATGTCAAGTTGATTATCAATCTACCGTATATGTTATTTATGTTCTTGCATGCTCTCCGTTGCTAGTAGAGGCTCTGGCCAAGTTGATACTTGTGACTCAAGAGGGAGTATTTATGCTCGATAGTGGGTTCATGCCTCCATTAAATCTGGGACAGTGTGAGAAAGTTCTAAGGTTGTGGATGTCTGTTGCCACTAGGGATAAAACATCGATGCTTTGTCTAAGGATATTTGTGTTGATTACATTACGCACCATACTTAATGCAATTGTCTGTTGTTTACAACTTAATACTGGAGGGGTTCGGATGATAACCTGAAGGTGGACTTTTTAGGCATAGATGCATGCTGGATAGCGGTCTATGTACTTTGTCGTAATGCCCTGATTAAATCTCATAGTACTCATCATGATATATGTATGTGCATTGTTATGCCTTCTTTATTTGTCAATTGCCCAACTGTAATTTGTTCACCCAACATCTTCTATCTTATGGGAGAGACACCACTAGTGAACTGTGGACCCCGGTCCTATTCTTTACATCGAAATACAATCTACTGCAATTGTTCTTTACTCTTCGCAAACAAACATCATCATCCACACTATACATCTAATCCTTTGTTTACAGCAAGCGGTGAGATTGACAACCTCGGTTACGTTGGGGCAAAGTTCGTGATTGTGTTGTGCAGGTTCCACGTTGGCACCGGAATCCCTGGTGTTGCCGCACTACACTCCTCCGCCATCAACCTTCAACGTGCTTCTTGACTCCTACTGGTTCGATTAAACCTTGGTTTCTTACTGAGGGAAACTTGCTACTGTGCGCATCACACCTTCCTCTTGGGGTTCCCAACGGACGTGTCAACTACACGCATCAAATAGCAGATCACACAAGACTTTTTCTGGATCTACACCAAATCAAGGCAATATGGTGTAGTGATTCAATAGAGTTGCAAGGCAAACAACTATGAACTAGGGTTTATCTTAAACGTGGTCTAAAGCTACGTTGGGGGCGTCCTGGCACTTATATAGGGGTTCAGGACGACCTCGGGTCGAAAAGATACAAAAATAACCGACCAGATGAGATGCGGGTCGAGACAGCAGACTCGGACGGCACGGGGGCAGTCAGCGGAACTGGGACCGGGCCAGCGGTTCGGGCCTGTGCCGGGGTGGTGACCGGCGATGGTTCCGGGCATACTGGATAGTGCCCGGCTGGCACAAGAGTCACGTCCGGTTTGGACCGGACGGATCCGGCGTGGCAGCCAGTCGAACCGGGCCTGGGACCGGATGGTCCGGCAGCACAGCCGGTCAGACCGGGCCTGGCGCCGGCCTGAGCTGCTTCTCCTCCTCTCGCGCATGCATCCCGCTCCTCTCGCGCGTCCATGGGATGTCTTCATGTCCAGCTCCGTGTCCAGCTTCACGTCCATCTTCTTGTCCAGCTGCTCCTCTCCTCCTCGTGCGATGCTTGGTTCCTTTTCATACTTGATCATACATAAGTAATACGACTTAGGCAGTATAAAGTTCTCATCGATCATAGTATCAATTAGGAACAAGTTCACCTGTTGTTTAAGTAGCTTCGCACGAGCTCGTGTCATTGGTCCAATCCTAACTTCATTGGACTTGAGCTTCACAGCAGCATCATCTTCATCTTGTAATGACGGAGGTAGTAGTGTAGTAGCAGGGATGTCCTCATCATAGTCGGTACTTTCTCTCCCATGTATTTCAATACAATGATCTCATGAGCTGCCTTACATGACTGGGATCCATATGATGTAATCGGTGTTGTGTTTGTTGGGATCCGATAAATTGTGGAATTCTGATCAGATTGTTCATCATATTATCATACTACTCTTATTTAAGATCTTGCATGCTATCTGGTACTTGTAGTTACCCTGATAAAGTAGTTGAATGTATCTCCAAGAGGGAGTATTTATGCTCGATAGTGGGTTCATGCCTCTAGTTTTCTGGAAGAGTGACAATAACTTCTAAGATTGTAGATGTGCTGTTGCTACTAGGGAGAAAACAACAATGTTTTGTCTAAGAATAATTATATTGTTTACTTTACACACATTGCTTAAGGCGATAATCTGTTGCTTGCAACTTAATACTGGAAGGGGTTCGGATGATAACCTGACGGTGGATTATTAGTCATAGACGCAGATGGATTATCGTCTATGTATTATGTTGTAATGCCCAATTAAATACTACACTAACCTTTATCTCATCATAGCATGCATTGTCATGCCCTCACAATTATCAATTTCCCAACTGTAATTTGTTCACCCAAAACATGTTATTTGGAGAGTTACCACTAGTGTAGATATCTGGGAACCTCGGTCCTTATGTCATCATCATTGCTCTACATTCAACTACGCACTAGAATATTTTCTGGTGCCATTGCCTCTGTGTTACTGCTACTACTGCTGTGTTACTATTGCCATGGCTCTCAAATTACTGTTGTTTTCACATCACCCCTGTTACTAGTGCTTTCCAGGTGCAGCTGAATTGACAACTTCGCTGTTAAGGCTTATAAGTATTCTTTACCTCCCCTTGTGTCGAATCAATAAATTTGGGTTTTACTTCCCTAGAAGACTGTTGCGATCTCCTATACTTGTGGGTCATCACTCAACCATGGAAGATAGTTCAAGCAAGGGAGGACATCAAGGGGTCCTTCGGGAGATCTTCGGTTTCTAGTGATGCCGAAAACAAGGCCATTGAAGATAAGTGGGAGAAGAACTTTGGCTAGATCAGTTTGGTTTAGAAGATTGATTCAAGTTTATGGAGATGATGAATGAAGGGTGCAAGGTGTTCAGCTTGCTCGTAGGCCAAGAGGATGATCATGAAGAGGTGCATTTCCCCCTGAAGAAGACATAGATTCCTTGATAATGAAGCTGGAGTTGGAAGGAGATAAGATTCAAGCCTTCCTCGATAGTTTGGACTGCCGCATCAAGAAAATTGAGGTAAAAGCCCCCGGATCTTCTTTGCATATTGACCTACTACGTCATTATCTTGATCATATGGACAAGAATAATGAAATGATTAGAAGCCAATCATGACATTAGTCTTCTTGCAATAAAAACTCAAGAGAAGATAATTCAACTTCACAAGTGTCATAGTGCTCAGTTGGAGAAAATCAGCAAGCAATAGACTCCAACTATCGTCCATGTACGATCCATACTAGATCTGACCAACTGCCCATCCTACCTCCTCTACCTTTTTGACAGCCCATCTTTTTGTCTCAGTAGTCTTTCAGTGGCATGTTTCAGTCCTCTTCCCCATTACTTAGAAAAAGTGAGCCACCGGTTCAGGTACAAGATACTATCATTACCGCCTGGACAATTAGACAGCCAACCCGTAATCGCAACGACCCAATTGCAAGAGCGGAGCTCTACCAACTGAGCTATATCCCCCCCGAGGTTCGCATCATGATCTTGGAGGCAAGATCTTCATGCCAGGCTGTGTGACGCAAGAGATTTGTCTTCAAAATAGAATACCATTATCAAATAATGTTAAGGATTATTTTATCCCGCCTGGCTTGTTTCCAAGCTTGAGGAGATCTATACCACCTTCTAATATATCTTAAGGTTTTAACTTGTTTCCTTTCTTCCACACATATTAATTTTAAATTCCAAAGTTTTGCATTAGTTGCATAATTAGCTCCGTTGGAGGAAGGAAATATTTATATCCAATGAATTCTCGAGCCATTATTATATTTGAAGTATTCTTGGTTTTATGATTATTGCATTAGATGTATGAATTAGGATGAGTGCTTTTTTTTGCTTGTATGTTCCGATGATTTTAGTGTATTCCACACTAATAGTACTAATAGGATATGAGTAGTTTTGATAGACATTTTTTATTACAAAAGAAAGATTTTTCGAAGCAAAAGAATTTGAAAGTGATGAAAATTAGACAAATAAAAGTGCTATCAAAAGTTATAGAGTGAGTACAAGTTGAGGCAGATTATCAAACAACAACTGTGAAGTACCTCATACTCAGCTTAAGAAGAATCTCAAGTGACTGAGCGAATCCTAAACATGTTCGAGATTGCCTCAAAAACATATTCGGTTGAACTTGATGATCCTATGATATGCTAATAGTTAATCTTCATGTGAACTATTAGTGCAAAGGTGTGGAAACCCTAAATTCATTTGAGATGTGGAAGTGAGATAGAGCCTATGATGTGGTTCTATATCTGATATTATAATTGTTGCTTCAAATGCCTCATGTATTTTGATGACTCGAGCTTCATGAACATGATGATCTTGTCCATTAAGGTACTATCTTGCTCGGGGACGAGCAAGCGTCTAACATTCGGGAAGCTGATGAGTGCATTTTTGAAGAATATTTACCTTATGTTTTTGCATATCTAGTGATAGGGTTTGGATATTTTACGGTGCTCGCGCGCACCTTTTATGCTTGTTTCCACTTTCCATAGGATTTCAAATTATGATGGTATTGATAAACATATCATTTGGAGATGTCATATGGACATAAATATGATATTTTGAATTGATAAAAGTCATCTAAATGACTTCCCACACACTTAGGTGAAAGGAAGAGAATGATTTCCCACGCACGATATGGCACCGCCTCCGCCTCGTCAAATAGTTTCAGCAGCGAAAATGGATCTGAGATCCGACATTTAGTGACACCACAACTCGAAAAATCCTCACCTTCGAAAGGGATCTGGAGGTGGAACTTGCAGAAGGGCATCATCCTCGCTGCTACATTGATAATTGGTAGCCAAGGCATCATCCCTATCATCATCAACCACTGCATCTTCATCACTATCGCAATTCCCATCTCATTCACTCTCATCTTGTTGTAATTCCAATTGCTATTGCGGATTTGCGTTTGTAGGATAGAGCATTGACTACTACCTCCGTACCAAAACGTAAGATGTTTTAGTAGGATGTTTTAGCTCACTAATATGTCTTATATTTTATAACAGAAAAAGTACATCTGCAAAAAAAACATTTTCTTAAAATGTATAAATATAATTTTCAAATTGTTAAAATAAAGGGCTACATTTTTTTCCGAAATGGGGTACCCAACCTCTCCATCAATTAATGCATGCATACGGCTGAATAAAGGCTACATGTAGCTCAGGTTGCTCAGTCTACATTTATCCACGGCTGCAGTTGTTGATACAACAATAAGACATAAACCGCTATACAGCGTTTTTCTTATAATATGTAAACGATCTTTTTTTCTTTGATAAAGAACGCATTATCTCTAAAGGACTTGTGATGCATGAGATAACATTGTACAGTGCTCTGAGAAGCTGCATTCTACAGGATTGCACAGTGCTCTAAGATTCTGCATTTTCTAAACAATGCAACGTGTAAGATAATATCATTCATTGCCCCGAGGAACTATATACGCAATCGTTTGTTCTAGTCGGATAACAGCTCACAGCAATTTGACACGCTCCAATAATTCCACCTGTTGGCCTGAGCATCTTTCCTTCCTCGCGGTCTTCCAGCCACATAATTAAGAAGTGAGCATATATTTTGCTGTTTGGCTTTGAAAACGCGGAGGCGATCACACGTGAAGGGTGCACCCAAACTCTGTGTACAGTTGAGCGTCGACCATAATGATCAGATCATATCATATCATATCAGATCAGATCAGATCGTGTGGACTGCATGTGGAGGATATTATGTGGAAGCACTGCATGTGGAGGATACCATTTTTTAGTGGTTCTCACGGAAACCGTGATCCCCGTGAACATGCTACTACCTAATTAAGTTTTAGAGCATATATTTTACTAAAAAATTAATCTAAACAAATTTTGTCCGAACTTTGCGAAAAATCTACCCACAAATTTGATATTTTACAGATTTTTTAGATAAAGGGAATATATTAATATTAAAAGATACCAATTATACACAGCATCTGCAACAACGCCCCTCCCTAGTGGCAGTACGGATACACACATCAAAAAAAAAAGTAAAAAAACTAAGAAATAGAAGTCCCGCTACAGCATTCCAGACCTAGCAAACAACAATACAACCACCACCGTTACAACACGTGAAATACTGACTCTTCAAAAGCGACGCCTCCAAGAAGGAAACAGTGCACCAGCGCGTCGCCCGGTCAAAGGTTTTAGATTTTCACCCTGAAGATAGTCTCCACTCTCAAAACAATGTCTCTAACAAGGTCATTGCCAGGCACAACCAGTTAAGGCCAGATCCTAGGATTCACCCTGAGATGTAAGAGTCTGAACTTCATCTGTGTTGCCGCCCCCACATGCATACCACTGCTGCGGAGCCCAGAACGCGAAGAAAATCCCTCAGCGTCACGGAGACTCGAACCTCCTTTAGCCAGTCCACCAATCTGGCCTTCATGATATTCCTTCTTCTGACTTCACCATGGCCAAAAAGTCACCTGATGTCAACACAGAATAGAGCTTCGCGCCGCTCCTTCCGGAACCAAACGGTCGGAATAAAAACATGGGTGCGCACGACCGAATACCACCCGATCCAGCAAATTCTAGGCAAAAAGTGAACTATTCCATTCGCCGGCGGAGCTTTCCGGAACTCATCTCAACTGACCTCCGGTAGATCTTCATCTTTGCTTGCGAGAAACCCAAGGACCGCCACCAAAAACAAAGCAAGCCCAGCAGCCCCCACGCCGCCAGTCCCTCTCTGCTGGATCACCAGGGAAGAGGATGGTGGCGCGGATCGTGCGTACCACCGCCAAACCATCACCGGGGGCGGAGGCTGCCACCGCTCCACCGAATCCTCAATGGCTACCGACGGAGAGCATCAGGCCCCGGCCAAGTAGCCGTGCCGCCCGGCTTCCTCCATCGGCGCTTCATCACCTTCCATGGAACGCTGCTGCCTCTCCTCCCCCTCGTAGTTTGACGGAAGGGGCGCCGCCACCGCCGCCGGGGCCGGGGCCGAGGCCAGCAGCAGCGGCGGCTGAGATGCGGCGGTCCGGGGGCAGCTGCTCGGGGCGGGGTGGGCGAATCCTCCGCCGCCGCCTGGGAGTGGGGCGGGAGAGGAGGAGGGCGGCGGCTAGATTAGGAGAGGAGGAGAGAGATCGTATATGATATTTTACAGATATCATATAAAAATATGTTTTTATGATGTATCTAATGATATTTAACTTGTATTTTACATGTTAATAAATTTTTGTTAAAACTTAGTCGAATTTTAGATGGTTTGACTTTTGAAAAATTATATAAGCCTTATATATTGAAATGGAATGGAAGTAGTAGCTGATACTAGAGGATTTTCTTCCATCCGTATATAATAGCAGCACATCAAATCGGCCCACACAACCTGCTCCAAGTTACGAGAAGTGTAGTGCTGGCAAACCAAATCAAGCAGATGGTTCCATCATGGACTGAGGCTGCGGCGCGCTTCCTGGTAACAAGATTTCTCAACGGATTCATATCCATCGGCAGCTTGACGTGAGTTCTTTCTTTGTATCTTGCGCGCTATGCTAACATCTGACCATGTTGATTTCAGATTTCTCACCTTCACGTTTGTTTTGCAGACTGCACGAAGATGGGGGCAGCACGTTGAGCTTCGGTGATGCCAGTGACAAATGCAAAGTAAAGTCGGTCCTACGAGTTCACGACCCCATCTTCTACTGGAAGGTCACTTGCGCATTTCAGGATTCTTGCTCCAAATGCTCGATACAATCATCTCTCATTTGAATGAAATTTGTTTACTCGTCTCGCTTGCTTTGGCATATCTCAGATCGCAACGGAATCTGACCTAGGTTTGGCAGATGCCTACATCAATGGCTGGTGCTCTTTTCTCGATGAGAAAGAAGGCCTCATGAATCTTTTCCTGGTAAAACTATTTCGTTGTCTAGCTTGGCCTATTTCTTCTTCTCTCGGATTATATTATATCCACATTTCATTTCTCTACAGATTTTCATTGCCAACAGAGACAAGAGCAGCAGCAGCAACATTGTCAGCAAAAGGGGCTGGTGGACACCCATGCTTCTAACAGCTGGGGTGTCGTCTGCTAAATATTTCTTGCGCCACCTCTCGAGGAAGAACTCCGTAACACAAACTCGTCGAAACATCTCACAGCATTATGATCTGGTAAGTACCTCCTTATGTGTCTTCCTTTTCGTCTGGTCATTACACTTAATACAACGAGGTGCTTAATATCATCTTAATATTAATATATTACCCTTTATTGAAAAAGAATTAGGTGCTTAGGCCAACTAATTATTTGCTTCACATATGTGCTCGTGCAGAGTAACGATTTCTTCTCGCTTTTTCTGGACAAATCGATGACCTACTCCTGTGGAATTTTCAAGGTTTGTCGTTTTTTGATTAGTCTGGTTCTGCACCTTGCATAAATAAGTAAAATACAAATATATGGCACTGAAGTTTATTTTGTAGGAGGAGGACGAAAGCTTAGAAGCGGCCCAGCTACGTAAACTTAGCCTTCTAATTGAAAAGGTAATAATTCGTACTTTCTCCAGAGATAATGTCAGGAAATCATTTAGTTCAGTAATACTAATTCGATAGTATGCATATAAACAAAGGCTAAAGTCGAGAGGGATCATCAAGTTCTTGACATCGGCAGCGGTTGGGGAAGCTTAGCGATAGAGTTGGTCAAGCAAACTGGCTGCAAATACACTGGAATAACTCTCTCGGAGGAACAGCTTAAATACGCCCAGAGGAAAGTGAAAGAAGCTGCCTTAGAGGTTAGTTGTGTGCTACTCCTTGCGTGAATAACTTACGCCGGCACGGTGAAATATTACCTGACAACTCCACTGTGCCTTCACTAATTTACAGGATCACATAACTTTCCTGCTGTGCGACTACCGTGAAATACCAGCTCGCAAATATGACAGGATCATCAGCTGGTAAGTATACTACTGATATGATATTGTATACATATGTTTCGCCTTCTTGTGGTAACAATTTTTCATTCCTATTCTTTAAATCAGCGAGATGATTGAACACGTTGGCCATGAATACATGGATGCATTTTTTACCTGCTGCAAGTCTCACTTAACTGAAGATGGAATATTTGTTCTCCAGGTTCAATGCTAACCATCATTTTTTTAACAACGAAATATATATTCACGTCAATTGGTTGTGCATAGTACTCCCACCATACCGTTAGGTGTTGTATAAATTTCGTGAAAAATTCAATACCTTCTATGTTTGATCAAATATATAGAATGGAATATCAATAGCTACAATACTGAATAAATATGTTGTGAAAATATAACTTATTGTTGATCAATTCATATGTATTGCAAATCTTAATGTTTGTACATATACTTGGTGAAACATAATAGGCGATTTTTTGACTCACTTTATATGCCACCTATTTGGAGACGGAGGGAGTAGAACATATAGTTATATGTGCCTTATTTCGGTAACAAGCCTATTCCTCCCTATTCAGGGAACATGAGACAGAATTGCAGGCCTTGTTCCGAAAACACCATAAGTTTGTGCAATCAGCAACTAACTTTCATTTCTAAGACTACCCACAATGGGAGTATCATAGGTAGTATCATGCATTCCATGCATGCAAAATACTGACCACAAAAGACTACCCAAAATATGATGTGGTAGTGCAATTAAGGATGAGAGAGAGTGTACTAGTATCATAGGTAGATACCGTATCATAACACATACTACTAGAAAAAATAGTGTCAAGTAAATCTTGTACACATATTTGCATTGAGATTCTACAAAACAATTAATATATGGAGACTATGATACTAGTATATAATACCATGCATTGTGGAGATAGTAACATGTAGTAGTATCATATGCATGATACTTCTATATGATACTATGCATTGTGACTAGTCTAAATACATATGTATGTATATTGTCCATTAATTCAGGCCATCACAATGCCCGACGAACTTTACGAGGAGTACATTAAAAGCCCAGGCTTCATAAAAGAATACATCTTCCCTGGGGGTTCGCTTCCTTCTTTGTCCCGTATAAAGTCTATTTCCGCTTCATCTGGGCTCAGGTACATTTTAGCTCAATCGATTGATGTTTAATTTGATTAATCCCTGTTGATTAAGCCCTCCCTGATCTAGATGCACATTGCATGTAGCATAGAGAACCTTGAGGATTTTGATGGGGACCATTATTACCGAACCCTGAGAAGCTGGAGGGACAACTTAATGACCAACAAAGAGTAAGTACCACTAAGCACATCTAGTACTCCCTCCGTCTGAGATTAACAGGCGCGCACGTAGTATAAGAAATTGCTTTGACCATTATTTTAGTTAATAAAATATAAAATATATATCACAAAAATTATATCATTGGAAAGCTTTTTTGCATACGAATCTAATGATATAGATTTTGTAGATATAAAAGTTATATTTTATTGACCAAATTAATGGTCAAAGTTTATCTTAAACTGCGTGCGTGCCTGTTAAACCAAGACAGATGTAGTACGACTGTAATAGGGGTACATGCTGGTAAAAAGAAGACGCATAATTTTTTTCTAAACTCAAACAGTGTGGAGTTTGACCTAGCTTATAGAAACAATTATGAACAGTATGATGCTAAATCGATCAGTGTCCATTAGACAAGCCGTGAAGTATTATAGTTGTCGATGTTTTTTCTATGAATTCAGCCAATTTTACATTATTTGACATTTGAACAAAATATATACTAATTCTTTTCAGAATGGATGGAGTATGTAGTAGTATAATAATATTACTCCCAATTTCTTCTCACGCTCTCTCTTTGCAGTGAAATTTCGGCGCTAGGGTTTGATGACAGGTTCATCCGTACATGGGAGTACTACTTCCTGTATTGTGCAGCTGGTTTCAGGACACAAACACTCGGAGATTGCCAGGTCTGTACTTAGGAAGTTTGTGTATATTATGCAATCTGATATACTCCATCTTAATATTTATTACTCCATATGTTGACAACGGTTTTGTGTTCCACGCAGGTTGTATTTTCTCACGCGGGAAATGATAAGCTGGCCATGGATTTGATGACTGATGCATGATCCTCTATATAACTTGGCAAGCCTATCTGTGGCTTCAAATGTGCACACGTATCTTACTAAGTCACTTTTTCCAAGATAGTCCGACCGGGCCTCGTGGCGGCCCAATAATATATATTTTATCTATGTTGTTCTAGTGGTATATTGTTACGTCTATACCGGAAGTATGTAGCTATGGACTCAGCATCTCGTTTGCTATTGCTAGTAACTAGTTGAATGCCGTGCGTTGCCACGGTCCTTTGATTTTTTTGCGGTCACACGTGTTAAGCATAAGATGTGTATGTTCTTGTCTAATAGAATACATGTTATCAACGTAACAACGTTGAACTGCGATAATATATGCGGTAGTAGTGATCCATAAAACATTGCTCCATCAAGCCAATGAAAAGAACATTTTCAACCTATATTTTTGGTTAATTGAGCTCATGCATTAATTGAATGACAACTATTTTATGTTAATACAAGTAACATCAACTATTTTCTTATCTACCATGCTTCTTCTTTTCCCGCTCAGTGTCCTACTCTCCCGTCGCATCCTTCTCCACTTGCTCTTCTAGCTCTCCACAGACGATACATTCCAACGGAACCCGCATCTCCAGCACAAACACCATGCTTGCCAGTTTGAACCCTTGTTGGGTATTTTTGGAAATTTTAGGGAAGGAGAATGAGAGTTTAACTCTAATTCCCTTTCCCCATTTCAATTATGAGCCCTCCCCTAGGTAAGATATTCGTGGGAGTTATGTGCATGAATCCGCATTCCAGCCAACCAAACAAAGTAGTAAAAGTATCAATGCCTCAAACTCCTATTCGCTACCTCCAATTCCACCCAACCAAACACGTTGTGTGTGAGCCAACCCTCCAATCCCAAGGGGCACAAGGAACCCCACACGGTATCATGTCAATACCCTATGGGTTCGCTCACAAATGTCTCTTTCACATGCAGCTACTCCTTTTCTCCTTCTACCTTCTCTTCCCTGAGTTCTCGCCTTCGGAACCAAGACTGAGCATACAGCCACACGAGGCCTATGGGAACCCCTTGGCCCGGACTTTCCTAGCTTACCCATGAGTCAATTAGATTGCGAGTTCCATTTGGCATTCTGCATGGCAAAGGCGTGGAAAAGGTTTTCAAAGGTGCATCATACAGGGACACGGCTAGGGTGAAGGATGCCGGAGGCATTGAACTGGATCCCCTGCGCACAATGACCGGGACCACCTCGGAGAATGGCTACCTATGATGAAGGAGTTCCCCAGTTAGTTTGACTCATGGAATAGGCGAAGCAAGGGAAAGGTTTTGGTCGACCACCCTCTGCCGGCACACCAAGGAAGTGTGTATCGTACGGCGCTAAGAGTCGGTCGGCGCGTGTGGGTAAAGTTGTACACCCCTACAGGGTTAAATCTTTTCGAAAAGCCGTGTCCACGGTTATGGACGACTTGGGAAAGGACGTGTTGATCATAGACAACTTTAACCTAATCGTAAAACTTGGAATCAAATGTGTGAATAAGGATCCCTTCTCAGGGTATCGAGAGGGTGATCCTAGTTGATAGGTTCAGCTGATTATGAAGATTCAGTGGATTCAATATGATGATCATTAGAGCTAGAAACGTCACTCTCTTATCCCCTTTTAAAATGATCTGAATAGTCGAGCTTTTGCTCCCTCTTGTTTTACAAAGAAAAAATGGCTTTCCGCAAAATAAGCTCTACATAAAGCCTCGCATACCAGCTTTGCTAACAGGTTGTACTAAGTCTTGTTGAGGCCCTGTACTCAGCTTTGCATGCTTTATTTCAGACGAAGTTGCTATGAGAAATGGTGGTTTCTAGGTCGACATCGACGAGTAGCTTGGGATTCCCAGGTGGCAGCCTGGAATCTATGGGCTGGGACGTCGCCGTTATGCTCCTTGTCTCTTAGGCCTTTTACTATCTTGCTATTTAGAATACCATAACTTCGCTTTCGTTGATTGATGTAATATCAGGTCAGTGACCTCTGCTTGTATTACTTTGGTTCTTTGCTCAGTTATCAGATTGTCTTATTACTTCGAGTCGTAGAGTCACTGTTGTGTTACCGATTCTCACCTTGTAGGCCCTGGGGATCTAGGGTTAGGCTTATGCCAGATGGAGATCTAAGTTTGTCTAGCCCGGACCTCCTGGGTTGCCACAACTCCTCCCCGCAAGACCCCTACTGCTCCTCCTCGCCATAGGTCTAGGTAAGTATATGTTTGAACCAAACTCCAAAATCATAGTGCTTTGATTTCGGAATTTTGGCATGCCATTTTGAATTGATTGAGCCAAATTCTAGTGTGTGGGTACCTCTTGAATTTATGATTTATGGTTTTCGATATGCATGCAATATTTTACTAGCAATTGAGTTCAAGTGAAGGGTATATTTTCCTACATTAACGTGAGCTGCTTATACAGAAAATACTACTATTTTGATGTGTGCATCTTGTTTATTTGATGAATTTCAAATTATATAAATGTTGTAGCTTTTATTAACTTAGATGAACAATATAACAATTGTTAGAAATTGTGACTTCGAATCCATTCATTATCTAACAAGTATATGCTCCAATTGTTTACTCATGTGAATATTATTAATGTAAGATAACAAGAAATTTGTTTCTGTTTCCAGTCTCTAGAATCCTATATTAGATTGTATTTGAACTATAGCTCATGATAAATAATTTATGTATCTATTTAACATATGGGAACCTCCTATGTTGGTGCAATAATGCTCTCTAAGGAGGACGGTGACTTCTTCAGTTGTGGCAGTTATGATTCTATTACACCAGATGAAGATCCACTAAAGCTCCTTATTAGAGGTAGAACATGGAAACTAAAGATATTTATATATAGTACAATAATCTGTAACAATATTGATTTCATGTCTTATCACTGAAATTTGTGTGTTGCAACAGGACCTCAACACAAGGGGAGGCGGCACAATCTTTGATAAGCACTGTATTTTTGGAAATAATACTGCAACAGGACCTCAACACAAGATGATGTGAGCTTCCTTTTAGATTGGTGGACCCTAAATTTCCACCACAAATATAGTGCTATTTCTATAGGATGGCCCATTCATCTGCAATGAGAAAGAGGTGCAAATTGTTAAGATGATGTTTTCTTAATCATGAACAAGCTTGTGATATTTAATTATTTAATAATTACAAGCTAGTACTTCAATTCTCTTTACTTTCACAGACATTTGAAGTTAGCTTCGCAGATGGGTACCTAAAGAATCACCTTGATGAACTTGTTGATGTCCATGTTTTGCACATGAGCAACAAAATACCAATGATAGTTAGGATGAACACGTGAGCTGGGTCAAACAATGCAATCTTGACAACTAGATGAGACAAAGTTGTGAGGAGGTTCAAATTAAATGAGGATGAAATTTCCATTTTCTACTTTCATGAAAGAGATGATGCATACCTACATCTTCAGGTTGAGGCTCTTCTGTGCCAATAATTGAATGCTAAGTGTTACTAATTAAATATGCTAGACTGCTTGATGTATGGAGACTGCAATATAAATGTATGAATTACCCCAAGTATGGCTAGCTAAGGTGTTAATATAATATGGTTGTTGATTTGCCATGTACTTCAGCTAATCTCTATGTATGTAAGTAATTTAGCTAATTTGTGTATAAATTTAAGGTTGATGAATCATGTCTGTTATGATTGAATTTGAATTACCCTATTGTATATTGTTCAAATTATTTTTTAACTATAGGAGGCAGTCTCTATAAAAAAGAGTCTCAAGTTGCATACCCTGCCATCGGAGGGTGTCAAAATACTAGAGACAGTCCAGAATGAAAGTCGTCTTAGGATGTAGTCAGCCATGACTAAGAGCCATCTCAGGGTAGAAAATATTGGAGACTGTTACCATTCTGGACCGTTTGAGGATATAGTTCTTATAGCCGGGAGGGAAAACCGGCTCGGGGTAGTCCTATCTTAGGGACGGATGGTTTGAGAAAAAATCGAAAACCGGCTGAGGGCTATATAGGAAAACAGCTCTAGGTGTGGTTTCGGTACTAGTCTTCCATGGTATTTCGCGAGCGCTAAGCCCTATCCCCTTCTCTAGAGAGCATGCCATCACTTTGTTGAGAACATGGCCAACATCTGTTGGAGCTCGTCCTCCTCGTTAATGGGCGTAGTGCCTTTGCTCCACCTTGCCTACCCCCTATCGCTCCAAGATCATGGTGTGCCACTATGTTGACGTAGCCTTCTCGAGCCTAAGGCATTCCATCGAGCAGCTTTGTTGCCACCAGGGACCCACCACCGGAGCCTTGCGCCCGTGCTTGTCTTGCATCTGTTCTCTCTCTTAAATTATGTCAACACCCTTGCACACCCCTTGCATTAATATTCCCCTACATCAAATTTTTGGGTGGTTTGTCAGTATATTTTGACGTACTCACATGTCTTATTAAATTGGTCAGATATGGAAGACCGAAATGTGGAAGATTCTTTGACGATGTCTTTGCTTACTATGATGTTTCCGGCCCATTGATGTTAAAACTGACATTTCATTTCAGACATGTCCGAAATAGTGGGTAAGGCGATACTTAATTGAAGAGTTTGCCCCCCATTGCGAGGATTCATACTGATAGCTGTTGGGAAGGTAGCATCGGTTGATCCAAGTGACTTAAACATCGACTTTTCACGGAAAACCAAAACTGATCATGGGTGCATATGCACCTGGTATGTATAAAACATATTTTAAAAAGTAAAAAAAATTAGGAAAAAATTTTAGCATGTAGAGGGACATGTTCTATGTGTACACATAAAGTTTCACGTAAAACCAACAATTTTTATACCATGTGTAAAAAAGACAAATAATGCCTCGAGAAATAGACTATTTTAACACCAAAAATTTGTCTTTTTAGTACAGGGCACAAAACATATCGGTTTTTGCTGAAACAACTTTGTGAACATGTAATATGTCAAGGTATACACGAGGCATTTTTGTTTTTATTTTTTTAACATTTGGAAATATATTTAATATGCATTTCAAATAAAGGGTGCATATGCACTTTTTCATCCATTGTTAACTAGAAAGAGAAGATACATCATCTAGTTTCTAAAAGACATAGGATTTTATTCTCAGAATCCAACGAGCTGCAATAACACATATATGCTTTTGTAAGATCTGGTAGGTTCTAACGAGATAGGTGACTAGGTGAGGCCTCCCTCTCATTCGGCACAATACAGTTTGGGGGGCTCCATCGAGGGTAGTAAGGCCGAAACGGTGTTTCTTTCCATGACGGAGCTCAAGTCTGGTAGCGATTACATGAAAACGGATATCGCACGCGGACCTGACGGGTTTCTGGTTTCTATAAAAGATGTTGGTCCTAGCGAAAGTCATAACTCTTCAAACTCATAGATGCCCTTTGTGGTTTGGTGGACATAAGGGGTCTGAACTTCGCGGATCCTTACCTTGTTACCGACAACCTCTTGGCAGATCAAATTAGGCAGTCCCACCAGATTTCCCTTACGAACGTCATCTTCAAGTTGGCGGCCAAAGTTTGGAGGCAAAACGATTTACATAAACCAACATCTTTTATGGGTTTTCAGGAGGAGCCTATATTTCCAACCGACTTCAAAAAACACTTTGAGCCATACAACATATAATATATCTGAAAAGAGGTATTTATTGTCCATAAAGAAAATTGCAGGCTCATATGTGCTTTACCCATAAATGATATGCATTGGGTATTGAGCCAGCTAGTTTGATTTGAGTATTTTCTGTGTGGCCAAAATTAGTTTTAGAGGATTAGTGAAAGAAAATTGTGTTGCAGGACTAAATCAAATACTGCGTATGAATTTTCCAACAAATACGACGAAACCAAATTTATTTTCTGTTTTTTTTTTCTATTCAAAAACTACACTTTTAGCTTGATAACCGTCGAGGAAAAAAAGACCGGAGATGCGTCAGCAACCACCTCCTTCATCGTGCATTCCAGGCCAGCAGTTGCTCCATTCCCTGGGGAAATCCATGGCCAAGTTCTCCTTCGCCGACGCTGCCGACGAAGACCATCCTCCCGCCCCCGCCCCCGCTCCCGCTGCCGACACCGCCGACTCCGGGGGCGGCGACAAGAGGATGCGTGACGGCGACGGCGGCCCTGACGACGGCGCGGTCGGTGGCGGACCACCCTCCAAGGCCCGGAAATTGGATGGCGTGGGCGGGGAGCGGGCGGTCAAGGGGGACGGCGACGCGGGGATCAGCATGCGGATCGACCCGGACTTGCTCGACTGCTCCATCTGCTTCGAGCCCCTCTGCCCTCCCCTCTACCAGGTTGCCTAATTTGCTCAGCTCTGCCAATTGAATTCGAATTCAGAATTTGCACCCTCCATATGCGTGCACAGTTAGTACTTCTACTACTGTTAAGAACTATAGGGACGAGAAACCAGCATCTAAAAATGCATATCTGAGTGAAAATCCACATCATTGCTCCAACTGATCTGACACTCACGGTAGCTTTCTGACATTCATTCTCTCATGTGCACATAGGCCACAGAGAAGCAGAACCAATTTAGGGATTAAAGACAACCAGTTCCCATTGTAGACATTCTTCTTTTTATTAGTCGGCCTGGTTCATTTCCTTCTATAACTTCCTGCAGTATAACATGGCCATTGCTAACTTCCTTCTGTATAAAATGGCCATTGTCAACCAAGAAGGTGAGATAAATATCATACCCCACAGCTTATAAAATTTTAGATTGCCCTTACATGATCACAGCTTGTTTTGTGTATTTCACAGTGCCAAAACGGCCATGTAGCATGCTTTTCCTGTTGGTCCAGGCTCAGCAACAAGTGCCACGTTTGTTCTCATGATGCTATCTTTGCGCGAAACATTGCGCTGGAGAAGATCGTCGAGTCAATCAAGTCCTCCTGTGCATACGCCAAGTGGGGCTGCTGCAACCTGGTTAGCTATGCGCAGAGAATCGCCCATGAAGAAGCCTGCCTCTTTGCCCCTTCGACATGCCCTATTCCTGGTTGTGGATATAGAGGCTTCACTGGATGTTGGTCAGGTCACTTCCTTGTCGACCATAGCGCTGATTGCTTGCATTTCGTCTATGGCCAGCCCTTTGAAGTGAATCTGGAGGTGTCCCTGCCTTTTCTAGTTCTTCTTGGAGAGGACGATCACCTCTTCCTGCTTCTGAAGAAGAACATGATGCCCTTCGGGCATGCATTTACGGTGGTTTGTCTGAGGACCGGTAATCTGAATTGGAAGTTCTCCTACGAAATTAAAACAACTAGTGGAGGGAACCCTGAAAACTCCCTGCAGCTGAAGGCTTCTGTCACAAATACAAAGGAGTGGGCTGGTGTGCACCCTGCAGAAGCATTTCTCCTGGTTCCATATGGTTTCTGCAGTTCTACCAACCTAACGCTTCATGTCGTTGTAGCAAGGTCTGCCTCTGTATGATTTGACTTTGTGATGTCCCCTTCATTTCTGTGCCTTCTAATATGTAGAAAGTGTGCAGCAGTATACATTTGTCATCCAAAGTAGTTTCAGGATGTACATGTATATGTAAAAGCACTGGTTCCACCTTGCTATTACAACATTGCAAATCACTAGCCTAAATTTAGAGAAGTAAAAGTTTCAGAGTTCATTTATATAAGAGCAAAGTTTATGGGAGTGTCTAAACATCAGCTACCTGAAAATACAATTCGCTTCAAGTCACATTTTTACAACTAGATTCGGTCAGTCTGAATTCATTGATTCCCCTCAATCCCCCGATTCTACTTTACAGAAACTTTCATTTCGGTCAGTCCGAACCCAAACCAAATTGAATCAGTTCAGTCCGGTTTTTTCTGGTTTTTCCATACGCCAGTAGAACTGGGCATTCATTAGCTAGCAAAACATATGGATTGGATCAATAAAAAGCCCGTTGTGTACATCAGCCTTGCATGCCGTAACTTTGATAGGAAACTGGGTCTCCCATAGTTGGCCTGGTCTGCCAGCTGCCTTCACGTGATCCATCTCTATTCTCCTCTACCATCGACGACGGAAAACGCAAAGGAAATCAGTAAAAGGAGAGAGGGAAAAGGAGATCGAGAAAAATCTGGAGGGGAATAACACAGATACACAACCAAGATGGAGGGGAACGAGGAGAACGCGGAAGAATTTGGCCAAAACCTATGTACCTCAACTCTCAGGGCATGCAAGTCATCACTTCTCCCCTCTCCTCTTACTACTTTTCAGAACCTCGTTTCTTGATGGATCATGTATCTCTCCCACAAGCAATGTGTTGATCTGCGAAGGAAAATGCAAAATGTTCTTAGCAAGTAGTGAAAACCACCAAATCTATCTGTGCATAGTGGCATCCCTAAGGGCAAGCATGCTTTTTTTTCTCATATATGTACACCATCAGGTTGAGTATAAAGTCCAAAAATAATAGTCTATGTCATCAGATAAATAACAACAGGAGGTCATGGACTGAAACTACAATGTATGCTAGTATGAACTACTTTACTTGCTGGAATACTTTAAAAAACCATATTTATGTTTCAGTAGCTATGTTTGCCACATGATCATGATCAGACTAAAAAAAGACAAAACCTATGAAACAAATAGCTCCTGAAAAATAGAGAAAAGGAATAGCTCCTTCTTACAGCCTAGTGCCCTACCCGCAGGATCATCAAGTACATAAAAGCTGCAGTAGCACATGATCTAAATTAAGACTGCTATATACGCATGCCTTAAAGTCCATGTGCAAGTCTGTAGTGGTGCAAACAAAACTTGTTACCTTTTGGAAAGAGTACGCTAAGCTGCCACACTTATGATGCGTTGTGTGCACATCCGTTGGTCAATGGCAGCTGGTCTATAGTAATGCATCAACAAATGAAAAATCTCTCAGACACTACTGGAAAATGAAAAAATATAAATGACCACAAGAGAACCATCGCCAACCAAACATAGCAACAAACAAAAACTAAGGTACCTACTGACAGACCAGGGATGAAAGAATATGAAGAATAAGCAAGCAACACAACAATTCGACGTAGAAATGATAACTGAATACAAATAAGCATTCGGAACAGGGGTGAGAATCATCAAAACACAGGTATACCTGAATAGTTACAAATAGATACTGAGATACATGAAGAAGAATGAGAACAAGAAAACTAAGATGCAGATATGCCTTACCTACATACTAGTGCCAAACAATAATGAAGAAGGACTAGGAGAGTGTAGCAGTGAAAACTGATAGATGGACTGAGGAAAACCCACTGCTACTGCTCCCTTGATCTTCGAGGTATGGCGGAATCCTGGGTGGTGTGTTGTCCTAGAAATGGACACGATCATCATTGATGGAACACACAATAAGCAGAGAATCATATACTTAGCAAAAAATCAGAGTTCTAAATTGGTTTAAAAAGAGGAAATAAAATAATTTAAAATGATAGAAGATACTAAAAAGAAATAGAAACACAGATAGAAAATAGTTTAAAAAAGACAAAACTGAGAGTGAATCCTCCTCCTTTACCCGGGCTTGGAACCGGCTATGCAAAAAACAAGGCGTATGCGGAGTTACCCACCCCCCTTTACTCCCTAAACAAAAAGGAAAAATAGATATAAAGTTGCATAGTTCTAGTGCTGGTACATAGATAAGTGCATAAACACATAATTACAAAACAATTCATGCTTACAAACAGAAAAAGATAGACGTGGGAGGCACATACAAAAGTATTCCATTATATAGCTACATAAAACATTGCGGTAAACTCCAAAAGTATCGGATTTGAACCATGCCAGCGAAACACAAACAGAATTAGCTTATAGAAGATTGACTGAAACCTCCATGAATCCACTGCCGTCCATATGAAATAGAATGAGGACAATGTTGCCTGTCTCTAGATCAAACTCTTGAACAAACTCCGCACAACCTGACTCAAACCTGATCATGCCATGTGTAGTACTTTGGCTCCTTCTTGTCATCATATTGACCCATAGTAAGAATGCCCGATCCATTCGTTGCTATGTTCAATGCCTTAACAATTTCTTTGGGGATGCGCTGCACATAAAGTAAAAAAGAGAGGCACAGAAACAATCATGAAACTTATTTTGTGTGGATACAAAAATAACACAGATAAAAATGGTATACCATTCCATTGGCCGTTGTGTCTGTATCGGTCAGAGTGTGCACAAAAACTACCCCCATGCCAATACCATGCTAACCTAAATGTTGGTTCATTCTAGCAGTTTGTACTGATGTGAGATTAGTTTCCTTTGTGTAAACAACAGTGGTTGCCTCTACTTCATACATAAAAAAATTAATTAGATGGAACAAAAACAAAGGACAGTAGCAAGTATTAAGCAAAAAATGTTCTACCTTAGCAAAAAATAGATGGAACAAAAACAAAGTCACCTTCAACTCTATGCTTTTCAACACCATCAGCATCTTCAGAGACGACATCAAAGTACTCAGGAGCATTACCCAACTCAACCCTAACACGGTCACCAACCCTAACTTGTACTGCACTCCATCCTGGGCAACCGCATAACACACATTACCAACAAGGTTGTTGAAAACTGGCTTCTCACGAAACAAGACACAGTCCTGATTGCAAAAAAAAAAGGATGAACAAATAACTAACGACAGTTAGACAGTACACAGTAAAACACAAATAAAAGTGAGGACTCAAGGTACTTGCTCCCAAGAGTTGAACAAAATGAACTACGTGACTTCCTCCTATCCTGGCAACGGCTACCCCTTGATCCACAAACAGTACACTTCACCATTGATCCACGAACAGTGCACTTCATCCTTGAAAATAGAAAAACATATAGAAAAAGTAATGATATTAAAAAAGAGATTCATATGACCTTTGCTTCCCAGAGGGGATCAATACGAAACTTCCAAGAGGGAGAGAATAAAAATATTGATGCACAGAAAACAGACCCAAAAATTGCAAATGTATATCCTACCTATCTTGTACAACACACAGATCCAAAAATGGTCAAGCCAGTGAGCACAAAGAAGAGGAAAGAGAGGAAAGGAGTGTGTGTGGGAACGTGAGAGTTACAGAGAGCGAATGGGGTACGCAGAGAGGGAGCTAAAAAAATGTTCTGTGGTGGGTAAGTGCTTGTAATAAACAGGGGAGTAAAAGAAAATCGAGAATTTAATGCAAAGTTGTGGGTGGGAAGCTGGTGATAGAAACGGATGGGAGTTATAGAACTTCTACCTATACTGTTCAGAGGGAACCATGCAGACAAATCCAAATAAATGATATATCAATAATATAAAATTTTATAAAATCAGAAAAATTGAGGTTGAAATTTAGAAACTATTATAGATTTTAAAACTGATAAAAACTGAAGAAAAAATGAGTGAGAATGATGAATTAGCTGAGAAGAAACTAGAAGAAAAACTGAGACGGATAAAAGAAAACTGACTGAAGACAATACAGAGAATGATAAAATGAACCTAAACCCTAAAAGGGACTGAACAAGGGACTGAGGAGAATGAGCAAATAAGGTATAAAGGAGCACAGAGAAATGAAAACTGAATAATGATGACTAAAAATGAATTTACTGAGAAAGAACTAAAGAGAAAATGAATTTACTGAGAAAAAATTGAAGAAAAAAGTGAAGAACTACAAGCACAAGGCAATGAACAGAATGAGTAAATAAGAGATAAAGGATCAAAGACAAATGAAAATGAAAATTGAAGAATGATGACTAAAAACTAAACAAATATCTGAAGGAGAGACTGAGTAGAATGAGTAAATAAGAGATAAAGGAGAAGAGAGAAATGAAAACTGAAGAATGAGGAATAAAAACTAAACAAATATCTGAAGAGGGAACTGAGATAGTGGACTGAGAAATATCTGAAGAATGAAACAAATATCTGAAGAAGGAACTGAGAATGAGAGAATGAACCTAAAAGAGAATGATGCCATGAAACATGTTATGCTTCTCCAAAAAACTTGACATGCAGAATTAGATTGTGATTGCAGAGTAAACATCTTTTACTTAATTGCAAAAACATTTATTGTTCACAGATATATTCCAATGTTTAAGCAAGAATTTTTTTTGATGCAGAATCTATCAAGGACACAATCTCAAAGTTTCGAAACATCCCTTGGTATACAGGACGAATTCTTCACTCAGGTACACACATAGTCAGATGTGAAACATCAATTCAAATTTCTACAATTAATGACAATGCTCTGCTTGATTTTGCAGGAAGGATTCACTTACACAAGGCTGCTACTTGGTGATATACCAGATCCTGAAGTGTATCAACAGCGTGATGATCATGTATTCAAAACAAATCTAATTAAATGAGATTGATAGACAGATGAAAAATGTAATAATGTTATAAATGATATATTTATCTCTAAATAAAGGAAGGGAAGAGAATCAACTGGTACATTGGTCAGAGAGGAAGATAAAAATCCATGGGATGTAAGCATGTTTAACAACATCCAGCTAGACGAGGTAAAGTCTCAAACTAAAAATAAAATAGTAACATAGATTCATATGCTACATTTTTAAGTTAATCAAATAGTTTACGTGCCAGGTAAAAATGCAAGAAAAGGCAGAGTAGTAACTACTAAATCATCAAAAGTTGAGCTTATTTCATAATGGCTATCAGCATTTGATAAACCGAAGTGAGAAACATCTCCACAATGAGGATCAACACGATGCCTGCATAAATCCACCTTCTCCAACGTAGATAAGAAAAACAAGCAGGAATATATACAATTAAAATGCAGGTATCAAATGCTAGCACTATAGACAATGCTAAGCAAGCATCCCTACCACTACATGGTATCACCATGGGCAGAAATAAGAAATGAGAACAGTGCCTGACTAAAATCACCCCTAAAAATAACTATCTATGGAATAACCGTAACTAAATCATCAACAAAAATCGAGAGCTGCCTCAAAAAGGCTCCATCACAGATCTGAATAATAGTCACTCCAGTCAGACGAGCACAACTGAATTACAATGAAACCTCAAACTAAACTTCAGGGACTATGTCAAGTGAACAGGCAAAAAGTACAATCGCCACTACAGGCAGATGAGCAGCGACCAAATCAAACGTGAAGCCTAACATCAAAATTTGGGGAATAAATCATAAATTGCGGAAAATCTCCACGCTCAACTAGATAACAAAACAGATCCATGGTTTAGCATCTCCATACTACACATACACCAGATCCGCGCGCAAAAATAGATGCATAGCTGTGATGCGAAAGGCTCGCATGGAGAAGAATACAGAAGGGGTTAGCCAGGAAGAAAAATCGTACCCATCCCGCCGGCGATGACGGCTCCTACCCCGACGTTGAAACCATGGTCGCTCGCTGGAACATTCGCCACATGGAGCAAGCTAGGTCCTCCGTCACCTCGCAGACCCATACTTCCGCCGATATGAGGAACGGGCGGACTCGACCAAGCACCTCTCTCTGGTAAAACTTCGCCGATTCAACCTCCCCGACGGCAGAGCCAAGCCCTCCGCCGTGCTCCCAGGCCACCACCCCCGCCCAACTCTCAGAATCTCTCCTCCTCCCCTGAGACCAGAGAGAGAAAGAGGGGAAAGGCGAATGAAATCCAGCTACGGCGCTACGGACAAGAAGACACAGGCCACGAAATTCAAACAAATAAAACCAAAAAACGGACCAAATAAAAACCGGACTGAACGAGGATAGAGCGCAAGCGGTGCAGACGAGACAACGACGCGATGCGCGGAAGAGAGAGCGACGAGATTCGCACCAGAACCAACGGCCAGAGATCTGACTTGAAGCCAATTGTGTTTTCATCTAGCTGAAAATTAGGAACGGTGAAGTTTATGATACAGCCATTGTTTTCATATAATTTAGCAGGATCAGCAGAACAACTTTTGAATGACAAATCGCAGATGCCCAGTCAAATTTCCTCTTGTGTACACATGCATTGCATGGGACACCTGTTTAGTTCTTGGATAACAAGTGGCTTCTGAAAACAAAATCATAATTAAACAATAGGAATGCAGTCTTGGACTGGAGGCACGACCAGGCTGCCAAGGAGGGAGGATGAACATATGACAGATACCTCACATAGTATGTTTCATTGGCTAGCATATCGAACCCAATTACTGAGATCAACAGAAGTACCATTCTTGTCAGAAAGCATGTCGATCCTGCACGGAGTATACACAAACGACTCCTGGACGTAAGCAGGAAAACAGGGATCGTCTGATATTGGCGCAGGACAACCAAGATACTCAAGCTTGCAGGTGCGCAGGTGGTAGGCAAACGCGCAATGCTTGTGCTGGTAACCGAAGAAGACAATCTCCTTGTGAGGATGGTACCCTAAGACATCCAACCAACCCATGTACTGGTTTAAGGCGCTGTTGCTGGCTTGTTCCGCAACATTGGCGCCACCATCATCGTCATCATCATCGTCGTCGGAGTCCCATTCGCGGGATGCCTGCTCCATTGACTCCCTTCTCAGGGGATCGTCGAGGATCCAAGACTTGTTCTTCTCTTGATTGGACTCGTACGGCAGTTTCCTGAGGGAGGGCCTGAGGTCCGCACGATGCACCATCTCCCACCTTGGCGGCACCGTCGTCGATTCTTCATTCAACACCCATATCCAGAGATTTACATCGGCAACAGCGGTGTAGTAAACCCCTTTCCGAGACTTGCTCAGGTACGGCGTAGCCCACCTATGACCGGCAAGTTTGGCGACTTCAGGGGTTTTAATGACCACATACTTTCCCGTCAGCAGTGACAACCTGCAGCGGAAGATCAAATCAGTCTTTGATTTAGCAAGCAAATTATCAGATCATGTTTTGGTTTCGGAACCAAATTGTCAGTATATATATTGGCCAGCAATGTGATGTTGCGATGATGATTGGTTCAGAGTTACCTGATGATGAAACCGCCGCGGCAATGTACATACAGAGATCGCCGCCAGTAGACGGCGTGGCGGCGGCGCGGCCCGCATTGAGGCACCGCACATCCGTAGTTGGGTGACGGTGGATCCGACCACATGTCGGCCACGGTCCCGGCGGCGCCGCCTTCCCGGACGAACGGCTTCTCCTCCCACCGGCCTGTCATGGAGGAGAACACTTGCGCCACGTACAACGACGGTGGCCATTCCATCAGCCCCAACGTGTCCTTCGCCTCCTTGGCCTGGAGGTGCTCGCGTCGGCCCGCTCTTGAACGCCACCGGGGTTCGTCATCAGTGTATAGCCAGTCCTCCCCGTCGTCTTCGTCGCTGTCGATCTGAGGCGGCGCCGCACTGTCCGTGAAGAAGAGTCGCGCCACGTTGAACATCGGAGGTGGCGGGTCATCGGGTTTGGGGGCCTCGGGCTCGCCAGGCAGCTCGGGCAGCAGGAACACCTCGTGGTGGAGAGAGACGGCGGGGTCGAACACGAGGTACGCAGCGGAGGCGACGCCCCAGGGCTCCGCATGCGGCGGCGCTGGAAGTGTCGCCGATCGGCGCGTGGCCGGGTTGTAGACGAAGCGCGTGCCCTCGGTGGCCTCGCAGAGGAGGAGCCCGTTGCGGTGGTCCACGAAGGCGGTGCACCACCTGGTCGGCGCGTCGGCGAGACGGGCGTCGACGCCACCGCTTACGCCGCCCCGCGCGAAGAAGTAGGTGTCGCTCCAGCCGTCGGCCGTGAAGTTGATGAAGGCGCCGCGCGGCGCGCCCGGCAGGAGGTGCGGGAGGACCAGCCTACGGCCGTCGATGGTGGCGCGCCAGTGAGCGCATACGCGCCTGCACTCGGCGAGGTGGCTCAGAGGGACCACGCGGCGCAGGATGTCGGCGAGCACCTCGTCGGGGAGATCCATCGACGTTCCTGCTGCAGCCGCCTCAGAGCTTAGAGGCGGTTGCGATGCGTGGCAGTATAGACTTGTTCTACTGAAGGCCCGTGTGGTTTTAAAGCCCAGCAGGCCGACCCAACACTAGTAGAGAAACCCCCTTTTGTACCGGTTTGAAAGGGCCTTTAGTACCGGTTTTGGAACCGGTACTAAAGATCCGGCACTAAAAGCCTCCATCCTTTAGTACCGGTTACGAACCGGTACTAAAGGTGCCCGCGGGGCTGGAGATCTTTTTTTTATTTTTTTTCACAAAAAGGCTATTTCGTTTAAATTTTTTTATCCATTTTTTTCTAATTATTTTTCACTCACTTTTTTCATAATTTCTAATATTTCCGTTAGTCTCTAACTACACTTAATCTCTAGTCAATTACTTACCCTTGGTCAAACTTCCCGGTCGGTCACCCATCCTCACACTACTCCAACGCTTAACTTCCGGGTTCCTTTCCGTCCCACTTCCAAGTGCTTCGCGCGCATGTTGTTGATAGTAGTATCATATCAATCCTATTAACATGTTGGTCAATGTGACACTTCTTTATTATTTGTATTGCAAATAATTTCTTTAATAAACAAAAGTAATAATGTAATAATAATGTTGAATAAATAAATAAAATTAACTTTTTAATTTGTATTATTTTTATATATTTTTTAAACTTTTAATATTTTTTTGCCAAACTTTAAACATGAAAATTTGAAAATCTTATAATTTGATAAAAGTAATAGTTATTCTGGGAATCAAAAAATCTTATAATTATTAATTTTAATTTTTAAAAAATAAAAAATATATAAAATTCTAAAGTTTTGGAAAAAACCTAAAATCTTCCTACTTTCATATTTTGATTTGGAATTTTGAGAATCTAAAATTTGGCTAACCGGGTAAACCCTGGTGAATTCGGATGTAACTTTTTCCCACGATGATTTTGATATATTATACGTTTTTTTTCGACGTCGTACGCAAAAGTTCTTGCGGTTTTACCATTTTCCAAAACTTTTTTGCAAAAAAAGTGAAAATTCAAATTTGTTAATTTTCCCCAATACTAGGTTGCATAACATACAAGAATCTGAAAACATTTTATTTTTTGAATTTTCTATCATTTTCATTTGTATTTTACAAAGCAAAAAAGGCGATCGGGGGTGGAGGTGCGTGGGGCGGAAGAACCTTTATACCGGTTCGTACGGACACGTACTAAAGTACCTAATACCGGTTCTGTCACGAACCGTATTAAAGTCAGTGCAACCGGTACTAATGCACCCTTTAGTACCGGTTCGTAAGGAAACCGGTACTAAAGGGTTGGACGAAAGACCCCTTTTTCTACTAGCTAGTGACATAACCATAGCAATTTTTTTACATCTGGTAAAAAAGCAATTCTTGTTTACTAATTCTGAACAAAACCCTTTCTTTTTAAACTGGAATGCGAGCTTTGTTAATTAGGCACACATAGGTTCTTACATGTCCCGAACGCAGTCTCGGACAGAATCACATAAAATGCCACACACACCTGATTTTCCTACTTGCGTCAAAACATGTACTGTCACACCATTGCTCACGTGTTCCACCATTGAGATGCTGATGTCTCGAAAGATCTTCAGAAGTTCCCATTCCTCTAAAATGAGTGCCCAGCTTGGAGATTGTTCCACGGACTTGGACGATATCGACCGCACAACACGAAGGCAATCAGACTCCGGGATCGTTGGCCACCGACGTAGTTTGATCAAGTGCCGAATTCCTTCAAGACAAGCTAGCACTTCCGCCTCCTCTGCGCTAATGCATAAAGGAATAAATTTTCATTCCGCTAAGATCACATGCCCCACTTGATCACGAATGGTGATCCCGAGTCCAGCATGCTTGGACACCGAGTCCCACCCAGCATCCACGTTGGCTTTTATTTTTCCATCGCCCGAAGGAGTCAAAGATGAGCTCACAGCCAAGGTGGCGTTGTTCGGCATAGTCACTGCTGCATAGGAGTGTTGATAGGTCACCAGGAATTAAACCGAGGCCAAGATCGAAGCCTTACCATCTCCATGGACTACATTGCTGCGGTGATGTCAGGTTCGCCATAACAAATAAATAGTCTTCGTTTGTACCTCCAAAGTGGCCGAGCCTAGGAGCTGAAAAACCCAGTCCTTGCCGTTGTGCATGAATACGGATTCTGAAGGGACGGACCAGTGTGCATGCAACTCGTCTCGCAATGCATGCGGCAAGGTACAACATACAAGTGCATGATGTGCATCCTCGTCCGCTTACCCGTATATAGATCACACAGGGCTAACTGAGCTTATTCTGCGGTGAATCGCCTTGAATATACCCAATGAGTCTGTCGCAGTCCGCCAAGCAAAGACGAGCATCTGTTTTGGAACCTTTGCCTTCCATGCAAGGTCTCAGATTCTCCGATCACCGTTAGGTTCTGAACTTGATTAACCCTAACTCGGGCGCTGCAACGAGTCTTGCATGTCGATTCTATACGTTGAATGGGTTCTGAAGATTCCGTTACTTTCGCCACTCCAGCCAATAAAATCCTCGGCTGCACGAGATGGCAGTTTAATATTTAAGATGGTGCCCTGGGGCCAAACACACTCACGCACAGCAACTTCATTCCAAGTCACAGACTCGTGATCAATAAGATCAATGATAACTGCAAGTGCATAATTCATGTGTAACTAGTTTCGAAATAAGAGTATCGAACCATAAGGAGCTATTAGTTAAGGTCATAATGCATGTTGCTACTATCTATCAAGGGCTACTTGTAAATCGTTCTTTAATATCAAATAAAAGTGTTTTAATGGTTGTCGTAATTGGTTGCAAGAAAGTAAATAAATCAATAAAGTAACCCTCGTAGTGAGAAATGAAATGAAACTCAATAAGATAAAGTGTTCTCGGGAATTATTGGATCCACCTCTAGCATTAATTAGGATTAATGTAAATCAAGATAAACTGTGCCTTTAATCATGTAGTGTGTGGAGAGAGCTCCATGTCTAGAAAACCATCGGTCATCGCATCTCTAAATAACCACTGCGGCTAGTCTTCTGCAAATCACATATTGACTATCGTCATTAAGGGTTTTTCCATGGTTATCGATATGAGCTTAGTGAATCTCCCTTTATCCCCCTCCTCCATATCATAAAGCGTCGTCATGGTAATGTCACTTTTCGTCGTACAATTTATCATACTTTCAAAGGGTAATTCCCTCTCTAGTCCCTAAGGCAAATATTACATGGTGCACTTCACATAATATCTAAAGAGAAAACTAACACACATTCACCATAGATCATCTTTGATTCATCTCATAGTGATTCGAGGGTTTCTCCATCTCCTCAAGAACGGATAGAACTACTCACATATGGAAGCAATCAAGAACATCATCATAATCTTATGGATGGAATGAAGATAATGGTATGAATTCAGATACAAATCCACAAAAGCAATTGACATCACAACTATTGTTGAGAATAAGAATGGGATCATTGATGATGATGAAGGTGCAACATTTTGATGATGAAGGGGATGATGCCTTGTCCTCCAACGATCCATGTAGCAGCCTAGATGATGTCATCTCCCAAGTTTCTCCTCCAGATCTATCTCAGATGTGGTGTTTCGGTGTTTTTCTGGCGGATGTATTATATCTTATATATTGCAAATATGTGGGAATATGTGTCAATCAACTACAAAGTTCATGTATGCATTTTACATGCATCACCACGTCACCCAAATCTTGTCCCGGTATTCTCCGAGTGAGAAGGTCTCATCGTAGTCAACTCCATGAATTTGTCGAAACCCCTTTGAGACAAATCGGCTTTATAGACGGCAACATTACCATCAACGTCTTTCTTTTTCTTAAAGATCCATTTGTTCTAAACAACCTTGCGGTCATCGAGAAGATCTACAAAAGTTCACCCTTGGTTTTCAACATGGATCTTATTTTGGATTTCATGGCATCGAGCCATTTCCCAGATTTCGGGCCCATCATCGCTTTCTCATAATTCTTAGGTTCATCGTTGCCTAACAACATGACATTCATGATAACCATATCATTCAGGAGTAGTATGTTTCCTAGTTGACCTACTAATATTAGTAGGAGCATTGTCCGAAGTTTCATGATCATCATCATTTTCTTCCTCGCTATTTGGTGTAGGATCCGCTAGAACATCTTCTGCCACTGCGCCACTCTCCAATTCGAGAGAAGGTTCAACAACCTTGTCAAGCTCTGCTTTCCTCCCACTCTATTCTTTCGAGAGAAACTGCTTCTCAAGAAATGATCCATTCTTTGCAACAAAGGATTTTTTTCCTTCGGATCTATGATATAAGGTATACCTAATTGTTTCTTTAGGGTACCTATGAAGATGCATTATTCCGCTTTGGGTTCAATCTTATCAGGTTGAAGCTTTTGAACATAAGCATAGGAGACCCAAACTTTAAGAAACGACAACTTAGGTTTTTGGCCATGCCACAACTCATATGGTGTTGTTTGAAAGAATTTAGATGGTGCCCTATTTAAAATGAATGCGGATGTCTCTAATGCATAACCCTAAAATTATATGGCAAATAAGTAAGAGACATCATAGATCAAACAATATCTAGTAGAGTGTGATTACGACATTCCGACACACCGTTGCGTTGCGATGTTCCAGGTGGCGTGAGTTGTGGCACAATTCCACAAACCTTCATATTATTATTAAACTCATAACTCAAATACTCACCCCATGATGAGATCATAGAAATTTGATCTTCTTGTTATGATGTTTTTTCACCTCATTTTGAAACTCCTTGTACTTATCAAATGTTTCAGATTTATGTTTTATTATGTAAATATACCCTTATCTACTTAAATTATTTGTAAAGGTTAGGAAGTAACGATATCCACCACGTGTCAAAGTACTCATCGGACCACACACATCGGTATGTATAATTTTCAACAAGTCACTTGCCCACAACATCGTGCCAGAGAACGGATTTCTAGTCATCTTACGCATGAGTCATGGTTCTCACTTGTCAAATAATTCAAAGTAAGTGATTCTAAAAGTTCATCAGAATGGAGTTCCTTCATGTGATTTGCACCAATATGACCTAAACGGCAGTGCCACAAATATGTGGTATTATCATTATTTAGTTTGCATCTTTTGGTATCAACATTATGAATGTGTGTATCACTTTTATCGAGACTTAGCAAAAATAAATCATTCACACTATGTGCATGACCATAAAACAACACACCTCTGCATAGTGTAATGAGTCGTGACATGTCACTCCCTGTTCCGGGTTATGGAACTGCGAACGCGGCTGGAAAGGAACTTCATGAAGTTCTAGACACCCGGTGAAGGCTGACGGACATAGCTCTTCGAAATAAAAGCAACCTTTTGAAGAAATGCTTAAAAAACCTGCATTGGTATTTGACTTTCTGGTCTAATGCCGTAGCTAGTGCATAAAACACCCCTTTCCTATAATGAACTTGTTGAGTACGCTCGTACTCATACCTCTTATAACCCCATGCTTAGATTGTCTGGATCACCTGGAGGAGGCCAATGAAGGACCAGAAGGAGCAGATGGGATCTGCTATAAAGAACTAAACCTCTCTGAGTAGAGGGGGTAGATTACCTTATCGTGTACGAAACCTGGGAGGTTCCGGTAGAAGAAAACGTTTGAGCAATGATACGTCTCCAACGTATCGATAATTTCTTATGTTCCATGCCACATTATTGATGTTATCTACATGTTTTATGCACACTTTATGTCATATTCGTGCATTTTCTGGAACTAACCTATTAACAAGATGCCGAAGTGCCGTTCCTGTTTCTGTTTTTTGGTTTCAGAAATCCTAGTAACGAAATATTCTCGGAATTGGACGAAATCAACGCCCAGGGTCCTATTTTGCCACGAAGCTTCCAGAAGTCCGAAGAGGAGACGAAGAGGGGCCACGAGTGTGGCACACCCTAGGGCGGCGCGGCCCCCCTTGGCCGCGCGGCCCGGTGTGGGGCCCTCGTGCCGCCTCTGACCTGCCCTTCCGCCTACTTAAAGCCTCCGTTGCGAAACCCCCAGTACGAGAGCCACGATACGGAAAACCTTATTGAGACGCCGCCGCCGCCGATCCCATCTCGGGGGATCCGGGAGATCGCCTCCGGCACCCTGCCGGAGAGGAATCATCTCCCGGAGGACTCTACGCCGCCATGGTCGCCTCGGAGTGATGTGTGAGTAGTCTACCCTGGACTATGGGTCCATAGCAGTAGCTAGATGGTTGTCTTCTCCCCATTGTGCTATCATTGTCGGATCTTGTGAGCTGCCTAACATGATCAAGATCATCTATCTGTAATTCTATATGTTGCGTTTGTTGGGATCCGATGAATAGAGAATACTTGTTATGTTGATTATCAAAGTTATGTCTATGTGTTGTTTATGATCTTGCATGCTCTCCGTTACTAGTAGATGCTCTGGCCAAGTAGATGCTTGTAACTCCAAGAGGGAGTATTTATGCTCGATAGTGGGTTCATGCCTCCATTGATATCTGGGACAGTGACGAGAAAGTTCTAAGGTTGTGGATGTGCTGTTGCCACTAGGGATAAAACATTAGTGCTATGTTCAAGGATGTAGTTACTAGTTACATTACGCGCAATACTTAATGCAATTGTCTGTTGTTAGCAACTTAATACTGGAGGGGGTTCGGATGATAACCTGAAGGTGGACTTTTTAGGCATAGATGCAGTTGGATGGCGGTCTATGTACTTTGTCGTAATGCCCAATTAAATCTCACTATACTCATCATAATATGTATGTGCATGGTCATGCCCTCTTTATTTGTCAATTGCCCAACTGTAATTTGTTCACCCAACATGCTGTTTATCTTATGGGAGAGACACCTCTAGTGAACTGTGGACCCCGGTCCAATTCTCTATCTGAAATACAATCTACTGCAATACTTGTTCTACTGTTTTCGCAAACAATCATCTTCCACACAATACGGTTAATCCTTTGTTACAGCAAGCCGGTGAGATTGACAACCTCACTATTTCGTTGGGGCAAAGTACTTTGGTTGTGTTGTGCAGGTTCCACGTTGGCGCCGGAATCTCGTTGCGCCGCACTACATCCCGCCGCCATCAACCTTCAACGTGCTTCTTGACTCCTACGGTTCGATTAAACCTTGGTTTCTTGCGAGGGAAACTTGCCGCTGTGCGCATCACACCTTCCTCTTGGGGTTCCCAACGGACGTGTCAACCACACGCATCAAGCAAATTTCTGGCGCCGTTGCCTGAGACAAGACACGCTGCAAGGGGAGTCTCCACTTCTCAATCTCTTTACTTTGTTTTTGTCTTGCTTAGTTTTATTTACTACTTTGTTTGCTGCACTAAATCAAAATACAAAAAAATTAGTTGCTAGTTTTACTTTATTTGCTATCTTGTTTGCTATATCAAAAACACAAAAAAATTAGTTACTTGCATTTACTTTACTTATTTCATCATGTTCCCTTTTAATTTTACCACGAAAGACATACCGGTAGGACGTGGGTCTATAATTGGGAGAAATAATATAGAAGAATTCTTCAACCATGTTAGTACCGTTGACGATTTTGAGGATAGACACTTGGTAGACCTTGCCCCTACCTATGAAATGGCTGCTGCTGCTTTAGTTCGCATGTTGGAAACTAAATTTGTTAATCTCAATCCCATAATCCAACACATGTTTCTCACACTTGGTGATATGGAAGAAGGGGAAAAGAAAGATTTTGTTTTAGAAACCCTTCTTAGAGAATTTGGTGGTATAGCGAGAGAGGCTAGAAAGGTCTTTGCTAAATTTAATATGCTTGGTTCTTACACCAATTTTGTTAGTCTCCTTGAAAAGATGGATATGGATAGAATAAAGTACACTAATAATATTAATGATGGAGGGAGATCAAAGCACCAATACCATGTAAACTCTTAGCTATGAATGATGCACTAGAAAATAACTATGCTTGGCTTGTTCCTGAAATTTTGTTTGATGAGAGTAGCACGCCTAAGACTAATGAAAAGGGAGATGCTAAAACTTATGTATCTAATATACTATGCCTGGTTGAGAAAACTCCACACCCCGCTGAGAATGCACCACCCTTTGATAATACTTGAGACACACTTTCTGCGCCTAGCTGAAAGGCGTTAAAGAAAAGCGCTTATGGGAGACAACCCATGTTTTTACCTACAGTACTTTGTTTTTATTTTGTGTCTTGGAAGTTGTTTACTACTATAGCAACCTCTCCTTATCTTAGTTTAGTCTTTTATTGTGCCAAGTAAAGCCGTTGATAGAAAAGTTCATACTAGATTTGGATTACTGCGCAGAAACAGATTTCTTTGCTGTCACGAATCTGGGCTGTTTTCTCTGTAGGTAACTCAGAAAATTATGCCAATTTACGTGAGTGATCCTCAGATATGTACGCAACTTTCATTCAATTTGAGCATTTTCATTTGAGCAAGTCTGGTGCCTCGATAAAATTCGTCAATACGAACTGTTCTGTTTTGACAGATTCTGCCTTTTATTTCGCATTGCCTCTTTTGCTATGTTGGATGAATTTCTTTGATCCATTAATGTCCAGTAGCTTTATGCAATGTCCAGAAGTGTTAAGAATGATTGTGTCACCTCTGAACATATTAATTTTTATTGTCGCTAACCCTCTAATGAGTTGTTCTAAGTTTGGTGTGGAGGAAGTTTTCAAGGATCAAGAGAGGAGTATGATGCAACATGATCAAGGAGAGTGAAAGCTCTAAGCTTGGGGATGCCCCGGTGGTTCACCCCTGCATATTCTAAGAAGACTCAAGCGTCTAAGCTTGGGGATGCCCAAGGCATCCCCTTCTTCATCGACAACATTATCAGGTTCCTTCCCTGAAACTATATTTTTATTCCATCACATCTTATGTGCTTTGCTTGGAGCGTCGGTTCGTTTTTGTTTTTTTTTGTTTTGTTTGAATAAAATGGATCCTAGCATTCACTTTATGGGAGAGAGACACGCTCCGCTGTAGCATATGGACAAGTATGTCCTTAGTTTCTACTCATAGTATTCATGGCGAAGTTTCTCCTTCGTTAAATTGTTATATGGTTGGAATTGGAAAATGATACATGTAGTAATTGCTATTAATGTCTTGGGTAATGTGATACTTGGCAATTGTTGTGCTCATGTTTAAGCTCTTGCATCATATGCTTTGCACCCATTAATGAAGAAATACATAGAGCATGCTAAAATTTGGTTTGCATATTTGGTTTCTCTAAGGTCTAGATAATTTCTAGTATTGAGTTTGAACAACAAGGAAGACGGTGTAGAGTCTTATAATGTTTTCAATATGTCTTTTATGTGAGTTTTGCTGCACCGGTTCATCCTTGTGTTTGTTTCAAATAACCTTGCTAGCCTAAACCTTGTATCGAGAGGAATACTTCTCATGCATCCAAAATACTTGAGCCAACCACTATGCCATTTGTGTCCACCATACCTACCTACTACATGGTATTTCCCGCCATTCCAAAGTAAATTGCTTGAGTGATACCTTTAAAATTCCATCATTCGCCTTTGCAATATATAGCTCATGGGACAAATAGCTTAAAAACTATTGTGGTATTGAATATGTAATTATGCACTTTATCTCTTATTAAGTTGCTTGTTGTGCGATAACCATGTTCACTGGGACGCCATCAACTACTCTTTGTTGAATTTCATGTGAGTTGCTATGCATGTTCGTCTTGTCTGAAGTAAGAGAGATCTACCACCTTATGGTTAAGCATGCATATTGTTAGAGAAGAACATTGGGCCGCTAACTAAAGCCATGATCCATGGTGGAAGTTTCAGTTTTGGACAAATATCCTCAATCTCATATGAGAAAATTATTAATTGTTGTTACATGCTTATGCATAAGAGAGGAGTCCATTATCTGTTGTCTATGTTGTCCCGGTATGGATGTCTAAGTTGAGAATAATCAATAGCGAGAAATCCAATGCGAGCTTTCTCCTTAGACCTTTGTACAGGCGGCATAGAGGTACCCCTTTGTGACACTTGGTTAAAACATGTGCATTGCGATGATCCGGTAGTCCAAGCTAATTAGGACAAGGTGCGGGCACTATTAGTATACTATGCATGAGGCTTGCAACTTGTAAGATATAATTTACATGATACATATGCTTTATTACTACCGTTGACAAAATTGTTTCATGTTTTCAAAATCAAAGCTCTAGCACAAATATAGCAATCGATGCTTTTCCTCTATGGAGGACTATTCTTTTACTTTTATTGTTGAGTCAGTTCACCTATTTCTCTCCACCTCAAGAAGCAAACACTTGTGTGAACTGTGCATTGATTCCTACATATTTGCATATTGCACTTATTATATTACTCTATGTTGACAATATCCATGAGATATACATGTTACAAGTTGAAAGCAACCGCTGAAACTTAATCTTCCTTTGTGTTGCTTCAACACCTTTACTTTGAATTATTGCTTTATGAGTTAACTCTTATGCAAGACTTATTGATGCTTGTCTTGAAGTACTATTCATGAAAAGTCTTTGCTATATGATTCACTTGTTTACTCATGTCATATACATTGTTTTGATCGCTGCATTCGCTACATATGCTTTACAAATAGTATGATCAAGGTTATGATGGCATGTCACTCGGAAATTATCTTTGTTATCGTTTTACCTGCTCGGGACGAGCAGAACTAAGCTTGGGGATGCTGATACGTCTCCAACGTATCGATAATTTCTTATGTTCCATGCCACATTATTGATGTTATCTACATGTTTTATGCACACTTTATGTCATATTCGTGCATTTTGGAATTAACCTATTAACAAGATGCCGAAGTGCCGTTCTTGTTTTCTGCTGTTTTTGGTTTCAGAAATCCTAGTAACGAAATATTCTCGGAATTGGACGAAATCAACGCCCAGGGTCCTATTTTGCCACGAAGCTTCAGTCCGAAGAGGAGACGAAGAGGGGCCACGTGTGGCACACCCTAGGCGGCGGCCCCCCTTGGCCGCGCGGCCTGTGGTGTGGGGCCCTCGTGCCGCCTCTGACCTGCCCTTCCGCCTGCTTAAAGCCTCGTTGCGAAACCCCCGCCGAGAGCCACGATACGGAAAACCTTGCGAGACGCCACCGCCGCGATCCCATCTCGGGGGATCCGGAGATCGCCTCCGGCACCCTGCGGGAGAGGGGAATCATCTCCGGAGGACTCTACGCCGCCATGGTCGCCTCCGGAGTGATGTGTGAGTAGTCTACCCCTGGACTATGGGTCCATAGCAGTAGCTAGATGGTTGTCTTCTCCCCATTGTGCTATCATTGTCGGATCTTGTGAGCTGCCTAACATGATCAAGATCATCTATCGTAATTCTATATGTTGCGTTTGTTGGGATCCGATGAATAGAGAATACTTGTTATGTTGATTATCAAAGTTATGTCTATGTGTTGTTTATGATCTTGCATGCTCTCCGTTACTAGTAGATGCTCTGGCCAAGTAGATGCTTGTAACTCCAAGAGGGAGTATTTATGCTCGATAGTGGGTTCATGCCTCCATTGATATCTGGGACAGTGAGAAAGTTCTAAGGTTGTGGATGTCTTGTGCCACTAGGGATAAAACATTAGTGCTATGTTCAAGGATGTAGTTACTAGTTACATTACGCGCAATACTTAATGCAATTGTCTGTTGTTAGCAACTTAATACTGGAGGGGTTCGGATGATAACTTGAAGGTGGACTTTTTAGGCATAGATGCAGTTGGATGGCGGTCTATGTACTTTGTCGTAATGCCCAATTAAATCTCACTATACTCATCATAATATGTATGTGCATGGTCATGCCCTCTTTATTTGTCAATTGCCCAGCTGTAATTTGTTCACCCAACATGCTGTTTATCTTATGGGAGAGACACCTCTAGTGAAGTGGACCCCGGTCCAATTCTCTATCTTGAAATACAATCTACTGCAATACTTGTTCTCTGTTTTCGCAAACAATCATCTTCCACACAATACGGTTAATCCTTTGTTACAGCAAGCCGGTGAGATTGACAACCTCACTATTTCGTTGGGGCAAAGTACTTTGGTTGTGTTGTGCGGGTTCCACGTTGGCGCGGAATCTCTGTGGTGTTGCGCCGCACTACATCCCGCCGCCATCAACCTTCAACGTGCTTCTTGACTCCTCTTGGTTCGATTAAACCTTGGTTTCTTACTGAGGGAAACTTGCCGCTGTGCGCATCACACCTTCCTCTTGGGGTTCCCAACGGACGTGTCAACCACACGCATCAAGCAACACTAGTAGTATGTCAACACCCGGATTTTTAAGTCCAGATGCCTATTATGCCATTCATCGCAATCCCAGGAATATTGTTTTTGCGAGACATAATAGATTGATATCACAACACATCATTCATTACATACCATAATCATCTTACAAATAAAGGATCACATGATCCAGTCTTAATACAACATAGGGGATCTAGAGATACAAATACAAAACACATAGCTGAAGTGAAATAGTAGCGGTCTTGGTCCATCTGTTCCACAGGCAACTGTTGACGTCAGGAGTGATCCTAGTTGTCGTAGACGTCCTGCTGTCCTTCTTCCGGGTTCTGGTACTCCTCTTCATAGTCTGGCCATTTGAATAGCCAGGGACACAGCCATGAGTACTTTAAAGTACTCGCAAACTAATACTAATGTAAATACTATCAACTGTAGTAAGGGGGTTCTAAGCTCTAGTTTCATTTGCAGGAAGCCAATTTTATTTCATAAGCACTTTAGTAATCAAAGCCTCTTCATTTGCCTAACTCAAGTGGGAACATTGGTGTCATTCCCACAACTCAGTTGTGATTCAAAATCAAAGTCACCTTTCAATTCAAGTCACAAGTCACCATTCATATTTTTAGAAAAAATCTGATGACGGAACAGTATGGCCTTTCCAACTGTCCATGACCGCGGACGCGGCTATTCGAATAGGTTAAACTCTGCAGAGGTTGTACACTTGTGCCACAACAATTGCAATAGTTCGTTAGGGGTAACTGGCCCTGATTTATCGTACGCAGTACGCGAACTACCAATCCTAACCTTTCATTTACATATCCTAGTATAGGCATCTCTCCCCATGAGCTTGGCCTCTGGTGAAACAAACCGTCAACCGGGAACTGCACGGGGCTTGGGTAGGACATTCACCTCATTTCACGTCATTTCACTTTCAATGGAGGCAGCCTCGGCATAACCCTATGACGCTTGTTCAGAGGGAACCCATACTAAAATACATAAGTTTCCAGCTAAGCCTTACCCATTCAGTATTGTGGGGGTACTTGTAAAATTGGAATGGTATCGCATCCGAACCCAACCATCAGTTTTGGTAAAATTCACCAAGTCATTCACAAGTCATATTCACCTTCAAAATCTCTCAATAGAATGACTCATCATTCCAAGGTTTCAAAGTCATTTCAATTCACAAGTTCCCAACTAGAGTAGTCACTTTTAATCTTTAGCACTAGCAACTAGTTATGAGGGGTGCTAAGTAGCTTATAGCTTTCTAGGCTAAGTGTGATGCTCTTGTACTACTCCATAACTAAACCAAGTGAATCATAAATCAAAAAGTAACTTTGATAAATAAAAATACAGGAAAGCTTGTAAAGTAAAAACTTGGGATATGATCATAAAGTAAAATGTAAGGGTGCCTTGCTCTTGTAGAGCTTTGCACTTGGGAACTTTGCAAGACTGTTAGCTTGCCTTGATTGGTGAGGTGATCAAAGTGTTCTTCTTCTTCCTCTTGGTAGAATACCTCCTCCTCTTGATAGTCTCCGGTACTAGCGTCTATAAACGAGTACGAAGATACAATCACCAAACAACCCTTAGGTAGACTTAATTAGCCTTAATGGCTCACACAAATGATCTAGCATCATTACTTAAGGTTTATCCAAAATTATGCTAGGGTTTTCTTACTTGATGTTGGAAAAATAATTTCCCTTTATTGAAATGTGAATTAGGGTTTCTCTTTGGTGTGGAGAAAGAATTTCCTCTCATTGAATCTTCTTAAGATTTACTCTTCTCAAACAACAAAGTATGATCACATGTTGACCAAGGTCAACACTTCACATTTATTATTTGAGAACTATGATTTAAATGAGATTCATCATCTCATGAGATTTAAATAACCATTGTGATTTAAATTCCACAAGTGAGCAAATATGAGCCCATGCAATAGAGGTCATCACATTACTTCATAATACTTGGGAAAATGATTTAAATGAGGTGCTATACCTCATAGATTTAAATTCCTAATTTTTGAAATGGTTTAAATGGGCTAGTTATTGACTACATAGCCAATTTTTGATTCTAGCCCATGATCATGTACAGCACTGATATGATATTTCTACATATTAAATTAGAGTTTGTGAAGTGTGAATTTTGAGAGGTGGAATAACCTCAAAATTCAAAATCGTTGATTTTTAAGATTTAATTGAATACTGAAAAGTCTCTGACTTGTGATTTTGACTATTCAAAATCTACCATAGTGCTAGGGTTCAAACCAGTGGGGTTAGTTAGACCATTTCCTAAGCTTTCCAGAACATTTTGAAACACTCAATTTGGATTTGTAGATTTCAAACTATTCAATTTATAGCAAGGGTCCAGTATTGAAATTCTCTGAAACAATATTATTTGAATTAAACCAAATGGGCTAGGCGGGAAAACAGTTGGGCCGAATTGGTTTGAAACAGAAAAACACCAGCCCAGTAACGTTTCGGGCCAGCTGACAATGGGTCCCAGTGGTCAGTGAGAGTAACTCTCCGAAGCGGTACCTTGCAACGCGAGCCGTCAGATTAGAAGTGGATCGAGCGGTGCAGATGCGTCGTCTTCGTCGGGGAGAAGGGCTTGCTGCCGCGGCAGAGGTAGGGGGTCGGCGGCAAGCTGGAGCTCCGGCGAGGGGCGGCGCTGATGCTAGACGATGTTGTCGATGACGAGGAGTTGACTGGTACCGGCGGCGAAGCTTGAGGTGGACGGAATCGGCGATGGCAATGAGCTACTGGTGCGGCGGATTCCGATCAAATTCCGGCGAGAGGGGAGCTAATTGAGGAGGGGAAGAGGTTGAGGAGGATCAGAGAGAGGAGGGGAGCTGGTTGGTGTGAAGAAATCAAGCGTGGGGGCTCTCCTTTTATAGGGTGAAGGGGTGCTGCGGGGTGCCGTGGAGGGTCATCGACGGCAATGGCGCTCCAGGGCGCGAAGGGGCAAGTTAGGGGGCGCAGGAGGTAGGCGACGTCTAGGCGCTTCTCAACGTGTAGCTGGCTCAGAGAAAGGAGGAGGGGACTGCTCGGGTTGCTTCCGCGTCTGCGACGGGTACTGGCGGCAAGGGTTTGATCATGGCGACGGCGATGGTTCCTCCGCGAGCTAGCGAGCGTGTCTACCAGTACAGGGCTTGATGCAGGGGAGGTACAGGAGCAACAATGATCAAGGATCAAAAGGGGTTTAGTTGAAAATATGTTGTGTAAAGGCATGTCTCACATTTGCCAATTGTTGCCTGCAAGGTGTTTGAGGAAATGGCCGCAAGAGAATTTTTGTCAAATTTTGGAAATATTTTTGGTGCATCTCATTTATATAAATAGAGAGGTAGAATGGTGGCGGTGGTGGTCAATTTGGTGAAGGTTTGCAAATTTTCAAAAGTGAGATGATCTTCACATAGTTTCAAAGTCTCCACTTGTCCTCTCTTTTCTGGTCAACCTAGGCAGAGTCAACATTAATGGTCAACATCAAAACGGTTCATCTTAACATGGTCTTGGATGAGGTGGCAAGTGTTGACCAACGTTGGTTTAAGAAAAGTCAAAACCAGGGGTGCAAAGTGGTGAAGATATTATAAAATGGTCACATGACCATTATCACATGTTAGATGAATTTGAATTCCTCTTTGATTTGAATTGGGTTTCTTTGATTCAAAAGGTTTTGTTATTGCTATATAAGTGTTTTACAAACAATGGCACAAGCCAATGTGGCCTTGGTTGAAGATTTGCAAAATGGGCCAAAGTGTATGTGAGTGAAAAATGGAATTTTCTCACCATTTCATTTCTCTTTATTTGATTTGATTTTTCTTGACTCCAAAGTGATTCTTATTAGTTTAGGAACATTTCCACACCATTGAAACCATTCCAAAAGGTCTAGCTCAAAGATTTGCAAAAATGGCCATAAACACATAAGAGGTGATATGTCATTTTTTCTTAATCTTATAAATTGTTTCCCTTGCTTTACTTGGGCAAGGTTGAGGGTCAACTTAGGGTTAGATTAGGATTAGTGATGGTTTCACAATATTTGGTCAAGGTATAAAGGCATAGGTCAAGGTTTGGGTAAAATGGCTATGTGCCACATATGCCTCTATGCATATGTTGCATTTGATTTTTAATTTGACTTGGCTTGACCCAATTGATATTGTTGAGTGTTGAAATGGTATAGAGGAGTGATCCCACCATTCATAACCAGTCTTAGGGTCAAGATTCTCAAATTCACAAATTTGCTATTTACTCTCATATGCCTCTATGGCATTTTTAGTTTCCTTTTTATTTTCTTTGGTTTCAACTTGGATTTGGTTTGATAAGTACTAGGTAAGGTTTATGAAGGTTTTCCAAACCTCTAAACAAGGTAGAAAGGACTAGGGTAAAGTTTTCCAAAAATAGCCATAGGCACATATGCCTTTTTCTCATTTAATTTCTTTTTATTTTGTTTTAACTTGGATTGTGAAAAGCATAGGGTTTAGGGTTTAAGATCATCTCAAAGTAGTTCAACAAGCAATCAAGGCAATAGCACAAGAATTAAGCATGCTCACTATGCAACAAACTTACTTTAATAAAAGTTTTTGTTGGTTCCAAAATTTGGAAAAAGGGAAATTCATTGTCTTTGTTTTGAAATTTTTGGGATGTTACAAACCCTTCCCCCTTAAACAAATCTCGTCCCGAGATTTTAAGAAAAGTTAGGTTCCTAAGAGAGATTGAGCAAGTTGATTAACAGGAAAACATACTTGGCATGGCCTGGGGTGCTTCCTGGGCTTCAGTGGCATTCATGTGGTAGAGACGGCCGTTGTTGTTGTTCTGGTTCCTTCTACCTGAAGCGGCGTTGTTGCTAGGCAGGTGCAGCAGTATTGGGGGAAATCTTGGCAAGCTTCTTGGGGCACTCATTGGAGTAGTGACCCACAATTCCACATTCATAGCAGTTTATCATGGACTTGTCCTTCGGGGTGACGGGGATGGCATTGCTGCCAGTCCTCGGGCCAGTGTTGGTGTTGTTGTTGTTCCCATTGTTGTTGTTGCTGTTGTGGTGGTTGTTGTTGTTGTGGTTGTTGTTGTTGCCTCCGGTCTTCGGGGGACCTCCATTGTTGTTGGGGTAGTTGGGGCGATAACTCTGAGCAGTTGGCTTGTTGTTTCTCTGGGTGAATCCTCCAGAGGAGTTGTTGCGGTACTTCTGGTTATGGTGGGGTCCACTCTGGTTCATCATCCTGCGCTTGCGGTTCTCATTGGCTTGATGCAGCTTTCCTTCCATTTGTATGGCTGAGTCCACTAGGGCTTCCAAGCCAGCGAACGGAATGTTCACTAACACAGTTTGCATCTTGATGTCTACGCACGCTTCTATTCCTGTAGACAGTGTTGGGCCTCCAAGAGCAGAGGTTTGTAGAACAGCAACAAGTTTCCCTTAAGTGAATCACCCAAGGTTTATCAAACTCAGGGAGGAAGAGGTCAAAGATATCCCTCTCAAGCAACCCTGGAATCACGATACAAGAAGTCTCTTGTGTCCCCAACACACCTAATACACTTGTCGATGTATAGGTGCACTAGTTCGCGAAGAGATAGTAAAATGCAAGTGATATGGATGAATATGAGTGGTAATAACGGCGCCAGAAAATAGCTTGCTGGCGTGCAGTTGATGGTGGTAATATTGCAGGAAGTAAAGATGCAGTAAAACAGTAAATAAGTGATGTTTGCAGTATTTGGAAACAAGGCCTAGGGATCATACTTTCACTAGTGGGCACTCTCAACATTGCAATCATAATGGAATATAAATAAGCACTTCACTATGCTATTCTGAATTACTCTCTGGCAAGATAACGAACACTAATTCATCATGTAGGCAAACCTTAAAGATGTATTCCCAAGTACTAATAAACACCCCACGCTGTCACTGTGAGCATTCATAGGAGGTACTAACACACCACAATTTCATAGAGACATCCAACTCAAATCATAACTCAGTGAATAAGTATTCTGTGAAATATAGCTTAAGAGACCCACACGGTGCACACACTGTCACCTTTACACACGTGGGACAAGGAGTCTCCGGAGATCACATAAGTAAAATCCACTTAATAGCATAACGACATCTAGATTACAAAGCTCATCATATGGATCTCAATCATGCAAGGAAAATCATGAGATCATTGTATTGAAGTACATGGGAGAGAGATATGAACCACATAGCTACCGGTACAGCCCTTAGCCTCGATGGAGAACTACTCCTCCTCATGGGAGACAACGCGCGGTGATGAAGATGGCGGTGGTGTTGATGGAGATGCTGCAGGGGCACTTCCCGCCCGGCGGCGTGCCGGAACAGAGACTTCTGTCCCCCAGATCTTGGCTTCGCGATGGCGGCGGCTGCGTAACTTTTCTCGCCCCGTGGCTTATTCTCCCGAAGTTTTTAGGTTAGGGAAGCAGAAAACAGGAACTGGCACTTCGGCATCTTGTCAATAGGTTAGTACCGGAAAATGCATAATAATGACATAAAGTGTGTATAAAACATGTGTGTATCATCATAAAAGTAGCATGGAACATAAGAAATTATAGATACGTTGGAGACGTATCAGCATCCCCAAGCTTAGTTCCTACTCGTCCTCGAGTAGGTAAACGATAACAAAGATAATTTCTTAAGTGACATGCTATCATAATCTTGATCAATACTATTGTAAGCATATGTAATGAATGAAGTGATTCGAAGCAATGGTAAGACAATGAGTAAACAACTGAACCATATAGCAAAGACTTTTCATGAATAGTACTTTCAAGACAAGCATCAATAAGTCTTGCATAAGAGTTAACTCATAAAGCAATAAATTCAAAGTAAAGGCATTGAAGCAACACAAAGGAAGATATAAGTTTCAGCAATTGCTTTCAACTTCAACATGTTTATCTCATGGATAATTGTCAACACAAAGTAATATGATGAATGCAAATAAGCAAGTATGTAAGAATCAATGCACAGTTAACACAAGTGTTTGCTTCTAAGATAGAAAGAAGTAGGTAAACTGACTCAACATAAAAGTAAAAGAATGGCCCTTCGCAGAGGGAAGCATGGATAAAATCATGTGCTAGAGCTTTTCAAGTTTTGAAATCATAAAGAGAGCATAAAAGTAAAGTTTTGAGAGGTGTTTGTTGTTGTCAACGAATGGTAGTGGGCACTCTAACCCCCTTGCCAGACAGACTTTCAAAGAGCAGCTCCCATGATTATTTTTATTTTTGGGTGACACTCCTTCCAACCTTTTCTTTCACAAACCATGGCTAACCGAATCCTCGGGTGCCTTCCAACAATCACATGCCATGAAGGAGTGTCTGTTTATTTTAGTTTTATTTAGAGATGACACTCCTTCCCACTTTTGCTTTCTCAAGCCATGGCTAACCGAATCCTCGGGTGCCTTCCATCAATCACATACCATGGAGGAGTGTCTATTAAGGTTAATTAATTTGGGACTGGGAACCCCATTGCCAACTCTTTTTGCAAAATTATTGGATAAGCGGATGAAGCCACTAGTCCATTTGGTGAAAGTTGCCCAACAAGATTGAAAGATAAAACACCACATACTTCCTCATGAGCTATAAAACATTGACACAAATTAAGAAGCATTTTGAATTGTTTAAAGGTAGCACACGAAGTATTTACTTGGAATGGCAGAAAATACCATGTAGTAGGTAGGTATGGTGGACACAAATGGCATAGTTTTTGGCTCAAGGATTTGGATGCACGAGAAGTATTCCCTCTCAATACAAGGCTTAGGCTAGCAAGGTTATTTGAAGCAAACACAAGTATGAACCGGTACAGCAAAACTTACATAAGAACATATTGCAAGCATTATAAGACTCTACACTATCTTCCTTGTTGTTCAAACCCTCACCAGAAAATATCTAGACTCTAGAGAGACCAATCATGCAAACCAAATGTCAACAAGATCTACAGTATTTCTTCACTAATAGGTGCAAGGTACATGATGCAAGAGCTTAAACATGATCTATATGAGCACAACAATTGCCAAGTATCAAATTATTCAAGACATTATACCAATTACCACATGTAGCATTTCTGTTTCCAACCATTTAACAATTAACGAAGCAGTTTCAACCTTCGCCATGAACATTAAAAACTAAGAACACATGTGTTCATATGAACCAGCGGAGCGTGTCTCTCTCCCACACAAACATTTATTCAGAGAATGAAAATAACAAAAACGAAAATAAAAACACACAGACGCTCCAAGTAAAGTACATAAGATGTGTGGAATAAAAATATAGTTTCAATAGAAGAAACCTGATAAATTGTTGATGAAGAAGGGGATGCCTTGGGAATCCCCAAGCTTAGATGCTTGAGTCTTCTTTAAATATGCAGGGATGAACCATGGGGGCATCCCCAAGCTTAGACTTTTCACTCTTCTTGATCATATATCATCCTCCTCTCTTCATCCTTGAAAACTTCCTCCACACCAAACTCAAAACAAACTCATTAGAGGGTTAGTGCATAATCAAAAATTCACATGTTCAGAGGTGACACAATCATTCTTAACACTTCTGGACATTGCCCAAAGCTACTGAAAGTTAATGGAACAAATAAATCCATCAAACATAGCAAAACAGGCAATGCGAAATAAAAGGCAGAATCTGTCAAAACAGAACAGTACGTAAAGACGAATTTTTCAGGGGCACTTAACTTGCTCATATGAAAATTCTCAAATTGAATGAAAGTTGCGTACGTATCTGAGGATCACTCACGTAAATTGGCAGATTTTTCTGAGTTACCTACAGAGAATACTACTCAAATTCGTGACAGCAAGAAATCTGTTTCTGCGCAGTAGTCCAAATCTAGTATCAACCTTACTATCAAAGACTTTACTTGGCACAAAAATGCAATAAAATAAATATAAGGAGAGGTTGCTACAGTAGTAACAACTTCCAAGACTCAACAAAACAGTAGCAAAATAAAAACATGGGTTATCTCCCAAGAAGTGCTTTCTTTATAGCCATTAAGATGGACTCAGCAATTTTAATGATGCACTCGCAAGAAATAAGAGTTGAAGCAAAAGAGAGCATCAAAAGCAAATAAGAAACACTTTTAAGTCTAACCCACTTCCTATGGAAAGGAATCTTGTACACAAATAAATTCATGAAGATCAAAGTGACAAGCATTGGAAGATAAAACACGAGTAACTTCAAAATTTTCAGCATGTAGAGAGGTGTTTTAGTAACATGAAAATTTCTACAACCATATTTTCCTCTCTCATAATAATTTCCAGTAGCATCATGAACAAACTCAACAATATAACTATCACATAAAGCATTCTTATCATGAGTCTCATGCATAAAATAATTACTACTCCCAACATAAGCATAGTCATTCTTATTAATTGTAGTGGGAGCAAATTCAACAAAGTAGCTATCATTATTATTCTCATCATCAAATATAGGAGGCATAGTATAATCATAATAACCTTTATCCTCCATAGTAGGTGGCACCAAAATACCACTATCATTATAATCATCATAAATGGGAGGCAAAGTATCATCAAAGTAAATTTTCTCCTCCATGCTTGGGGGACTAAAAATATCATGCTCATCAAAACCAGCTTCCCCAAGCTTAGAATTTTCCATAGCATTAGCAACAATGGTGTTCAAAGCGTTCATACTAATATCATTGCTACTAGCATGCAAATAAGGTTCCATAGGTTTTTTAATTTTCGCATCAAACAATCCATGTCTTAACTCAGGAAATAGATTAAAAAGCTCACAGTTGTTTTCCATTATGCCTTACTAGTGAAAAACAAGAAACAAAAAGATGCAATTGTAGGATCTAAAGGAAATAGCTTCGAGCACTCACACACCAGCAACAGTGCTAGGAAATAGCTTAGTAGTCGGAGGATGTGAATACCTTTTACCTTACCTCCCCGGCAGGCGCCAGAAAATAGCTTGATGTCTACGCCTTCTCTTGTAGAGAGTGTTGGGCCTCCAAGAGCAGAGGTTTGTAGAATAGCAAGTTTCCTTAAGTGAATCACCCAAGGTTTATCGAACTCAGGGAGGAAGAGGTCAAAGATATCCCTCTCAAGCAACCATGCAATCACGATACAAGAAGTCTCTTGTGTCCCCAACACACCTAATACACTTGTAGATGTATAGTGCACTAGTTCGCGAAGAGATAGTAAAATGCAAGTGATATGGATGAATATGAGTGGTAATAACGGCTGAAAAAATATGGCAGCGTGCAGTTGATGGTGGTAATATTGCAGGAAGTAAAGATGCAGTAAAACAGTAAATAAGCGATGTTTGCAGTATTTGGAAACAAGGCCTAGGGATCATACTTTCACTAGTGGGCACTCTCAACATTGCAATCATAATGGAATATAAATAAGCACTTCACTATGCTATTCTGAATTACTCTCTGGCAAGATAACGAACACTAATTCATCATGTAGGCAAACCTTAAAGATGTATTCCCAAGTACTAATAAACACCCCACGCTGTCACTGTGAGCATTCATAGGAGGTACTAACACACCACAATTTCATAGAGACATCCAACTCAAATCATAACTCAGTGAATAAGTATTCTATGAAATATAGCCTAAGAGACCCACACGGTGCACACACTGTCACCTTTACAAACGTGGGACAAGGAGTCTCCGGAGATCACATAAGTAAAATCCACTTGAATAGCATAACGACATCTAGATTACAAAGCTCATCATATGGATCTCAATCATGCAAGGAAAATCATGAGATCATTGTATTGAAGTACATGGGAGAGAGAGATATGAACCACATAGCTACCGGTACAGCCCTTAGCCTCGATGGAGAACTACTCCCTCCTCATGGGAGACAGCAGCGGTGATGAAGATGGCGGTGGTGTTGATGGAGATGCCTTCCGGGGGCACTTCCCCGTCCGGCGGCGTGCCGGAACAGAGACTTCTGTCCCCCAGATCTTGGCTTCGCGATGGCGGCGGCTGCGTAACTTTTCTCGCCCCGTGGCTTATTCTCCCGAAGTTTTTAGGTTAGGGAAGCTTAAATAGGCGAAGAGTCGGAGTCAGAGGGGGTCTGGTGGCTCCACACAACAGGGGGGCGCCCCCCTGGGCCGCACCGCCACCATGTGTGGGGCCCACCTGGCTCTCCTCTGGCCCCTCTTCGGTGCTCTGGAAGCTTCCTTGAAATATAAGATACGGCGTTGATTTCGTCCAATTCCGAGAATATTTCCTTACTAGGATTTCTGAAACCAAAAACAGGAACTGGCACTTCGGCATCTTGTCAATAGGTTAGTTCCGGAAAATGCATAATAATGACATAAAGTGTGTATAAAACATGTGTGTATCATCATAAAAGTAGCATGGAACATAAGAAATTATAGATACATTGGAGACGTATCACATCTCGTCGTGTAGTCCGTTCAGAAATCTTTCCTTCCTCTTCTCATTGGTGTCGGTCTCATCCGGGGCGTACCTTGACAGAGTAAGAAACCTGTCGCGGTATTCCACCACGGACATCCTTCCTTGTTTGAGTTCGCGGAACTCGTCTCTCATCTTCTTGATTAGCCCTTGGGGCACATGGTACTTGCTGAACTTCAGCTTGAAGTCTTCCCAGGTCATTATCTGTCCTGCATTCATTGCGCGGGCACTTGTCCACCAGGCTCTTGCAGGTCCTGACAGGTAGTGGGTGGCGAACAGTACTTTTTATGCGGCTTCTACTCCCGCAACTTCAAGGTTGTTCTCCATCGTCTGGAGCCAATCATCAGCATCTAGGGGTTCTTCAGTCTTGTTGAACATGGGTGGGTTGGTGTTCTGAAAGTTCTTCAGCTTCGACCCAGGGTGATCGTGGTTTCCATGGCCTTGATTGTTCTGTGCTATCTGCTGCAGTGCGGCGATATTGGCTTGACGTTCAGCTCTCTCGACTTCTCGGTCTGCCATCATCATCTGAAGCATCTGCATCATTGCGTCCTGGTTGGTGCTACGGGTTGGTGGGGCCATCTGAACATTGAGGTAGATGATAAGATAAGAGGGAAATTTCTATGTTTTGTTTTGGTAACGTTTAAAAAGTTCATAACTTTAAAATTTGAGTAGTGTTGCGGGGGTAAAACCAACAACACTTTTTCATTCATACCAAGCATCACACATTACAAAGCTAACACACCGGTGGTTTGAAGAACCAATTCATTCGTTCTACGATACAAGGGGAATCCTGATACATAACTCACACCTACGGAAGTGCTTTAATGATACTACTCTTCGGGGGGGATTCTTCGTCTTCACGGGTAATGTGCTTGGCAAAAGGCGAGGGCGTTGTCCAACTCCTTGCGGGTCTTGTACACCATGTAGTCGAGGTAGGCAACATAGTGGTTCATCTCCGGGTGCGGGGGCATGATTATTGGTCTTCCCATGGGGTCATGTCTTGGGTAGTAAATGAAGCGGGTATTCTTGAGCTTGTTTATATTCTGTCCACACAGACGGGCAATTGCTTCTTGCATCGCTCTGACTAGTCCTTCCTTCCAAGTGCTTCCCGTTACAGAAAACCAGATGGTTTCCCATATTGGGGCCCCAAGCTTTCCTCTCAGATCTGTAGTAACTTCCCACCTAGGTTGTCCTCCCAATGGATTGTTGAGGGGTATTCCGAAGAACTCGGGATACGGGCGTCCTAAATAATCAACCAGTTGTTTCAAATCCTTCTCGAACATGAGGTTTCCTCTGTGGCCAAGCTGATAAGACTTGCAGGTGTACTCCATCTGTGAAGAATTATGATGAGTAAGTTAGAGGAGTGAGTAGTGTGTCAAAATTTTATGTAGTAGTATAAGAAGAATAGAGCATAACTTTCTTATTTTGAAGAAGATCTCAAGGATAAGAGTGAGAATAAGTTTTCATAAATAGTCACTTCATTTGTTTTGAGACTAAATTTTTTAGATGTCCATTCTAACTAGGGTCTCCTAAGGTCAACGATGGCTCTGATACCAACTTGTCAACACCCGGATTTTTAAGTCGAGATGCCTATTATGCCATTCATCGCAATCCCAGGAATATTGTTTTTGCAAGACATAATAGATTGATATCACAACACATCATTCATTATATACCATAATCGTCTTACAAATAAAGGATCACATGATCCAGTCTTAATACAACATAGGGGATCTAGAGATCCAAATACAAAACACATAGCGGAAGTGAAATAGTAGCGGTCTTGGTCCATCTGTTCCACAGGCAACTGTTGACGTCAGGAATGATCCTAGTTGTCGTAGACGTCTGCTGTCCTTCTTTCGGGTTGGTACTCCTCTTCATAGTCTGGCCATTTGAATAGCCAGGGACACAGCCATGAGTACTTTAAAGTACTCGCAAACTAATACTAATGTAAATACTATCAACTATAGTAAGGGGGTTCTAAGCTCTAGTTTCATTTGCAGGAAGCCAATTTTATTTCGTAAGCACTTTAGTAATCAAAGCCTCTTCATTTGCCTAACTCAAGTGGGAACATTGGTGTCATTCCCACAACTCAGTTGTGATTCAAAATCAAGCTCACCTTTCAATTCAAGTCACAAGTCACCATTCATATTTTTAGAAAAAATCTGATGACGGAACAGTATGGCCTTTCCAACTGTCCATGACCGTGGACGCGGCTATTCGAATAGGTTAAACTCTGCAGAGGTTGTACACTTGTGCCACAACAATTGCAATAGTTCGTCAGGGGTAACTGGCCCTGATTTATCATACGCAGTACGCGAACTACCAATCCTAACCTTTCATTTACATATCCTAGTATAGGCATCTCTACCCATGAGCTTGGCCTCCCGGTGGAAACAAATCGTCAACCCGGGAACTTCACAGGGCTTGGGTAGGACATTCACCTCATTTCACGTCATTCCACTTTCAATGGAGGCAGCCTCGGCATAACCCATGTGACGCTTGTTCAGAGGGAACCCATACTAAAATACATAAGTTTCCAGCTAAGCCTTACCCAGATTCAGGTATTGTGGGGGTACTTGTAAAATTGGAATGGTATCGCATCCGAACCCAACCATCAGTTTTGGTAAAATTCACCAAGTCATTCACAAGTCATATTCACCTTCAAAATCTCTCAATAGAATGACTCATCATTCCAAGGTTTCAAAGTCATTTCAGTTCACAAGTTCCCAACTAGAGTAGTCACTTTTAATCTTTAGCACTAGCAACTAGTTATGAGCGGTGCTAAGTGTAGGGATTCGTAGCATAGAAAACAAAAAATTTCCTACTGCGAGAACGCAATCCAAACCAAGATGCAATCTAGAAGACGGGAGCAATGAGTGGATGAACGAGACTAACCCTTGAAGATTTCCAAAGCCTACAAGAGGAGGCTCTTGTTGCTGCGGTAGACGATCACTTGCCCAAAAGCGCGTAGAAGATCTTGACGGTGCCACAATCGGGCAGCACCTCCGTACTCGGTCACATGTACGGTGTTGATGAAGACGTCCTTCTCCCGTTCCAGCGGGCAGCGGAAGTAGTAGATCCTCCTCGGAATCCCGGCAGCATGACGGCGTGGTGGCGGTGGTGGTGGAGAACTCCGACGGGCTTCGCCTATGCGCTGCGGGAGTTGTATGTGGTGGAGGGGCGCTAGGGTTTGGAGAGAGAGGGGGTGTAGGGCGCCGGCCACTTGGGGGCTGCGGCCTAGATGGCTTTGGTGTGGCCGGCCAGCCCCTCCCCTCCCCTCTTTATATAGGTGGAAGCCCCAAGGATTAGGTCAAAAGTCTCCGAATAAGACCCCAACATAAACCTTCCATATGACCAAACCTAGGGGGAGTGGGATGATACGTCTCCGACGTATCGATAATTTCTTATGATCCATGCCACATTATTGATGTTATCTACATGTTTTATGCACACTTTATGTCATATTCGTGCATTTTCTGGAACTAACCTATTAACAAGATGCCGAAGTGCCGGTGGCTGTTTTCTGCTGTTTTGGTTTCAGAAATCCTAGTAACGAAATATTCTCGGAATTGGACGAAATCAAAGCCCGGGGCCTATTTTTCCACGAAGCTTCGGAGTCCGAAGGAGAGACGAAGAGGGGCCACGAGGGAGCCAAACCCTAGGGCGGCGCGACCCCCCCCTTGGCCGCGCGGCCCTATGGTGCGGGCCCCCCGTGCCGCCTCTTGACCTGCCCTTCCGCCTACAAATAGCCTCCGTGACGACCCCCGTACCGAGAGCCACGATACGGAAAACCTTGCGAGACGCCGCCACGCCGATCCCATCTCGGGGGATCAGGAGATCGCCTCCGGCACCCTGCCGGAGAGGGGAATCATCTCCCGGAGGACTCTACACCGCCATGGTCGCCTCGGGAGTGATGAGTGAGTAGTCTACCCCTGGACTATGGGTCCATAGCTGTAGCTAGATGGTTGTCTTCTCCCCATTGTGCTATCATTGTCGGATCTTGTGAGCTGCCTAACATGATCAAGATCATCTATACGTAATTCTATATGTTGCGTTTGTTGGGATCCGATGAATAGAGAATACTTGTTATGTTGATTATCAAAGTTATATCTACGTGTTGTTTATGATCTTGCATGCTTTCCGTTACTAGTAGATGCTCTGGCCAAGTAGATGCTTGTAACTCCAAGAGGAGTACTTATGCTCGATAGTGGGTTCATGCCTGCATTGACACTGGGACAGTGACAGAAAGTTCTAAGGTTGTGTTGTGCTGTTGCCACTAGGGATAAAACATTGATGCTATGTCTAAGGATGTAGTTGTTGATTACATTACGCACCATACTTAATGCAATTGTCTTTGCTTTGCAACTTAATACTGGAGGGGTTCGGATGATAACCTGAAGGTGGACTTTTTAGGCATAGATGCGGTTGGATGGCGGTCTATGTACTTTGTCGTAATGCCCAATTAAATCTCACTATACTCATCATGATATGTATGTGCATGGTCATGCCCTCTTTATTTGTCAATTGCCCAAGTGTAATTTGTTCACCCAACATGCTTTTATCTTATGGGAGAGACACCTCTAGTGAACTGTGGACCCCGGTCCAATTCTCTTTACTGAAATACAATCTACTGCAATACTTGTTCTACTGTTTTCTCGCAAACAATCATCTTCCACACAATACGGTTAATCCTTTGTTACAGCAAGCCGGTGAGATTGACAACCTCCTGTTTCGTTGGGGCAAAGTACTTTGGTTGTGTTGTGTAGGTTCCACGTTGGCGCCGGAATCTCTGGTGTACACTACATCGCCGCCATCAACCTTCAACGTGCTTCTTGGCTCCTCTGGTTCGATAAACCTTGGTTTCTTTATGAGGAAAACTTGATGTGCGCATCATACCTTCCTCTTGGGGTTCCCAACGAACGTGTGAGTTACACGCCATCAAGCTCTTTTTCGGCGCCGTTGCCGGGGATCAAGACACGCTGCAAGGGGAGTCTCCACTTCTCAATCTCTTTACTTTGTTTTTGTCTTGCTTAGTTTTATTTACTACTTTGTTTGCTGCACTAAATCAAAATACAAAAAAATTAGTTGCTAGTTTTACTTTATTTGCTATCTTGTTTGCTATATCAAAAACACAAAAAAATTAGTTTACTTGCATTTACTTTACTTGATTCATCATGTTTCCTTTTAATTTTACCACAAAAGACATACCGGTAGGACGTGGGTCTATAGTTGGGAGAAATAATATAGAAGAATTTTTCAATCATGTTAGTACCATTGAAAATTTTGAAGATAGACACTTGGTAGACCTTGCGCCTACTTATGAAATTGCTGCTGCGCATTTAGTTCGCCTGTTGGAGACTAAATTTGTTAATCTTAATCCTATAATCCAACACATGTTTATCACACTTGGTGATATGGAAGAAGGGGAAAAGAAAGATTTTGTTTTAGAAACCCTTCTTAGAGAATTTGGTGGTCTAGCAAGAGAAGCTAGAAAGGTCTTTGCTAAATTTAATATGCTTGGTTCTCATACTAATTTTGTTAGTCTCCTTGAAAAGATGGACATGGATAGAATAAGATACACTAATAATATTGATGATGGTGGGGAGATCAAAGCACCAATACCATGTAAACTCCTAGCTATGAATGATGCACTAGAAAATAACTATGCTTGGCTTGTTCCTGAAAATTTGTTTGATGAGAGTAGCACGCCTAAGACTAATGAAAAGGGAGGTGCTGAAACTTATGTATCAAATATACTATGCCTAGTTGAGAACGATTCACACCCCGCTGAGGACACACCACCCTTCGATAATACTTGATACACACTTTCTGCGCCTAGCTGAAAGGCGTTAAAGAAAGCGCTTATGGGAGACAACCCATGTTTTTACCTACAGTACTTTGTTTTTATTTTGTGTCTTGGAAGTTGTTTACTACTGTAGCAACCTCTCCTTATCTTAGTTTTGTGTTTTGTTGTGCCAAGTTAAGCCGTTGATAGAAAAGTAAGTACTAGATTTGGATTACTGCGCAGTTCCAGATTTCTTTGCTGTCACGAATCTGGGTCTACCTCCCTGTAGGTAGCTCAGAAAATTAAGCCAATTTACGTGCATAATCCTCAGATATGTACGCAACTTTCATTCAATTTGAGCATTTTCATTTGAGCAAGTCTGGTGCCATTTTAAAATTCGTCAATACGAACTGTTCTGTTTTGACAGATTCTGCCTTTTATTTCGCATTGCCTCTTTTGCTATGTTGGATGAATTTCTTTGATCCACTAATGTCCAGTAGCATTATGCAATGTCCAGAAGTGTTAAGAATGATTGTGTCACCTCTGAATATGTCAATTTATATTGTGCACTAACCCTCTAATGAGTTGTTTCGAGTTTGGTGTGGAGGAAGTTTTCAAGGATCAAGAGAGGAGTATGATGCAACATGATCAAGGAGAGTGAAAGCTCTAAGCTTGGGGATGCCCCGGTGGTTCACCCCATATATCAAGAAGACTCAAGCGTCTAAGCTTGGGGATGCCCAAGGCATCCCCTTCTTCATCGACAACATTATCGGGTTCCTCCCTGAAACTATATTTTTATTCCATCACATCTTATGTGCTTTTTCTTGGAGCGTCGGTTTGTTTTTGTTTTTGTTTTGTTTGAATAAAATGGATCCTAGCATTCACATTGTATGGGAGAGAGACACGCTCCGCTGTAGCATATGGACAAGTATGTCCTTGGTTTCTACTCATAGTATTCATGGCGAAGTTTCTCCTTCGTTAAATTGTTATATGGTTGGAATTTGAAAATGATACATGTAGTAATTGCTATAAATGTCTTGGGTAATGTGATACTTGGCAATTGTTGTGCTCATGATTAAGCTCTTGCATCATATGCTTTGCACCCATTAATGAAGAAATACATAGAGCATGCTTAAATTTGGTTTGCATATTTGGTTTCTCTAAGGTCTAGATAATTTCTAGTATTGAGTTTGAACAACAAGGAAGACGGTGTAGAGTCTTATAATGTTTTCAATATGTCTTTTATGTGAGTTTTGCTGCACCGGTTCATCCTTGTGTTTGTTTCAAATAAACCTTGCTAGCCTAAACCTTGTATCGAGAGGGAATACTTCTCATGCATCCAAAATACTTGAGCCAACCACTATGCCATTTGTGTCCACCATACCTACCTACTACATGGTATTTTCCGCCATTCCAAAGTATATTGCTTGAGTGCTACCTTTAAAATTCCATCATTCACCTTTGCAATATATAGCTCATGGGACAAATAGCTTAAAAACTATTGTGGTATTGAATATGTAATTATGCACTTTATCTCTTATTAAGTTGCTTGTTGTGCGATAACCATGTTCTTGGGGACGCCATCAACTATTCATTGTTGAATTTCATGTGAGTTGCTATGCATGTCCGTCTTGTCTGAAGTAAGAGAGATCTACCACCTTATGGTTAAGCATGCATATGTTAGAGAAGAACATTGGGCCGCTAACTAAAGCCATGATCCATGGTGGAAGTTTCAGTTTTGGACATATATCCTCAATCTCAAATGAGAAAATTATTAATTGTTGTTACATGCTTATGCATAAAAGAGGAGTCCATTATCTGTCTATGTTGTCCCGGTATGGATGTCTAAGTTGAAGAATAATCAATAGCGAGAAATCCAATGCGAGCTTTCTCCTTAGACCTTTGTACAGGCGGCATAGAGGTACCCCTTTGTGACACTTGGTTAAAACATGTGCATTGTGATGATCCGGTAGTCCAAGCTAATTAGGACAAGGTGCGGGCACTATTAGTACACTATGCATGAGGCTTGCAACTTATAAGATATAATTTACATGATGCATATGCTTTATTACTACCGTTGACAAAATTGTTTCATGTTTTCAAAATCAAAGCTCTAGCACAAATATAGCAATCGATGCTTTTCCTCTATGGAGGACCATTCTTTTACTTTCAATGTTGAGTCAGTTCACCTATTTCTCTCCACCTCAAGAAGCAAACACTTGTGTGAACTATGCATTGATTCCTACATACTTGCTTATTGCACTTATTATATTACTCTATGTTGACAATATCCATGAGATATACATGTTACAAGTTGAAAGCAACCGCTGAAACTTAATCTTCTTTTGTGTTGCTTCAATACCTTTACTTTGAATTATTGCTTTATGAGTTAACTCTTATGCAAGACTTATTGATGCTTGTCTTGAAGTGCTATTCATGAAAAGTCTTTGCTTTATGATTCACTTGTTTACTCATGTCATATACATTGTTTTGATCGCTGCATTCACTACATATGCTTTACAAATAGTATGATCAAGATTATGATGGCATGTCACTCCAGAAATTATCTGTGTTATCGTTTTACCTGCTCGGGACGAGCAGAACTAAGCTTGGGGATGCTGATACGTCTCCGACGTATCGATAATTTCTTATGATCCATGCCACATTATTGATGTTATCTACATGTTTTATGCACACTTTATGTCATATTCGTGCATTTTGGAACTAACCTATTAACAAGATGCCGAAGTGCCGATTCCTGTTTTCTGCTGTTTTTGGTTTCAGAAATCCTAGTAACGAAATATTCTCGGAATTGGACGAAATCAAAGCCCAGGGCCTATTTTCCGAAGCTTCCGGAAGTCGAAGGAGAGACGAAGGAGGCACGAGGGAGCCAAACCCTAGGGCGGCGCGGCCCCCTTGGCGCGCGGCCCTATGGTGCGGGCCCCCGTGCCGCCTCTTGACCTGCCCTTCCGCCTACAAATAGCCTCCGTGGCGAAACCCCCAGGAGAGCCACGATACGGAAAACCTTCTGACGCCGCCACGCCGATCCCATCTCGGGGGATCAGGAGATCGCCTCCGGCACCCTGCCGGAGAGGGGAATCATCTCCCGGAGGACTCTACACCGCCATGGTCGCCTCCGGAGTGATGAGTGAGTAGTCTACCCCTGGACTATGGGTCCATAGCTGTAGCTAGATGGTTGTCTTCTCCCCATTGTGCTATCATTGTCGGATCTTGTGAGCTGCCTAACATGATCAAGATCATCTATCTGTAATTCTATATGTTGCGTTTGTTGGGATCCGATGAATAGAGAATACTTGTTATGTTGATTATCAAAGTTATATCTACGTGTTGTTTATGATCTTGCATGCTTTCCGTTACTAGTAGATGCTCTGGCCAAGTAGATGCTTGTAACTCCAAGAGGGAGTACTTATGCTCGATAGTGGGTTCATGCCTGCATTGACACCTGGACAGTGAGAAAGTTCTAAGGTTGTGTTGTGCTGTTGCCACTAGGGATAAAACATTGATGCTATGTCTAAGGATGTAGTTGTTGATTACATTACGCACCATACTTAATGCAATTGTCTGTTGCTTTGCAACTTAATACTGGAGGGGGTTCGGATGATAACCTGAAGGTGGACTTTTTAGGCATAGATGCAGTTGGATGGCGGTCTATGTACTTTGTCGTAATGCCCAATTAAATCTCACTATACTCATCATGATATGTATGTGCATGGTCATGCCCTCTTTATTTGTCAATTGCCCAACTGTAATTTGTTCACCCAACATGCTTTTATCTTATGGGAGAGACACCTCTAGTGAACTGTGGACCCCGGTCCAATTCTCTTTACTGAAATACAATCTACTGCAATACTTGTTCTACTGTTTTCGCAAACAATCATCTTCCACACAATACGGTTAATCCTTTGTTACAGCAAGCCGGTGAGATTGACAACCTCAGTTTCGTTGGGCAAAGTACTTTGTTGTGTTGTGCAGGTTCCACGTTGGCCCGGAATCTCTGGTGTTGCGCCGCACTACATCCGCCGCCATCAACCTTCAACGTGCTTCTTGGCTCCTCCTGGTTCGATAAACCTTGGTTTCTTTCGAGGAAAACTTGCTGCTGTGCGCATCATACCTTCCTCTTGGGGTTCCCAACGAACGTGTGAGTTACACGCCATCATGGGACTCCCCCTTTCGTTTGGTGGGGTGGCCGGCCACCATGGGGAGGAGTCCACTTGGGACTCCTCCTCCCTTAGGCTGGCCGGCCAAGGTGGGTGGAGTCCCTCTGGGACTCCACCTTCCATGCTGATTTCTTCCGGATTCTTCTAGAACCTTCTAGAACCTTCCAAAAAATACCGGATCATTTTCAAACCTAAAAAAAATGACTTCCTATATATGAATCTTATTCTGGACCATTCCGGACCTCCTCGTGATGTCCTGGATCCCATCCGAGACTCCGAACAAAACTTCGAACTCCATTCCATATTCCATATCTACTTAAACGACATCAAACCTTAAGTGTGTCACCCTACGGTTCGCGAACTATGTAGACATGGTTGAGACCTCTCTCCGACCAATAACCAATAGCGGGATGGAGATCCATAATGGCTCCCACATATTCAACGATGACTTTAGTGATCGACTGAACCATTTACATACGATACCGATTCCCTTTGTCACACGATATTTTACTTGTCCGAGGTTTGATCATCAGTATCTCTATACCTCGTTCAACCTCGTCGCATGACAAGTACTCTTTACTCGTACCGTGGTATGTGGTCTCTCATGAACCATTCATATGCTTGAAAGCTATTAGATGACATTCCACCGAGAGGGCCCAGAGTATATCTATCCGTCATCGGGATGGACAAATCCCACTGTTGATCCATATGCCTCAACTCATACTTTCCGGATACTTAATCCCACCTTTATAACCACCCATTTACGCAGTGGTGTTTGATGTAATCAAAGTACCTTTCCGGTATAAGTGATTTACATGATCTCATGGTCGAAAGGACTAGGTAACTATGTATCGAAAGCTTATAGCAAATAACTTAATGACTTGATCTTATGCTACGCTTAATTGGGTGTGTCCATTACATCATTCATATAATGACATAACCTTGTTATTAATAACATCCAATGTTCATGATCATGAAACTATGATCATCTATTAATCAACAAGCTAGTTATACAAGAGGCTTACTAGGGACTCCTTGTTGTTCACATAACACACATGTATCAATGTTTCGGTTAATACAATTATAGCATGGTATGTAAACATTATCATAAACTCAAAGATATAATATAATAACCATTTTATTATTGCCTCTTGGGCATATCTCCAACAGTCTCCCACTTGCACTAGAGTCAATAATCTAGTTTATATATGTAAAGATATAACACCTTGACCTTTCGGTGCTTTATCATGTTTTGCTCACGGGAGAAGTTTTAGTCAACGGATCTGACACGCTCAGAAAACGTATGTATTTTGTAATTCATTTGCGTCTCAACGCATCACTCATTTCCAAATGAGTCGGCATTAAATATGTTTTGGTCTTCTGGTGGAACCTTAATTCCGCGGTCTGAAATATGTCACTAATATTGTCACACACAATATAGCTTCAAAGTTCTGGCACTATTGGAACTACACCAAGTTCTCAAAGAACTTTTGATTTAAACATTCTCAGTCAATGTCAAAACAATGACATACTATACCTTCGTTTGTAGAATCCGTCACAATATTTAGAACTCTTCTAAATCTAGCATTGTGCTACCTTTTAAATACTTATCCCAATTGAGATTTGAATTTTTATATGTGACCAAACAAATATCGGTGCAACACCTTACAGCGTTTTGTTTGTCATTACCCCATATAAAATATATATGTATCCTTGGTTCTTCTAAAGCACATAGGGATATTCTTACTATTTGTCCAATGATCATCACATGAATCATTCTGGTATTTGCTCCTAACTCTTTAGAGTATAGGGCATCTGATTTTGTACATATTATTCGTGATCTAAAATCACTCATGTGTTTTTACTCATTGAGTGTCAATTACACTTAAGTCTTGTTAAACCTTTGCATGAAAAGAACACCTTCTTAATATTTCTATATTGAACTACTTCAATATCCATTCTATGTACTTTGACTTAAACTTATTATGTGTTTCAATCTATCTTCATAGATCTTAACACTAAATATGTTTCAGTCCTTATCCTTTCACTAAGTTAATTCTTAATGAAACCTTTTTAATCAAGTATATAATTACATCATTTATAACCAACTATATGTCATCTACATAAGTATTTATAAATATGTCTTAGCGCTCCCACTTAATTTCTTGCAAATGCAAGTCTCTTCATCGTCTCTGATGAAATCAAAAACTCTTTTGACTATTTCATCCGGTGAAGATTCCAACTCCGTGATACTCACTTCATCCAATTGAAGTTTGTATACCTATCTAGTATTCTACGGACTAGCAAAACTCTTGGTTGTATCTTGTATATACCTTTAATACACACTTCTGTTAAGTAATGTATTTTGCCATCCTACTAGCATATCTCATAAAAGAAATATGTAGTGATTACTAGAATAATCCACATAGACTATAAGCATTGCTACGGAAGATCTAATCTTATCGTAGTCAACTCTTTGAACTTTGTTGTAAACTACTTTTCGACAAGTCGAGCTTCTTCAAGGATATTTCATCCAAGTCCATCAAATTTATAGATCCATTTACTTTCAAAAAGTATTCATCTATCTTGGATTTCATGGCGTATAGCCATTTTAATGGAGTCAGGGCCCATCATAACTTCTTTGTATGTAGTTGATTTATCATTGTTCAAGAAACAATCCTTTGTCCAAAAATCATTTATTTGATCACAAAGCAAATCATACCTACAAGGTTCAATAGGTACTTTGATCTCCATGGCTAAAACATTTTGTAGTCATGGGAGCCATGATCGTCGTGGCTGCTTCCGAAACCAATCCCGATCTCTGCTCATTATGCTCAGGTTCATAAACCTTATCAATTTCTATTGTCCTCCCACTCAAATACTTCACTAGAAACAATTTCTTGGAAATAAATAAGAAACATCGACAAACACTTTTGTCTTTGTATCCATAGTGAAAAGAATTCCCAATCAATACTTTGGGATAACCAACAAAGACATTCATCCGATTTTGGTTGTAAACTTATTTACTTATGCTATGCATACCAAATTTTAAGAAAGGACTATCAGGGTTCATACCCATGCCATAACTCATATGGTGTCATTTCAACGGATCATGATGATGCTCTATTCAGTGTAAAAGGTAGTCACTAAAGCATAATCCACAAAAATATAATGGCGTCATAATATTTTATCTCATCATTAATCCAACAAGGTTTGGATACATCTCTCAGATACTTCATCATCAATATGATACTCCAAGAAATGTGAGTTGTAGAACAATTTCATAACTCTCTTAGATGTTCGCTAAAACTAGTAATTCAAATATTTCCACTATGATCCAATCATAGATATTTGACTTTTCTATTACGATGATTTCCACTTCATGCTAAAATTTATTTGAATCCATTCAAATGTTTCAAACTTTTTCCTTATCAAATATATCCACATATATATACTCAATTCATTGTTGGAAGTTTTCATGAAGTAGAAGAATCTCCCGCACACAACTATGCCCAGTGAACCACATATATCATCATGTATGTTTTCACTAAGTTAGTTGCCCGTTCAACTCTTGGCATATGAACAGTATTTTAGTCATTCTCTTTAGAAAAGATTTGCAAGCGCCAAACGATTCAAAAATCAAATGACTCCAAAAATCCATTTGCATGGAGTTCCTTCATGCGTTCTTCTCTAAAATGACCTAAATGGCGGTTCCACAAATAAGTGGAATTCAAATCATTTGCCTTATGGCATTTTAGCGTCAGTGTTATGTATGTGTGTTTCACCATTAAGATTTATAATAACTTATCCATCGTACATGGAGTAATGTCATAATTTCAACAACTCATTGTTTTTATTTGACCAGAGCAAAATAACAATTATTAAGTTCTTTACTATAAATTCTAAGGGCTAGATAGAATGCCAACGACGAACATAATAACACTTTATTTTTGTTCCAGACGTGCATTCCTATCATATTCCTTGTCAGTCACTTAGGCCATTGTATTCTTGTATTGCGTTATTTTGTATGACACTTCATACCAACCAATATGGTACTAATACCCAAGAATTTCTTGTATGACCTAACTAGGAATACAACCATAACATGTATATCATTTATATACACATGAGCTAGACTTTCTAGTCTTTTCTTTCTTTCTGCCAATAATCTTTTGTAGTTTCTCTTTTAGCTTTCCTCATTATTCAGAAAAACACTTCAACATCAATAACTTCTAGGTTTGTTTGGTCAAATACCAATAACTTTGAGGTTCTTACTTAGAAGTTGATCATCATATGACAAGTGTTCCGGATTTCACTATTAGTAACCTTTTAATATGACGAACAAATTTCACTCATAATTTTATCCATCATATCATGACGACTTTTCGAGACCATGCCTACATGCTAGGCTCGTAAGTTTAACCTCATATTTGCATGTGCAGGCTTGCACCCATTGTATGCACGTAGAATCTATAACATCCGATCATCACGTGATGCTTGGAAATGAGTCTTAGCAATGGTGCATACTAAGGCGATCACTTCATGGATATGCGAATATCGTTAGTGCCCCAATAGTTGGAGGATTGGGACGCCTTGCGTCTTCAACCTTCGTACATTCCCATAAAACTTATGAGTTTATGTAGTCTCACCAAATTATATTCTATCATCTTGCAATAAGGTCTTAAATATCACATATATTTCATACCTTGATTATTTCTGAAAACTAAATTTTCAGCTCCTTACTTTTCAAACAGATTTGAACTTCAAGCTTCACGGAGACAAGATAACTTTAGGTACTAATTGAAACTACAACTCTTTGAATCAATAATGTGAAGTTTACTAAAAATTTGCAATAGGACTTAATCATTTCTTGATTCTTTAACAATACGGTACCAGTCCGTAAAGTTTCTTGTCAGACTTAACAGTATTTCTATCTCAATTACAAGACAAGCGCATGGTAGAAAAACGGATGCCAATACTACAAAATTAATTCAAAATACTACTCAGACTATGTTTATGAAAAATAGTTCATGTTTTAATCTAATTACTAATGAACTCCCACTTAATACAACATCCCTCATAGTTGTTAAGTGGTACACGATCCACATCCACTACACCAAAACCGATCATCACGTGAGATGATGTAGCTTCAATGGTGAACATCAACATGTTGATCATATCATCCATATGACTCGTGTTCAACCTTTCGGTTTCCGTTGTCCCGAGGCCATGTCTGTACATGCTAGGATCGTCAAGCAAACCCAAGTATTATGCGTGTGCAACATGGCTTACACCCGTTGTATGTTGAGTTTATCACACCCGATCATCACGAGATGCTTCAAAACGGTAACTGTGCAACGGTGCATACGAGGGGAGAACACTTTATTATCTTGATATTAATGTGAGGATCATCTTATAATGCTACCGTCGCGTTCTAAGCAAAATAAGATGCATAAAGGATTAACATCACATGCAATTCATATGTGATATGATATGGCCCTTTAGTCTTTGCGCCTTCGATCTTCATCTCCAAAGCACGGACATGATCTCCATCATCAGTGCATGATCTCCATCATCGTCGGCGTAGCGTCAAGGTCCATGGCGCCGTCTTCATGGTTGTTCACCTCATGTAGCAACTATTACAACTACTTTGAAATACTACTCAACATGAAATTTAAAGACAACCATAAGGCTCGCCGGTTGCCACAATACAATAATGATCATCTCATACATATTCATCATCACATCATGGCCATATCACATCACCAAACCCTGCAAAAACAAGTTAGACATCTCTAATTTGGTTTGCATATTTTACGTGGTTTAGGGTTTTCGAGTAAGATCCAATCTACCTACGAACATGAACCACAACGGTGATACTAGTGTTGTCAATAGAAAGAGTAAATTGAATCTTTACTATGGTGGGAGACAGACACCCATAAAGCCACTTATGCAATACAAGTTGCACGTCGAACGTGGAGCAAGTCTCATGAACGCGGCCATGTAAAGTTAGCCGAGCCGCTTCATCCCACCATGCCACAAAGATGCAAATTACTCAAACTAAAGACAACATAAGCATCAACGCCCACAAAACAATAATTGTGTTCTACTCGTGCAACCATCTATGCATAGACACGGCTCTGATACCACTGTAGGATAAGTAGCATAGAAAACAAAATTTCCTGAACGCAATCCAAGCCAAGATGCAATCTAGAAGGCGGGAGCAACGAGTGGACGAGACTAACCCTTGAAGATTTCCAAAGCCTACAAGAGGAGGCTCTTGTTGCTGCGGTAGACGATCACTTGCCGCTTTCAAGCGCGTAGAAGATCTTGACGGTGCCACAATCGGGCAGCACCTCCGTACTCGGTCACACGTACGGTGTTGATGAAGACGTCCTTCTCCCCGTTCTAGCGGGCAGCAGAAGTAGTAGATCCTCCTCGGAATCCCGGCAGCACGACGGCGTGGTGGCGGTGGTGGTGGAGAACTCCAACAGGGCTTCGCCTATGCGCTGCGGGAGTTGCATGTGGAGGAGGGGCGCTAGGGTTTGGAGAGAGAGGGGGTGTAGGGCGCCGGCCACTTGGGGGCTGCGGCCTAGATGGATTTGGTGTGGCCGGCCAGCCCCTCCCCTCCCCTCTTTATATAGGTGGAAGCCCCAAGGATTAGGTCAAAAGTCTCCGAATAAGACCCCAACATAAACCTTCCATATGACCAAACCTAGGGGAGTGGGACTCCCCCTTTCCTTTGGTGGGGTGGCCACCACCATGGGAGTCCACTTGGGACTCCTCCTCCCTTAGGCTGGCCGGCCAGGGTGAGGTGGAGTCCCTACGGGACTCCACCTTCCATGCTGATTTCTTCCGGATTCTTCTAGAACCTTCCAGAAAAAATACCGGATCATTTTCGAACCTAGAAAATGACTTCCTATATATGAATCTTATTCTCCGGACCATTCCGGACCTCCTCGTGATGTCCTGGATCCCATCCGAGACTCCGACCAAAACTTGAACTCCATTCCATATTCCATATCTACTTAACGACATCAAACCTTAAGTGTGTCACCCTACGGTTCGCGAACTATGTAGACATGGTTGAGACCTCTCTCCGACCAATAACCAATAGCGGGATCTGGAGATCCATAATGGCTCCCACATATTCAACGATGACTTTAGTGATCGAAATCACATACGATACCGATTCCCTTTGTCACGCGATATTTTACTTGTCCGAGGTTTGATCATCGGTATCTCTATACCTCGTTCAACCTCGTCTCATGACAAGTACTCTTTACTCGTACCGTGATATGTGGTCTCTCATGAACCATTCATATGCTTGCAAGCTATTGTTGGAGATATGCCCAAGAGGCAATAATAAAATGGTTATTATAATATATCTTTGTGTTTATGATAATGTTTACACAACATGCTATAATTGTATTAACCGAAACATTGATACATGTGTGTTATGTGAACAACAAAGAGTCCCAAGTAAGCCTCTTGTATAACTAGCTTGTTGATTAATAGATGATCATGGTTTCGTGATCATGAACATTGGATGTTATTAATAACAAGGTTATGTCATTATATGAATGATGTAATGGAAACACCCAATTAAGCGTAGCATAAGATCACGTCATTAAGTTATTTGCTATAAGCTTTCGATACATAGTTACCTAGTCCTTTGGACCATGAGATCATGTAAATCACTTATACCGGAAAGGTACTTTGATTACTTCAAACGCCAATGGGTGGTTATAAAGGTGGGATTAAGTATCCGGAAAGTATGATTTGAGGCATATGGATCAACAGTGGGATTTGTCCATCCCGATAACGGATAGATATACTCTGGGCCCTCTCGGTGGAATGTCGTCTAAATACCTTGCAAGCATAAGAATGGTTCATAAGAGACCACATACCACGGTACGAGTAAAGAGTACTTGTTAGGAGACGAGGTTGAACAAGGTATAGAGATACCGATGATCAAACCTCGGACAAGTAAAATATCGCGTGACAAAGGGAATTGGTATTATATGTGAATGGTTCATTCGATCACTAAAGTCATCGTTGAATATGTGGGAGCCATTATGGATCTCCAGATCCCGCTATTAGTTATTGGTTGGAGAGAGTACTCAACCATGTCCACATAGTTCGCGAACCGTAGGGTGACACACTTAAGGTTTGATGTTGTAATAGTAGAACTTGAATATGGAATGGAGTTCGAAGTATTGTTCGAAGCCTCGGATGGGATCTCGGACATCACAGAGGGAATGAAGTGGGAGAATAAGATTCATATATAGGGAGTCATTTTATTTTGAAAATGATCAGGTGCATTTATGGAAGGTGCTAGAAGGTTCTAGAATATTCTGGAAGAAAGTCACTTTGGAAGGCGGAGTCCCGAAGGGACTCCACCACCATGGCCAGCCAACCCTAGGGGGTGGAGTCCCAGGTGGACTCCACCTGGTGGCCGTCCACCTCAAGGAAGGTGGAATCCCACCTCTAGTGGGAGTCCTAGCTTGGGTAGGTTTCATGTGATATGGAAGGTTTTGGTTTGGGGTCTTATTCGAAGACTTGTAGACCAACTCTTGGGTGTTCCACCTATATATTGAGGGCCAAGGGGAGGGGCCGGCCAAACCAAAACACCACAAGGTGGCCGCACCCCTATAGTGGCCGGCGCCCCCTCTCCCAAACCCTAGCCACCCCTACTCCTCCTTCTTCCCCGCGGCTTAGAAGCTCCTGGGATTCTCCACCACCACCGACACCACGCCGTCGTGCCGGATTCAAGAGGAGCTACTACTTCCGCTGCCCGGAACGGGGAGGTGGACGTCGTCTTCATCAACAACCGAACGTGTGACCGAGTGCGGAGAGTCGGTTGCCCGTTCCGGCGCCGTGATCAAGATCTTCTACGCGCTTTGCAAGCGGCAGGGAACATCTACCGCAGCAACAAGAGCCTCATCTTGTAGGCTTTGGAAATCTTCAAGGGTGAGTCTCGATCATCCCCTCATTGCTACCGTCTTCTAGATTGCATCTTGGCTTGGATTGCGTGTTCGCGGTAGGAAATTTTTTGTTTTCTATGCAACGTTATCCTACAGTGGTATCGAGCGTGTCTATGCATAGATGGTTGCACGAGTAGAACACAATTGTTTTGTGGGCGTTGATGCTTTGTTGTCTTTAGTTTGAGTACTTTGCATCTTTGTGGCATAGTGGGATGAAGCGGCTCGGGCTAACTTTACATGCACCGTTGATATAGTTCGTCGTTTCGAAGCATCTCGTGATGATCGGATGTGATAGACTCAACGTTCACATACAACGGGTGTAAGCCATGTTGCACACGCAGGAATACTTGGGTTTGGTTGACGAGCCTAGCATGTACAGACATGGCCTCGGGACAACGGAAACCGAAAGGTTGAACACGAGTCATATGGATGATATGATCAACATGTTGATGTTCACCATTGAAGCTACATCATCTCACGTGATGATCGGTTTTGGTGTAGTGGATTTGGATCGTGTACCACTTAACAACTATGAGGGATGTTGTATTAAGTGGGAGTTCATTAGTAATTAGATTAAAACATGAACTAATTATCATAAACATAGTCTGAGTAGTATTTTGAATTAACTTGTAGTATTGGCATCCGTTTTTCTACCAAGCGCTAGTCTTGTTATTGAGATAGAAATATTGTTAAAATCTGAAAATAAACTTTACGGAGTACCGTATTGTTAAAGAATTAAGAAATGATTAAGTCCTATTGCAAATTTTTAGTAAACCTCACATTGTTGATTCAAAGAACTATGGTTTCAATTAGTACCTAAAGTTATCTTGTCTCCGTGAAACTTGAAGCTCAAATCTGTTTGAAAAGTAAGGAGCTGAAAATTTAGTTTTCATAAATAATCAAGGTATGAGATATATGTGATATCTAAGACCTTATTGCAAGATGATAGAGTATAATTTGGTGAGACTACATAAACTCATAAGTTTTATGGGAATGTATGAAGGTTGAAGACGCCAGGCGTCCCAATCCTCCAACTATTGGGGCACTAACGATATTCGCATATCCATGAAGTGATAGTCCTTAATATGCACCGTTGCTAAGACTCGTTTTCGTAGCATCACGTGATGATCGGGTGTTATAGATTCTACGTGTGCTTACAACGGGTGCAAGCCAGATTTGCACATGCGAATACTAAGGTTAAACTTTATGAGCCTAACATGTACAGACATGGTCTCAGAAAGTCGTCATGAATTGATGGATAAATTTATGAGTGAAATTGTTCATCATATTACAAAGTTACTAATAGTGAAATCTAGAACACTTGTCATATGATGATCAACTTCAAAGTAAAAACCTCAAAGTTATTGGTATTTGACCAATAGACCTAGAAGTTATTGAAGATGAAGTGTTTTCTGAGATTGAGGAAAACTAAAAGAGAAACTACAAAATATATTTTGGCAGAAAGAAAGAAAAGACTAGAAAGTCTAGCGCAGGTGTATATAAATGATATACATGTTATGGATGTATTCCTTGTTTGGTCACATAAAGAAATTCTTGGGTATTTGTATCAGATTGGTTAGTATGAGATGTCATACAGTACAACGCAATACAAGAATACGATGGCCTAAGTGACTGATAAGGAATATGGTAATAAATCACATCTGGAACGTAATAAAGTGTTATTATGTTTGTCATTGGCATTATACCTAGCCCTTAGAATTTATAATAAAGAACTAAATAATGGTTATTCTGCTCTGGTCAAATGAAAACAATGAGTTGTTCAAATTATGACATTACTCCATGTACGATGGATAAGTTATTATAAATCTTAATGGTGAAACACACATACATAACACTGACGCTAAAATGCCATAAGGCAAATGATTTGAATTCCACTTATTTGTGGAACCGCCATTTAGGTCATGTTAGGAAGGAACGCATGAAGAAACTCCATGCAAATGGATTATTGGAGTCATTTGATTTTTGAATCATTTGGCGCTTGCAAATCTCTTCTAAAAGGAATGACTGAAATACCGTTCATAGGCCAAGATTTGAACGGGCAACTAACTTAGTGGAAACATACATGATGATGTATATGGTTCACTGGGCATAGTTGTGTGCGGAGATTCTTCTACTTCATGAAAACTTCAAACAATGAATTGAGTATATATATGTGGATATATTCGATAAGGAAGAAGTTTGAAACATTTGAATGGATTCAAATAAATTTCAGCATGAAGTGGAAATCATCGTAATAGAAAAGTCAAATATCTATGATTAGATCATAGTGGAAATATTTGAATTACTAGTTTTAGCGAACATCTAAGAGAGTTATGAAATTGTTCTACAACTCACATTTCTTGGAGTGTCATAGTGATGATATAGTATCTGAGAGATGTATCCAAACCTTGTTGGGTCAATGATGAGATAAAATATTGATGCCATTATATTTTTGTGGATTATGCTTTAGAGACTACCACTTTTACACTAAATAGAGCATCGTCATGATCCATTGAAATGACACCATACAAGTTATGGCATGGGTATAAACCCTAATAGTCCTTTCTTTAAATTTTGGTCTAAGAATTTTTCAACCAAAATCGGATGAATGTATTTGTTGGTTATCCCAAAGAATTGATTGGGTATTCTTTCCACTATAAAGTAAAAGACAAAAGTGTTTGTCAATGTTACTTGCTTATTTCCAAGAAATTGTTTTCTAGCGAAATTTTTGAGTGGGAGAACAATAGAACTTGATAAGGTTTATGAACCTGAGCATAATGATCAGAGTAGCGCAGCATCGGAATTGGTTCCGGAAGCGGCCACGACGATCATGGCTCCCATGACTACAAAGTGTTTTAGCCATGGAGATCGAAGTACATATTGAACCTTGTAGGTATGGTTTACTTTGTGATCAAATAAATGATTTGTGGACAAAGGATTGATTTTGAACAATGATAAACCAACTACAAACAAAGAAGTTATGATGGGCCCTGGATCCGTTAAAATGGCTATGCGCCATGAAATCCAAGATAGATGAATATTTTTTGAAAGTAAATGGATCTATAAAATTGATGGACTTGGATGGAATATCCTTGAAGAGTTGTCTACGATAAGATTAGATCTTCCGTAGCAATGCTTATAGTCTATGTGGATTATTCTAGTAATCACTACATATTTCTTTTATAAGATATGCTAGTAGGATGGCAAGATACATTACTTATCAGAAGTGTGTATTAAAGGTGTATACAAGATACAACCAAAAGTTTTGCTAGTCCGTGGAATACTAGATAGGTATACAAACTTCAATTGGATGAAGTAAGTATCACGGAGTTGGAATCTTCACCAGATGAAATAGTCAAAGAGTTTTTATTTCATCAGAGACGATGAAGAGGCTTGCATTTGCAAAAAATTAAGTGGGAGCGCTGAGACATATTTATAATACTTATGTAGATGACATATAGTTGGTTATAAATGATGTAATTATATACTTGATTAAAAGGTTTCATTTAGAAATTAACTTCAATGAAAGGATATGGACTGAAACAAATTTTGTGTCAAGATCTATAAAGATAGATTGAAACACATAATCTATACCTAATAATAAAGAAAATAAGGTTTCTTGTTGGTCCGTCTATTTTTACCCCTATTTTTTGCCAAAATTACAGTGGATGCCACCGCTCAACTTCTATACCTGTCCGTCTCTATGCCCTTTGGTCCGTCCTACTTTACGCCTCCCTATGTGCTCACACTGCGGGCGATTTGTTTTGTTTGTTTGGACTTGATGCTGCCGGATAAAGCGGGAGAACAGGAGTTGACTCCAAAACCAACACGATTCATGAAGAGGGCAAAGCACTTGCTGATCACCTCGATCGATCAAAAAAAGGAAGGACTCAAAAAAACTATTTCGATTACCTAAAACAAAGTCCCACCCGAATTAAACGGGAGGTTTCCGTCGTCCGTCTGGTTCATCCCTCCGGTTCGATCGTCAGTTTCCTTCCTGACGTTGGTTGTACCATATCGGGACTGCTCTCTGTGAGTTGCTCGCGCAGAAAAAGAGTCCCACACGAGGTCTAAATAAACTGTTATGTAGTATATATACACCGCCTGACTCACGATCGACCTGCACTCACGGGAGGACCGCGGAGCACGCAGCCGGCTGTCATCGCTACGATAAAACGCCGAATCTCCCATCGCGCGAGGAGTTATGCAGCAGTGGCTCAATATCAAGTTCGTTTCAGAGAGAGAGGATCGATTAATTAGCTTTACAGCCCGAGAAAACTCTGGCGCAGCAACAATGGACACGGCGGAAAAACATGCGGCGATGATGGCCGGCTCCCACCCGTCAATAGCCAGAGATCGCGCATGGCTAGAGCTCGCCGGCGTCCAACTGCCAGCAAGTAGCGGCATGTGCCGCGGTGGCAAAATTGCACGACGTGTCGTGCCGCTTTCTGGCTGCTGCAAGAAGAGACGGCGACGTGCGGTGGCCAGAAAAAAGAGCTGCTAGGGAGGGAGTCTCGGCGGACTCTACTCTATTTCGTCCAGAAGGGGCAGCGGGAACTCGCGTGCGCCGCATACGTGATATATATATAGGGAGTACGACTGAAGAAACGGCGAAGGAACTTTAGGGCAGGGCCTGGCAGGGGAGAAAGGAGTAGTTTTGTACGCCTCCTACTCGAGTTTCACGGCAGGCGCGCGAGAGTGCACACATGACCAACTGCCAAAGGCCGCGGCGTCACCGGCTTGTCGTGTCTCCACTGCCGAGCTCGGCCGTGGTGAGAGGGGAGGCGCTGAGTGGCGACCTCGTCGAGGCGGACGTGCCCGCGGAGTTCCCTTGATGTTGCCTTAGCCGGCGCAGGCTTGGGTGCTCAAGAAGATCTCGCTGCGGCACCTGACTGTCGATTCGATCGCTGCAGAATTATTGTTAGGCTGCAGTCCTGCACTAGCCGGGGTTGTTGAGCCCCGATGCTCTTCGGGCCATGGAGCTAGGGTGGTGGGTGACCATGGAGGCGGGGAGCAGGGGATCCTAGGGCAGAGCTGGACGGCGACATCACATCGCATCAGGCTTTCGTGTGCCGGCAAAGAAAAGCTAGCGCAGGTGGCTGCCTCCGGCAAAGAAAATACCAGCCGGATGCTCGGTCCAAGGAGCCCCAAAAGAACAGCTTGCTTCTCGCCATGGCACACCCGTTTGCCCGTGAGCTCTTCAAGCAAAGGCATGAAGGTTTGAGCGGCGTTGTGGCACTTGTCATGATGACAGTACATCCACTGCAGGTGCTCCGACAGCAGACACGAAGGGCAAGGCAGGGCAAGACACATTGAATAATACTGCAACAGTGTCCTGTTGGGATCACTACGATGGAGCGTAGAGTTACCCCTGTTACTATATATTGGTTTTTCTAGATTGCAATTAGATGAATCGGTTTTGCTCTGCTCACTGCAAAGAGACGGCGACAAATCGATTAGGATGACCGAGACAAAGGGAAATGTTTCCGGCTGCCGGTTGCAATTAAAGGACTAAAATTCAATCAGGATCAGATATTGTTTTTTTTTTGTGGTGTTCCCAATTTGTTTTTGTGTATTGGTCATGCTCCTTCAGCTCCGGTGCTCCATATGTCATCCTGTTTTTTTTTTCCAACAGCTCCGGTTGATCACTTTCTAATGATCTAGCAGATAGCAGTTCAGAATTAGAGAAAATGTGACCACCTTCATTGATAATGGGATAGATGAAATGTGTCGTCGCGGATGACGAAGCATTCAAGTTTTTTCTCCCGATGCAACGCACGGGCATTTTTCCTAGTATGTTTAAATCAAAGTACATAGAATGAATATTGAAATAGTTCAATATAGAAATATTAAGAAAATGTTCTTGTCATGTGAAGTTTTAACAAGACTTAAGTGTATCTGACACTCGATGAGTAAAAACACATGAGTGATTTTAGATCACGAAGAATATGTACAAAATCAGATGTCCTGTGCTCTAAAAGAGTTAGGAGCATATACCAGAATGATTCATATGATGATCATTGAAAAACAATAAAGAATATTCTTGAGTACTTAAGAAGAACCAAGGATATATATATATAGTTTTGTATGGAGAAATGACAAACAAATCACTGTAAGGTGTTGCACCGATATTTGTTTTGTCAAATATAAAATAATATTTCAATATCAAATTAGACTAAGTGTTGTTTAAAAGGTAGCACAATGAGCTAGAAATTGTCTATGCTAGATTTAGAAGAATTCTAAATATTGTGACGGATTCTACAAAAGAAGGCAGAGTATGTCATTGTTTTGACAATGAATGAGGATGTTAAGTCAAGAAGTTCTTTGAGAACTTGGTGTAGTTCCGATAGTGTCAGAACTTTGAAGCTATATTGTGTGTGACAATATTAGTGACATATTTCAGACTGCGGAATTAAGGTTCCACCAGAAGACCAAACATATTTAATGCCGACTCATTGGAGAAAATGAGTGATGCGTTAACACGCAAATGAATTGCAAAATACATACGTTTCTGAGCGTGTCAGATCCGTTGACTAAAACCTCTCCCGTGAGCAAAACATGATAAAGCACCGGAAGGCTAAGGTGTTATATCTTTACATATGTAAACTAGATTATTGACTCTAGTGCAAGTGGGAGACTGTTGGAGATATGCCCAAGAGGCAATAATAAAATGGTTTATTATAATATATCTTTGTGTTTATGATAATGTTTACATAACATGCTATAATTGTATTAACCGAAACATTGATACATGTGTGTTATGTGAACAACAGAGAGTCCCTAGTAAGCTTCTTGTACAACTAGCTTGTTGATTAATAGATGATCATGGTTTCATGATCATGAACATTTGATGTTATTAATAACAAGGTTATGTCATTATATGAATGATGTAATGGAAACACCCAATTAAGCGTAGCATAAGATCACGTCATTAAGTTATTTGCTATAAGCTTTCGATACATAGTTACCTAGTCCTTTCGACCATGAGATCATGTAAATCACTTATACCGGAAAGGTACTTTGATTACATCAAACGCCACTGCGTAAATGGGTGGTTATAAAGGTGGGATTAAGTATCCAGTATGAGTTGAGGCATATGGATCAACGGTGGGATTTGTCCATCCCGATGACGGATAGATATACTCTGGGCCCTCTCGGTGGAATATCGTCTAAATAGCTTGCAAGCATATGAACGGTTCATAAGAGACCACATACTGTGCAGTAAAAAGTACTTGTCAGGAGACGAGGTTGAACAAGGTATAGAGATACCGATGATCAAACCTCGGACAAGTAAAATATCGCGTGACAAAGGGAATTGGTATTATATGTGAATGGTTCATTCGATCACTAAAGTCATCGTTGAATATGTTGGAGCCATTATGGATCTCCAGATCCCGCTATTGGTTATTGGTCGGAGAGAGTACTCAACCATGTCCACATAGTTCGCGAACCGTAGGGTGACACACTTAAGGTTTGATGTTGTAATAGTAGAACTTGAATATGGAATGGAGTTCGAAGTATTGTTCGAAGTCTCGGATGGGATCCCGGACATCACGAGGAGTTCCGGAATGGTCCGGAGAATAAGATTCATATATAGGAAGTCATTTTATGAGTTTGAAAATGATCCGGTGCATTTATGGAAGGTGCTAGAAGGTTCTAGAATATTCCGGAAGAAAGTCACTTTGGAAGGCGGAGTCCGAAGGGACTCACCACCATGGCCGACCAACCCTAGGGGGTGGAGTCCCAGGTGGACTCCACCTATGGTGGCCGGCCACCTCCCAAGGGAAGGTGGGAATCCCACCTCTAGTGGGAGTCCTAGCTTGGGTAGGTTTCATGTGATATGGAAGGGTTTTGGTTTGGGGTCTTATTCGAAGACTTGTAGACCAACTCTTGGGTGTTCCACCTATATAATGAGGGCCAGGGGAGGCGGCCAACCCAAAACACCACAAGGTGGCGCACCCCTATAGTGGCCGGCGCCCCCCTCTCCCCAAACCCTAGCAGCCCTCTCCTCCTTCTTCCCTGCACGCTTAGCGAAGCTCCGCCGGGATTCTTCACCACCACCGACACCACGCTGTCGTGCTGCCGGATTCAAGAGGAGCTACTACTTCCGCTGCCCGCTGGAACGGGGAGGTGGACATCGTCTTCATCAACAACGAACGTGTGACCGCGTACGGAGGTGCCCGTTCGTGGCCGTAGTGATCAAGATCTTCTGCGCTTTGCAGCGGCAAGTGAACGTCTACCGCAGCAACAAGAGCCTCATCTTGTAGGCTTTGGAAATCTTCAAGGGTGAGTCTCGTTCATCCCCTCGCTACCGTCTTCTAGATTGCATCTTGGCTTGGATTGCGTGTTCGCGGTAGGAAATTTTTTTGTTTTCTATGCAACGTTATCCTACAGCTATTAGACGACATTCCACTGAGAGGGCCCAGAGTATATCTATCCGTCATCGGGATGGACAAATCCCACTGTTGATCCATATGCCTCAACTCATACTTTCCGGATACTTAATCCCACCTTTATAACCACCCATTTACGCAGTGGTGTTTGATGTAATCAAAGTGCCTTTCCGGTATAAGTGATTTACATGATCACATGGTCGAAAGGACTAGGTAACTATGTATCGAAAGCTTATAGCAATGACGTGATCTTATGCTACGCTTTAATTGGGTGTGTCCATTACATCATTCATATAATGACATAACCTTGTTATTAATAACATCCAATGTTCATGATCACGAAACTATGATCATCTGTTAATCAACAAGCTAGTTATACAAGAGGCTTAATAGGGACTCCTTGTTGTTCACATAACACACATGTATCAATGTTTCGGTTAATACAATTATAGCATGGTATGTAAACATTATCATAAACTCAAAGATATAATATAATAACCATTTTATTATTGCCTCTTGGGCATATCTCCAACACTAAGTAGCTTATAGCTTTCTAGGCTAAGTGTGATGCTCTTGTACTACTCCATAACTAAACCAAGTGAATCATAAATCAAAAAGTAACTTTGATAAATAAAATCCAATAAAGCTTGTAAAGTAAAAACTTGGGATAGGATCATAAAGTAAAATGTAAGGGTGCCTTGCTCTTGTATAGCTTTGCACTTGGGAACTTTGCAAGAGTGTTAGCTTGCCTTGATTGGTGAGGTGATCAAAGTGTTCTTCTTCTTCTTCCTCTTGGTAGAATACCTCCTCCTCTTGATTGTCTCCGGTACTAGCGTCTATAAACGAATACGAGGATACAATCACCAAACAACACTTAGGTAGACTTAATTAGCCTTAATGGCTCACACAAATGATCTAGCATCATTACTTAAGGTTTATCCAAAATTATGCTAGGGTTTTCTTACTTGATGTTGGAGAAATAATTTCCCTTTATTGAAATGTGAATTAGGGTTTCTCTTTGGTGTGGAGAAAGAATTTCCTCTCATTGAATCTTCTTAAGATTTACTCTTATCAAACAACAAAGTATGATCACATGTTGACCAAGGTCAACACTTCACATTTATTATTTGAGAACTATGATTTAAATGAGATTCATCATCTCATGAGATTTAAATAACCATTGTGATTTAAATTCCACAAGTGAGCAAATATGAGCCCATGCAATAGAGGTCATCACATTACTTCATAATACTTGGGAAAATGATTTAAATGAGGTGCTATACCTCATAGATTTAAATTCCTAATTTTTGAAATGGTTTAAATGGGCTAGTTATTGACTACATAGCCAATTTTTGATTCTAGCCCATGATCATGTATAGCACTTATATGATATTTCTACATATTAAATTAGAGTTTGTGAAGTGTGAATTTTGAGAGGTGGAATCACCTCAAAATTCAAAATGGTTGATTTTTAAGATTTAATTTAATACTGAAAAGTCTCTGACTTGTGATTTTGACTATTCAAAATCTACAATAGTTCTAGGGTTCAAACCAGTGGGGTTAGTTAGATCATTTCCTAAGCTTTCCAGAACATTTTGAAACACTCAATTTGGATTTGTAGATTTCAAACTATTCAATTTATAGCAAGGGTCCAGTATTGAAATTCTCTGAAACAATATTATTTGAATTAAACCAAATGGGCTAGGCGGGAAAACAGTTGGGCCGGGTGGTTTGAAACAGAGAAACACCAGACCAGTAACGTTTCGGGCCAGCTGACAATGGGTCCCAGTGGTCAGTGAGGTAACTCACCGACGGCATGCGCGCGAGCCGTCAGATTAGAAGTGGATCGGCGGTGCGGTGCGTCGTCTTCGTGGGAGAAGGGCTTCTGCCGCGGCGGAGGTAGGGTGTGGCGGGCTGGGAGCTCCGGCAAGGCGGCGGCGATCTAGCGATATTGTCGCGACGAGGGATTCGTTTGGACGGCGAAGCTTGTGGTGGCCGAATCGGCGCCGGTGATGAGCTGCGGTGGCGGATTGACCGTCCCGACGTATCCATAATTTACTCGTTCCATGCTTGTTTTATGACAATACTTACATGTTTTGCTTGCACTTTATGATGATTTCATGCATTTTCCGGAACTAACCTATTAACGAGATGCCACGGTGCAGTTCTGTTCTGTTGTTTTTGGTTCAGAAAGGCTGTTCAATATTCTCGGAATTGGACGAAATCAACGCAAACCTCCTATTTTCCCGGAAGGCTCCGAACACCGAAGAAGAGTCGGAGAGGGCCGAGAGACCACCACACCACAAGCGCGGGCCGGGCAGGCCGGCGCCACGGCCGGGCGTGGCCCAGTGCTTCTGCGCGCCTCTTCGTCTATAAAATCCTTTCGACCTAAAACACCGTACCAATTGACGAGACTCCGGAGAAAGTTCTTGTGTGGCGCCGCCATGTGTGGCTCCAATTGGGGGACGAAGTCTCTGTCCGGAGCACCCTTGGAGGAAGTGCCCCGGAAGCCATCTCCATCGACGCCATCGCCTCCATCATGCTCCGTGAGTAGTTCCCCCATGGACTACGGGTTCTAGTTTAGCTAGTTGGTATTCTCTCCCCACATGTACTTCAATACAATGATCTCATGAGCTGCCTTACATGATTGAGATTCATCGATGTAATCGGTGTTGTGTTTGTTGGGATCCGATGGATGATACATTATGATTAGTCTATCTATAAAGTTTGTGAAGTTATTGTTGCTGCAATCTTGTTATGCTTAATGCTTGTCACTAGGGCCGAGTGGCATGATCTTAGATTTGAGCTTTATATTATTGCTTAGATTGTATCTACAAGTTGTATGCACATGTCACGTCCGGAACCAAAGGCGAAGTGACAAGAATCGGGACAACCGGAGGGGATGGCGGTGATGTGAGGATAACATGTTTTCACGGAGTGTTAATGCTTGCTCCGTGCTCTATTAAAAGGAGTACACTTAATATCAGTAGTTTCCCTTGAGGCCGGCTGCCAAGTGGTGGGACAATAGATGTTGTGCAAGTTTCTCATTGCGAGCACGTACGACTATATGGAAAACATGACTACATGCTTAATGAATTGATGTTCTTTCTTAATACCTTATCAATCCTATCAATTGCCCAAGCTAATTTGTTCACCCAACACTTGTCACTTGTTATTGGAGAGTTACCACTAGTGTAGATCGCTGGGAACCCGGTCCATCTCTCATCATCATATACTCGTTCTACATGTCATTAGAAGTAGTATCAACTATCTTCGGTGCCATTACTCTGTGTTACTATTACTGTTTGCTGTGTTCTTTGTTACTATTGCTCTCATATCACTGCTACTTTCACATCACCCACTGTTACTAGTGCTTTTCCGGGTGCGGCTGAATTGACAACTCGGTTGTTAAGGCTTATAAGTATTCTTTACCTCCCCTTGTGAATCAATAAATTGGGTTTTCGAAGACTGTTGTGATCCCCTATACTTGTGGGTCATCGAAGACATAAGTGACGCCGTTGCCGTGAGGCATAGCTCTACTCATAAGTTCACACAGGGAGTACACTCTACCTCTCTCTGTTTTATTTTATTTTGATTTGCTTAGTTTACTTTTTCCTAGTTTATTTGTGCTTAGTTTATTTGTCTAGTATTATTTTGCTTAGTTTACTTTTGTCTAGTTTCTTTTTGTCTTGTTTTTCCTCATATACCCAAAATCCATAAAAATTTGAAAAAACTAAAAATTAAAAACTGCCGTTATGGGAGAACCAACAACCTATTTGGAGCTTATAGAATGTTATAATATTATAGAGAATCAAGAACTGGTAAAATAATGAGTGCTATGATAGAAAAATTGAATACAATGGCTAGAATCTTGCTTAGACGCCATGATATAAACTGTTGCTCTAAAGAGGACACTAAACATCTTAAATTTCAATGTGGCTTTAGTGAGGAATTTTAATTAAGAACTATAATCGGAATGCTATATTCATTATGGGTTCGAAGAGGTAGAACAATTTGTCTTATTTATGGGAGCCTCACGAGATAGAATCCTTCATGGTTGAGAATTATGAAACTTGTGCTATTTGTAAGGATCTTAAAGATTATGTCTCTACTATCCTTAATTCTTGCATAGAATGCTACAGTAGGAATCCTTATATCCTTGATTATAAAGAGAGACGCATTAATGCACAAGAATGCACTCACAATTTGCAGGAACCTGTGGAAGAAGAAATTGATGAACCAAGCTCATTGGATGAAAAAGAGGAGGAAATTGATGAACCTGAAAGCTCATTGGATGAAAAAGAGAGGAGAGTGATGGAGGAAGAATGGATTAGCTACCCATGCCAACTTCTAATGAGAGTAACTCTTTATCTCTTACACTATTTGATTGTCCTCCATGCTTACCGAAAGAGGTTGAATGTTATGTTCTGTGGATTCTCTTGAAATACTACCTATGAGTAAAACTTGTGAAAATAATTATGCTACTGCTATATATGATAATCCATGCTACTTTGATAAATCTTATGATAATGATTTGTTTGTGCCTGATGTCGAAATGCATGGTACTAAAGAATTTTGCTTGGCAAATGTTTATGATAAAGCTCTAGATGATGGTCCTATGTTACTTGATAATATTAATTGTACTACTAATGAAAATGGGATTGGAGAGTTCTTGACTTATTCTATGAGTCCCATATCTCTTGAGATTGATCAACTACCTTGTTATATTATTAATAAAAGTAAGTTTGAAAGTTTTAATTCCACTATTCTTGAACTTGATAAAAATTATGTGTTTGGAAATCATGGAAAGTATGCTGCATGTGATAGTTATATTGTTGAGTTTGTTCATGAAACTACTGAAAATTATTATGAGAGAGGAAAATATGGTTGTAGAAATTTTCATGGTACTAAAACACCTCTCTATATGCTTAAAATTTTGAAGTTACTATTGTTTTATCTTCTTATGCTTGTCACTTTGTTCTTCATGAATTTATTTGTGTATAAGATTCCTATGCATAGGAAGCATGTGAGACTTAAATGTGTTTTGAATTTGCTTTTCGATGCTCTCTTTTGCTTCGAATACTATTTCTTGCGAGTGCATCATTAAAACTGCTGAGCCCATCTTAATGGCTATAAAGAAAGCAACTTCTTGGGAGATAACCCATGTGTTATTTTGCTACAGTACTTTGTTTTATATTTGTGTCTTGGAAGTTGTTTACTACTGTAGCAACCGCTCCTTATCTTAGTTTTGTGTTTTGTTGTGCCAAGTGAAGCCTCTAATCGAAGGTTGATACTAGATTTGGATTTCTGCGCAGAAACAGATTTCTATCTGTCACGAATCTGGGCTGTTTTCTCTGTAGGTAACTCAGAAAAATATGCCAATTTACGTGCATGTTCCACAGATATGTACGCAACTTTCATTAGTTTTGAGTTTTCTGATTTGAGCAACGAAAGTATTTATTAAAAATTCGTCTTTATTGGCCGTTCTGTTTTGGCAGATTCTATCTCTGTTTTTTGCATTGTCTCTTGTGGACTTTAAGCAAGGCTTTCTACACGTGGAGAGCTGTAGCTAATGTTTTATTGAGTTCTTGCAATGTGTCACTACAGGACCAAGGTGGATTCAAGTTTTTGGTACTAACCCCTCTAATGAAGTTTATGAGAAGTTTGGTGTGAAGGAAGTTTTCAAGGGTCAAGAGAGGAGGATGATATATGATCAAGAAGAGTGAAAGTCTAAGCTTGGGGATGCCCCGTGGTTCATCCTGCATATTTCAAGAAGACACAGCGTCTAAGCTTGGGGATGCCCAAGGCATCCCCTTCTTCATCAACTTATCGGGTTTCTTCTATTGAAACTATATTTTTATTCGGTCACATCATATGTGCTTTACTTGGAGCGTACGTGTGTTTATTTTCGTTTGTTTGTGTTTGAATAAATTAATCCTAGCAATCCTTGTGTAGAGAGACACGCTCCGCTTTTCATATGAACACTTGTTCTTCGTTTTATTTTTCAATGATAAAAGTTGGAAGCTACAACACTTATTTTTATTTGGTTGGAAACGGAAAATGCCTCATAATGTCTTGGATAATTTGACACTTGGCAATTGTTTTGAGCTCTCAAGTAGATCATAATTAAGTTTTTTTCATGTAGTTTAAACCTATTAGTGGAGAACTACCGTAGAGCTTGTTAAAATTGGTTTGCATGATTGGTCTCTCTTAAGGTCTAGATATTTTCTGGTAAAAGTGTTTGAGCAACAAGGAAGACAGTGTAGAGTATTATAATGCTTGCAATATGTTCTTATGTAAGTTTTGCTGTACTGGTTCATACTTGTGTTTGCTTCAAACAACCTTGCTAGCCAAAGCCTTGTATTGAGAGGGAATACTTCTCGTGCATCCAAAACCTTGAGCCAAAACCTATGCCATGTGTGTCCACCATACCTACCTACTATGTAGTTTTCCTGCCATTCAAGTAAATACTTCATGTGCTACCTTTAAACAATTCAAAATTTACTATCTCTTATTTGTGTCAATGTTTTATAGCTCATGAGGAAGTATGTGGTGTTTTATCTTTCAATCTTGTTGGGCAACTTTCACCAATGGACTAGTGGCCTCATCCGCTTATCCAATAATTTTGCAAAAAGAGCTGGCAATGGGGTTCCCAACCCCAATTAATTAACTTCATTAATAATTCTCTTCACATGTTTTGCTATGATTCATCGGTAAGCAACTTAATTTGCAAATAGACACTCCTCCATGGTATGAGATTGTTGGAAGGCACCAGGATTCGGTTAGCCATGGCTTGTGTAAGCAAAGGTTGGGAGGAGTGTCAACCATAAATAAAACTAAAGTACATGTGTAAACAAAAGAGAAGAGGGATGATCTACCTTCGTTGGTAGAGATAACGTCCTTCATGAACGCTCTTTGAAAGTCTGGTTGATAAGGTAGTTAGAGTACCCGCTACCATTCGTTGACAACAACAAACCTCTCAAAACTTTACTTTTATGCTCTCTATATGATTTCAAAAACTTAAAAAGCTCTAGCACATGATTTAATCACTGCTTCCCTCTGCCAAGAAGAGCCCTTCTTTTACTTTATGTTGAGTCGAGTTTACCTACTTCCTTCCATCTTAGAAGCAAACACTTGTGTCAAGCTGTGCATTGATTCTTACATACTTCTTATTTGCATTCATCATATTACTTTATGTTAACCATTATCCATGAGATATGCATGTTGAAAGTTGAAAGCAGCTTGCTGAAACTTATATCTTCCTTTGTGTTGCTTCAATGCTTTTACTTTGAATCTATTGCTTTATGAGTTAACTCTTGTGCAAGACTTTCATGCTTGTCTTGAAAGTACTCTTCATGAAAAGAGTTTTGCTATATGTTATCCATTTGTTAGCAACTATAGATTATTGCCTTGAGTCACTTCATTCA